>JAOPTO010000750.1:81928-311827 GCA_033822845.1 Tetrapedia diversipes | reverse complement strand
CCATGAGACGAGTAACCCTTTACGCGCTACTGCTCATCCCCTATTTTCCCCTCTGTCAACAGATATGTCGAAGGCGTCAATGCAAGTCCAAGAATCGTAACACCGAATTCTCAATAAAACGGTAAATCGTGAAGCTTATATCATGAGACGAGTAACCCTTTACGCGCTGCCGCTCATCCCCTATTTTCCACTCTGTCAAAAGATATGTCGAAGGCGTCAACATGAGTCCAGAAACCGTAACACTGAGTTCTCGATAAAACGGTAAGTCGTGAAGCTTACGGACCGTTCGACGAGCGGGGAAGATATGGACTGTTGGCGGAGAGCTGGCAGTTAAGCAAAATGATGCTTAATTAATTCATTAAAACGGCGTCCTTCCGGGGTGGCCGGGGGAAATGGCCAGGCCCCGTTTCCATGATCTCGCTCCGGGATTCCCGGCGCGTGTTACCAGGCACAGACGGGTTCCCGGGGAAGGATACGTCCCACGGGAGGCGAGGCCAGACACGGGGAAGAGTGCTCTCGCTATTAAGCCCACGGGATAAGACCTGGCACTTCACTTCGTACGCTTACTAATTAAATTATTCCGGAAACGCAGCACGCCCTCGCAGGGGCCACCCACACGCTTTTGCAACCGTGATACTGTTACGCGAAGGATCGGAGGTGGAGGAGGAGAGTGGGGAGTCTTGGGGGTTAGTTTCAACGCGTTCGGGACACTTGGCTCGATACGGTTGGACAAGCGTATTCTGAAGAGAATGCAAAATCTTGTTGATGATAATCGAGAATCGAGAACGATCGTTGTTCAGATATTAGTACGATATACATACGATATATATGGCATAATATAGTATAATATAATATAGTATAAAAAAGGAGAGATAGAAGGGGGGAAGTGAACAAAAGAATATCGAAAAACAGTGAAACAAATTTATTATTATTAATATCGAAAAGGAACTTTTACTTACATCCTTTATAACACACTCTTGAAAAAGCAAACATTCTAAAAAAACAAACATCTATATTACATCTCATCGGTATCGTTCCATCGATACCTACCAATCAACGCTTTTCCAAAACCACCAATAAAAGAAAAACCAACGAATCAACCCTCGATTCTAACCCACCTAGCTCGCAAACCCTCGTCGTAGCTGAAAAATCAATGGAAAAACCCGAGCAAATAACGCGTTTCATCGCCAGCTGCGCGAGGTGCATCAGATTCTCGATTCAAAAAGGAATCAGAAAAGACGGAACGCAGGGAACACCGCGTACGTGACGTGATTTCCGGAAAACGGGATTCCGCTCTCTCCTCCCCCTCTCCCCCTCTCTCGTTCTCTCCTCTCTCTTACTCACTTACTTCCCCCTGTGTCTCTTTCTCTTACTCATTCACTCACTCACTCACTCACTCACTAACCCCCCTGTGTCTCTTTTTCTTACTCACTCACTCACTCACTACCCCCCCTGTGACTCTTTTTCTTACTCACTCACTCACTCACTTTCTTACTCACTCACCCCTATCTCTCTCTCTCTCTCTCATTCACTTACTCAACCCCTCCCCCATTATCTCTCTCTCTCTCACTGTTCCCTCCGTGAAACAGAGATTGTGGTCGCCCAAGAGCACGAAATTTGACAAAGACGAAGCTTTAGATATATGACGGATAACAGGGTGGAGCAACGGGAAACGGGCCGATCTGACGGAGAACAAATTGTTCGAATGGATACGGGGCGGAGGAAGCTAGGCGAAGCCGATTGTCGCCTGCCTGAAGGATGGATCTGGCATTTATCAAACAGAACTGGACTGAGGCACCGGTGATTGGCTTCCGATTGCACAGCGAAGATCTTCGATCATCCTGTTGCAACGCGAGGAATGTGTTTTCCTAATTTTCTAACGAAATTTACACCGCCTAACTGTACTGGCAAGGTGCTAGTCGCAGCTTATCGAGACTCAGTCGACTTTTTTTCAAAATAAAAATTGTTATGGTCAACTATATTTTATTAGTGTAACGTTTTGCAATAAATGAAATGAACACGGATAATATCAACTCCGCTTTCTTTTTTTGTAAAAAAGAAACGAAAGTGATATAAATAAGGGAAAGAATCAAATTCCCAACGAACACCGATTACTCCAATTAATATTCCAACTAGTTGCCGCCGATGTCAGGATAAGGCGAAAGAAAACGCTTTGAACGAAGGCGAAAGAAAACGCTTTGAACGAAGTTGAAATAAAAACACGGCGACTGTTGAGGTAGCCCGAGGAAACTGTTGAATTACAGACACATGGTTCTAAATGACCGTTTCATATTGCAACGGAACGTTTCCTCCGGTGGATAAGAAGGCACGCTAATTACCAGCACCGTTACGCCGCGATTACAAGGTGCAAATTGTTTCGTGTTGCTTCTTTCCGACCCGATACATTTTGCTTTATTTGTCGAAGCAAGCAATTTCGTGTTTTCCGCTGCCGTGCCAACTTCTTATCGGTGGATCACGATGGAATATTAACCCTTTCGGTACGGGTGCCGGATATATCCGGCGTCCATCTGATGACCTGCGTGGACGAGCGCCGTCTACATCCGGCATCCATGTGGCAATCCGTGTCAGAAATAGTATAACTGATGTAATTGATAGAATTTTATATAAATATCTCTTAATGTTAAAGTTACAAACAACACTTGGAAAAAAGCATTGTTTTATTAAGCATAGATCTTATATAAGATTAGGAAAGACTTCACCCGCTTTTTCGACGCGGCACCTCATACAGCTTTTATTATCCTTATTTTGTAAAGATTCTAGTATTAATTGTAATTTCGATAACAATTACAAAATTCGTATTTCTATTTTAATCGAGCACTAAAGCTTCGTATTTATATCGAACTCAATAATACTTTCATTATTTTTATTTTGTAAAGATTCTAGTAGTAATTGTAATTTCGATAATAATTATAAAATTCGTATTTCTATTTTAATCGAGCACTAAAGCTTCATATTTATATCGAACTCAATAATACCTTCATTATTTTTATTTTGTAAAGATTCTAGTAGTAATTGTAATTTCGATAACAATTATAAAATTCGTATTTCTATTTTAATCGACCACTAAAGCTTCATATTTATATCGAACTCAATAATACTTCCATTATTTTTATTTTGTAAAGATTTTAGTAGTAATTGTAATTTCAATAACAATTATAAAATTCGTATTTCTATTTTAATCGAGCACTAAAGCTTCGTATTTATATCGAATTCAACAATGTTTTCATTATTTTTATTTTGTAAAGATTCTAGTAGTAATTGTAATTTTGATAACAATTATAAAATTCGTATTTCTATTTTAATCGACCACTAAAGCTTCGTATTTATATCGAACTCAATAATACTTCCATTATTTTTATTTTGTAAAGATTTTAGTAGTAATTGTAATTTCAATAACAATTATAAAATTCGTATTTCTATTTTAATCGAGCACTAAAGCTTCGTATTTATATCGAATTCAACAATATTTTCATTATTTTTATTTTGTAAATATTTTAGTAGTAATTGTGATTTCCTTAACAATTATAAAATAATCGAGGTTCATATCATAAGAAAAGCTACTCAAGAAAATATCCACCACAAAATTAAGCAACTTTTAAGAAACTTCCCTAGCTTCCCGTCTTGCAACCACCGAAAAATATACGACACTGTTGGAGTTCCTCGCCATAATCCATAGAATATATACATGACGAGTAAAGCTAAAAGTTTCGAAAGAAACTTGTAAAACCTCCCAACGAAATTCCCGTCCGAGCACCTGAGCTCGAGACCGCCACCTCGATCATGATTCTTGTGGTACAAGAGAGGTTCAACCCTCGAACAAGGAAGGTAAAGAGACGACGTTGTTTCCTGCGATCGTCCTCCATCGAGATTTTTACGATTGTTGCTTGTTTGATCGTTACACTGTTCTCGAGAAATAAAGTTGGATCGTGTGTTTGACGGCCACTTTTATCGCTGGATTTTCTTACCAAGCAAGGGTTGCACGAGGGTCGCTCGAACGATACTCGAACAGTGTGTACGTCTGGGCAAGGGGAGAATTGCATTTTATGGTGTCTCAGGTGAAATTGAATCGGAGGTTAAATATTCTAGATGTTGCAACGTTCGATATGTAATCTAAATATATGAGATCAGATTTTCTAGATATTAAAGATTCAAAACTGTAAGGTACCTCCCAGCTTCAATCTCTATTGAATGAAAGAGATTAGATTTTTCAAATATTAAAGATTCAAATATTTTAAGTGCCTCATAGGTACTATCTCTATTAAATATAAGATATCAGATTTTCCACATATTAAAAATTCACATCTCATAGATACACCTCACAGTTGCAATCTCTATTAAATATAGAATATTAGAGTTTCAACATATTAAAGATTAAAATCTCTTAGATACTTCACAACTTCAATCTCTATTAAATATAAGAAATCAGATTTTCAGCATATTAAAGATTGAAATCTCTTAGATACTTCACAACTTCAATCTCTATTTAATATAAGATATCAGACTTTCCAGATATTGAAGATTCGGATCTTCTTAAGTATCTTACAACTTCAATCTCTGCTCAATATAAGAAATAACATTTTTCACATATTAAAGATTCAAATCTCTTGGGTACTTCACAGCTTCAATGTCTGTTCAATATAAGAAACTACATTTTTCACATATTGAAGATTCAAATCTCTTGGATACCTCACAGCTTCAATCTTTATTGAATATAAAAGATCAAATTTTTCACACATTAAAGATTCAAATCTCTACATCAGATATCCTTAGATCCGTCAAGCGTGTCAAGTATACAATTTTCAGAGAACCAAACGTTCTTACGCGCCTCGTCCATAGCAACTTTCTAACATAAATATCCTCGTACATTAGATTGCCATCCGGTGTAACCATAGGTGTATGAAATTTCATCCGCGATTTAATCAGCGGTCCAAATTACCCGAACCCATTAAATCAACGTCAAATTTGATCACGAATTCCCGTAGAAAACCATCGTACCCCCGAACCACCATCATCATCACCATCAATATCCCTACTACACACGGGAACACAGACAAAGTGGCTTAACTCAACAACTTAGCCCAAAGCTTCTTTCCATTCATCAAATTTCCCCCCTCGCTCTCTTCCCCGCCATTAAGAATCATTAACCCTCGCCAGCCGTCCACTCGGAACACACACGGGACTTAATGCTTCGGCCTAAAGCAAACACATCAACACCAACGTTTCGCAGCCGCCATAGTCTCCAAGGCTTGTAGTCTCGAATGGCTCGCGATACCAAGCGCAATAAACTTTTTCGTCGTGGAAACGATCGAAGTTTCTTCTCGCCGTTCTCCAGCTCGTATTTCTTCTGCTAACCGAGTCACTCTCCCTATTCCGTTTTCTTCTCCTTTTTTTCTTGCGTACACCTCTGCTCATAAGTACGCGCGTGTAACTTGGTCTCTTATGCAACCACTGTTGTGATATCAATTTGACAAAAATGGGGATGAGGAATTGTCTTCTTGTACGTCAACAAGTTCATTCCTCTCTTTACGCCAAGTCAAATGGTATAAATCGTATAAAATAAATAATGTTAACAATTATTGCATCCATCTAAATTTCTTAACTTCGTACGAAAACTTCGTCACACATTTACTACACCTTCTTAACTCAAAAGAAGTCTAATTATTTGTATATGTATTGTATGTCAAAGGATTTTTACCCGTTTAATAAAGCTATTGTTATTATTATTATTATTATTATTATTATTATTATTAAAATATATTTTTTAAATATTTTTAATACGATAAAGTGACGAAATAGAAGCAACTTGAGAGAGTAAAACTGATTACACTTCTAGTGCCAAATTTGAAAACTGTTTTTTAATTTTTATTTTCAACCATCCATACCTTATCAATCATGTCACATAATAGGGACTACAATTTAACACATAAAATTTTCAATACCATAATTATTAGCTCTCACAAATCTCTTTCTCTTACTATACTATAGCGGACAAAAACTTAAGACGATAGAACAATGTTAAACATAGTTTTATAGTATGCAAATATTGTTCATATACTTATTTTTATCGCCACTATGGTAGAACACTATTTATTGATTAGCATAGAATACGATTCTTATTTATCTTGCTATGTCTTATCAACTAATTTATTTGTTTTCTTTCACCTTTTGATCTTGAAACTTTTGTCTACTACTGTATATACTGTAAAAGCATTGACGTTTCGTAAGTATCGTCGAACTTATGAACGCGAGTGTATCCCTATTTGCCGTCTGAGAAGACGAAAAGTGGCGTTGGTGGTTCTTCTTCTTCTTCTTCCTCTTTTTCATGGTGGTAAACCACCCCCGCCACAAATCTCTTCCGTCAGCGTTCCCCGCTTTTTCCAAACGTCGCGTGGCCCTTTTACAACCACTCGCCTAATCCACTGCGACTCCCTTCCCCCCCGTTTCCAGTGGATCGCTTTCCGGCGATCTCCTGTAAGGCCGTCCTTGAACAATCCACGTGGAATCAATGTTTCGCTCGTTCCTTTTGTCGTTCCTCTTTTCAGGTTTACAGGGATTTCGACGATCTTCTTTGGAGATTCGCGAAGGGGATGCGCGTTACGGGGTTGTGATTAGAGGTTAGGGTGGGTATGATTCATCGAATGGTATGAAGTGTTGAACAGTGTGTGGATTTATTGAAGATGAGAGTGTGAAGATTGAAAAATAATTGAAAAAGTTTTGTGATGAAGTTCAATGACGTAGTAATTAATGGAGACTGGGTGTAATTTGAGGTACGATTAATGGTAACTAATGGTAACTTGCTGTATGAGAATTGATAATTAATTTTTCGTGTAGTAACACGATTATAGTATAATTTCTTCGTTTATTTTTTTTAATATAAGAAAATGCGGCAGTAATGGTTATAATATGGTAATTATAACGTCTCCATCTTTTTTTTTTATAACAAAAGTACTAGTATTAGTAGTTAGTATTACGCGTAATAGTTCTTATAGTTTTCTTGAACCGTTTCTTAATAAAAGATGTTCCGACGTTCAAAGTTTTGAAATTGATTTAGGGGTTAATTATACGCTATCCGTCCTTGTTACGGAAGGTCCACTATGCGACAGAGTGATTAGTATTCCCTGTTGATTGATTACACGCGAGATTTATATGACGCTACTAATGAACATTCGAGAATTGATTTAGCAATCGTATAATTCTCGTTCTTGTTGCGGAAGATGGATGCTGATTGCCGAACGAAAAGTGTTAATTCACTTCGCTGAATCATCAGCGGTACGATTTTAATGTAAACCCATAATCGTAATAACTAACCTTACTCTTAATAATTGCACAGTAACCACAGCAATCGAATGTAGTAAGTAATCTAGCAATATAAATTACACCATAAAATACTTTTACCGCCTGACGCTCGCAACGATGATTATACAAACATTATAGTAACAAAATGTTGCATTATGATAAACGTGAGATGTAGCCAGTTGATAAGACAACAGTAAATTGTAGTAAAATAATAATATAATAGATATGAAACCTAGTGAAAACAATAATAGAACTGGCAAATGTAGTAAATAAAAATTGAATCTCCAATTTCAACTTCGTCAACCCTCTTTGCACAAATTCAAAGGAAACCTCAATTAAACTGACTACAACAAATTAAACAAAAATACGCTTAATCGACTATTTCAATCTCTCGAATCTAACCTAAACTTAAATGGAAATGGAAACCGTTTTTCTGGGAACACGTTTGTTAAATTGGGCCGTACCCTCAACGCCTTGTATTAAAATTTCTTAATAAAAATTACGTTTGAGAAATGATAATAAAATGTTTGACAAATAATTGTATCAATGGTATCTATTGTTCACCAGTTTTTTATAAAGTTTGCGATTATTAGATTTAAATATGCTTCCAACGATAATAAGTCTTAAACGTGTACACCTTTTAAGGTTCCTTTTTCAAATCTTAATTGAGTATCTGAGAAATCGATATACACCAGGTACATACCCTACAAAGTTAATTAAAGTCAAGAAATTTCGAGCAAAGTTAAGGATAAAATCCTTGAATATTAAATAGGAATTTCCATGAAAACCGCTTGACACTGACAGTGACCAACAAGTTGATGTAGACTAAAGTACGCAAAAGTGAGATAGAAAAAAATCGCAATTACGATAGGATGTTTCGCGAAGTTGCAGGTGCGTTTATTACAGGTATGCAGAGTTTCTCGCGAAACGGTTACTTTCGAGAGCCACGGGATTTTTCTCTGGTCGGCAAAGCGGTCAGTTATGTTCGTAGAATCAGCTGTTTGTAATACCGATCGCGACCGACGTTTCTATCCGCTGACCGATATACCTGAGATATCGTGTCCTGGTAGAAAACTCAAGGTGCAATAAAGAAGACGGACAATCGTCTTGACAGACAATTAACCCGAAGGAATGCTCGGTCGCCTGCTGATGAAAGAGCTGACCGTGAAAATTGTCCAAGAGAAAACCAACATTTCCATAGGAAAAGAAACACCATGAAAAACAATAAAAAATTCTATCAAGACGTTTTAATTGAGAATCGATCTCTTAAAATTGCAGGGAAAGTGGAAATTCGGATCAACGTTGGAAAATTGGAGTTCTTATTTAACGGAAAAATAAAAATAGATACCGTAATTTTTAAAATTTAAACCGATGAAATACTGTCAAATGAAGGTAAAATGAATCTACATAAAAAATGTTGAAGGTTAATTAAGAAACAGAAATTATCAATATTCACAATATTGATAACAAACAAACCTGCACTCTTCTTATGCAACTGGAAACGTGCGACATAGTTTAAACAAAATAATCTATGACAGTTTGAAAAAATAATGTGGAAACATCTATAAAGTTCCATTATCCTGCATTCATCAAAAGTACTATCGCGAGCCGGTGAGATGCCCCTCTAGAAGGGGGGAGGGGGCACAGAGCCAAAGGGAGTGACGCGTTGATATAGTAATAGAACCCCCTTCATCAACGTTTGTGGAATAAGGCTAGCCTCCGTGACTCTAACCAATCGTACTCGAATTCCTTCCAAAGGACATTTCTCCAGCTCCCTACAGTAGGATCTCCTCGATCAAAACTGGTGGAATGAGGCGAGCCTCCATGACTCTAACCAATCGTACTCGAATTCCTTCCAAAGGACATTTCACTAGCTCCCTACAAAAAGACTTCCATGACCAATACTTATGGAACGAGGCGAGCCCTGTGACTAACCAATCATTCCCGAATTTCTTCCAAAGGACATTTCACCAGCTCCCTACAATACTTCAAACACCGCTCCTATACTCCAATCACAGAAAATTGCTGCAAAATCCAAAAGCAGGGGCTACCCGTCCGACCGCCACCGATGTCCCACAAAGAGGCAAACGAGAACAGAAGCTGGTAGACAATGCTTGTCCCTTTCCCCGGCCGTTATCCATCGTTCCCAGATCCGTTCTGGCGAAACCGCAACCGCGCGATGGTTGCACGCGGCGAGCATGCATTCAGGTGCGATCGAAAAAGGAGCAAACCGTGGCACGAAACGCCGTCAAACGGCGTTTGCCACGTAAAACCTGTTACATAAGCGGATACCGCCAGCAGCCACCGTGGTTTCTCGAGCCACACCTCGGCACGAGCGAACAGATCTAAACGCCACGATGAATCGTAACTGGCGATCACGATCTAGTGGTTGTTCTTGCGGAGGATGGACCGGTTTCCTGGGTCCCAGCCCCGCGCGATCGTCGCGCGTTTCTTCTAACTGAAGGAACGATGATCGAACGGAAGGTATCGAGGCTGGTTAATTGTCTCGAGACGCTGACAGAGATTGAGATGTTCCGATGGAGATCGATAGGGATGAGGAAGTCGACGAGGTGCAAAGGTAAAGGAAGTAGCTGGATTTGTTAAAGGTAACCGGTTGGTGTGAAATGCGGTATCCGGTGTCAATTGCGTTAAGAGGTGTTGTTGCGGAAGTTGTTCCAGCGAAGAATCTGATGAAGCGTGAAAATGTGAAAGGGTGTTTGTATCGAAGACACTTTGTCAACCCAATGAGTTGTCGCTCTCGATCGAAACGGTCTAGGTTGAATTTGTAGGAGAATACCGTTGGTGAAATTTTTGTCGTTTAAAAAAGGGGTTCCACGATACTTAAACCGTGTTTCGAAACTTCTTCGATTTAACCTCTCTCTCATTTTTTCACATGGCAGCTGCGAATTGGACTTAGGATACCGTTCCGTTCATTTATAATTGTCTACGCTTCGCGTATATATTTCCTCATTAAGAAAACTCGCCCGTTATCCTGTAGGAACTTTTGCCTCTAACCTTTATTTTTATTTTTTTCTCTTTACTCGTGTATATATGAATGTACAAAGGATTATCCCCGTTAAGTACTAAATAAGTAAATGAATCGAAACCTAATCGAACCCAGAGGTCAGGTGTAACTCGCAAACAATTCGCCCAGCTCGACTCTCATCGAATACAATTGCCTTTAATTAATTTCATCCAAGAATGCGAGTAATTGAAAATTCGTTCTCCAGTATCCGCTCGCCATCCCCCGATCTCTGCTGCAGCCTTAGCAAAACCTTCCCTTCCCGTGGCTGGCTCGCAGCACCCGACCCATAAAAGGCGAAAAAAAGCCAGCCGGACAATTACTTTCTCCCAGCCCGTGTGCGTCGTCTCGATTTTTCGGCCGGCATCACCATCCCACCGTGGTCCGTTCCCCGTTGGGTGGTATCGATGCCCGATGGCAAGGTTAGAATGAACTAGCAGCGGTGGCCAGCGGCAACGCGCGTGCGCCGCCACCCTAGCTTCCCCCACCACGGGGCCGCGCGTAGCCGGCTAGTAGGTAGACTGGACGTCTCGTGTCTACGAGCCGGCAGTTGCGTCCCTGTACGCATTTCTGCGCGTCGTCTCGCGGCGTCCCGTTGCCAGTGCGTCGCCGGCTGGCGTCACGGCGCCTCTCGCCGTCGAGCGTGCCTCGCGGGTGTCCACTTACTCGGTCTGATCTTTTCTTCTCCGTTTCTCTTGCTCTCGTTTTGTTCGAAGTAGAGTGTGCGTTCGTCGAGTTGCATCGAAGTGCGTTTGCTGGCGAGCGGATTGATTTGTTTTGTGGGGGCCTGGGACACGTGCTGTGCGAAGCCCGGAAGTGAAAGTCGAGAGAGGTCTATGTATCTCTGGCCGTATCGATCGAAAGCATCTTCCAGAAGAGGAAAAGCGAATCGGTGAGGGAGGTTGGTGGGGGGGAAGGCGTTAAGAGGGGAAGGGAAAAGGAGTGATCGCGACACCAGTGACGTCACTGTTGCGTGATCGACGGGTGAGGAGGAGGCGATGGTCTCGCGACAGCGTCGCGAGCTCGTCGATAAGAGTGATCGAGTACACGGGCAGAGTTCTTGGTAAGAAGGATTATACCACTGAAAAGTGAGAAACTGATCGATCGTTCCGCCGTGGAACGCGTAGAAACGTTGAGAGAAATCATTCTTATTCGTTGGTACACTCTGACGATAATCGATTAAGTTAAATTAGTTTGAACGATGTTTATAGAGAATTGGGCGGGTTTCCGGATTTAAACGGTGTCCTTGAGAGAAAGTTTCCCGTCGTTTCGGTGAATCGTAGAGCCACTTGAAAGGACACGCGAACGATGGCGTGTGCAAGAGGCGTTCGCGTTACCGTTTTAGTTGTGGCTGGTCTCGTAAATTCGAAGGTGCGAGCGCGAAGTTAGGATCGAAAAAAACAATAACACGTTTAGGAGTATACGTCGTATCTTTAAGCAGAATTTCTCGCCGATAACGCTGCATAGCGTGATTTCCGCGTCTCCGACTGTTGCTTATCGTGCCACTTGTGAGAACCGGTGAAACCACTTCCTCTTCCATTTCTTCCATTTACTATTTATAACAATTTCAGATATTATAAATAGCACGTTTCACGTCCCAGCTTTTGTGCTGGGAAATTCTTTTTACGAAAAGCCTTCAATTTTACACTAAAATTTATTTGCAATTTATATGCAAATAGGTATCGTAACGATAAACTTGTTCTTAGAAACCTTTCGCTCCTTCTCCATCTAATTCCACAGTTTTTACGAAAACATAACGATACAAAAACCTCCAACATATGATTTCAACAAAACCTCATTGACCGTGGATCGCATTATCTTTTACTCTGTCAAACGCTCACCACTCAGACAACGATACAACCTGAAACCCACTTTGAAAGACAACGTAAAGATAAAACCATCTACGAGGAGTCTACTTCAATACTTGAAGCACACAGACCTCTATAACACACCCCAAACCGCTCAACTATTCAGATACGGTCGCTAATGACCCTCTGAACGATTGTTGTGACGTTAAATAATAAATATAACTATAAATAAATAAAATGAAATTTTAAAGACCGCAAGTAATAAATTCTAATGTAAACTAATGGGTTATCCCGTTGATAGGTAAACAAATTTAAAAAAGAAAGATAATACAAAACACTGTAACAAACTTCTTCACAATACAATTCTTCCTTTTTCGCAAACAAATCAATTAGAAAGGGTTTATCGTAGAAATTTTTCTTCAGTTTCTTAGACTGTACGATTCTTACAGAAATTTTTCGCTGGGAACGTCTTCCGGGTACGTTGATGGGCTGAGAAAGGTGTCGTTCCGATGTATCCGATCCCGTTGTCAGACTGTGTATCCGATAATCCTCGCGCTGACACTGTCAGCCGACTGCATCCGTACGCTGATAACCGAGTGCTTGTTAACCGCGTGCCATGAACACCTTATCGAACGCCTTTGTCGTGAAAGGGTTATCCTCGTGCAAAAGGGAGCTCGTTCTTTGATCGAACGGTGCGTGGATATTGTGTCGAGTGGTCGAGGAACGAGCCGTGGCTTTGATTAGAGCGGCAAAACTCGATGGAACAAGGTTTCGAGGCTCGTCGAGTTTGTACCTTCGATGAATCGATTTCTTGTTTTAGCTCTGTTTGTCGTGTTCGTGCCTGGGAGGTTATGGAGGAATTTGTAGAAATGATAGGATAATATAGAGAATCTTCTGACTTGGTTCAGTCGGTGTTTCATTCAACCTCCATGTATAATTGGAGGATTGATACATATAGGATAGAAGGATCTGTGATGCCAGACTGAAAACGGGAGTTCTCATTTTTTGACATACGTTCTATATTCAATTATTATCATAAATGTACTATATTTAAAACAGTTATCACGAATCGACTATATTTGAGGAAGTTATCACATATTCTCGAGAACTCCCGTCCTCTGTCTGGCATCACAGAGGAGGATAAATATACTTAACAAACCGAATAGGGAGATCTCCCATTGTTTCGTCTGTCATTGATTCTATTTACTTTTGTTATTAATTAGTCTTGAAGTAGTGTTGAATTTCTTAAAAATTGTACTTTGGAAGAGCAAAAATTTCATTGGATGAACAATGAACAACACTAGTTTAAGAGTAACTAATAACAAAAGTAAATAGAATCAATGGCAGAGAAAAGAATAGGAGACCTCCCCATTCGATTGGTTAAGTGTTAATAGGGATTATTTCGGAACACTTCGTGTGATCCGATTTACGAAAGTATTATGAAGTAGCGTGTCCTTTGTTGGAAATTCGTTTTGGCTGTTGTCCAGAAGATTCGATGTACATACAGAAGAAGCTGTGTTTGAAATCTATGAGTCAGCTAGGTTTCTATATCATCTCTTTACGGAAGTTCCTTTCCACCGTTACAACAGATTGCACGACTTCTCTTTTAAAACGAAACAAAGATCTATCCGCAAATGGCTTATTTCAATAAACACTCGTAAACTGGGTATCCTCTTGTCCAGAAAGGTATTGAACGATTACCAATAAATTTAGCTCATCCAACAAATTTCCTGTACTACCTCGATATTTCACCGAAACAATTATCCCACCCTCCAAAAAGAAGAACGAAAACGTGGAAAACTACCTAGCTCACGTTTCACCCCAGAACTTCATTGATTTCAAAACAGAGATCTCCAATACCCGCCCAATCTCTGCGCCATACATCACGACCGATAAACCACTTTTATCTGTTCCATCCTGCTCCATCCCACCCCGGAAATAATTCTCCGTCCGACCCCGCCGAGCGGAAGTGCCCCTGGAAAACGCCAGAGCCGACGTCGCGTCGTCGATTCACCGAATTTACCGGCGATTTTTCGCGGAGAACCGCTTCGAGTACCTGCCACCATCCGAAAGAGAAGTGACAAACATCGAAATATAGTCAGTTGACCCGTTTCGACCTGCTCGTGCAGCAGTCTAGGAAGTTCCCTGGCCGAAGGGGCCCTCGTTGTAACACAAAACAGCCTTTAAGACCCTAAGCCAACAAATTGGCCCACAGTGTTCTGGTTGCCGATATAAGTTGAGAGAAAAAAAGTGTTTGTAGGAAATTATTTTATTGGCCGATGGGCTTCACATAAATTACGAGCTAATGCGACGGCTTATAATAATGAACTCTGAACTCTAAACTCTGAACTACGAATTATAAACGAACTCTCTCTCATGAACTAAAAACGAACTGACGAATTAACCCTAATTATCGCGAGTCTTCCTATTTATCTATCTCGAGCCTGATAGGCGGTTCCTGTCCTTACCAATCAGGACCTTCGGAAAAATGCCCGCCTTCGATATCCCCACGCGTTTGTATTTAGAATATCCGCCGTCCACATTTTCTTCGGGGATCAGGTTTACAGCCACGACCTTTTATCTTTATAACGCAGGCGTTGTTTAAAGCGGCCCCGAAAAAATAACACGGCGACACCTCGATGTTTTGATCCGCGGTCGCCTAAAGAAATCAATGGCAATCGGCATTCGTTATTCTCTGCCGCTCTCCCCTATACAAAGGCTCTACTGATTAGTAAATTGCCTACATGTTAGATTTTAATTTAATAACGAAAAAAGGAAAACGTTGTTGAGATTCGAAGGCTATGATGGAAAAATTAAGGAAAAGGAAAGGGAGGGGTTGTGTTTTGTCCAGGGCCTGCTAGTGGACTCATCGGTATGACCTCAGCTGTGCCTACACTATGTAACAAGACACTGAAGTTTGTTCCCAACTTTGTTATATGACATGTTTTGTTACATAGTGTAGACAAAGTTTTACCTAGCAGAGATAGGAAGGAATACTTTGGAATTTGTACATATAGGAATCTTGTTGGACTAACCCTTTGCGCTCAAGAGGTGAATGTTAGTCGTGTAATAACAAGTTGGTGAATGTTAATCGTCTAATAATATTAACTCCAAAGATTTTCAAGTGCAAAATCTTTACTAAGATTCACTTATATTAATCTTTTCACGGTGGAGCGCTCAGAAATGAATTGCACTAAAAGGCGCTGTTCGCCGCGAAAGGGTTAAACTTCATTTATTTAATTAAGTCTTACACTAAAATTTGCATATATGATTATTTAACCTCCGGATCTGACTAATAAACAAACTGACTGAGGTCTGAAAATTTGCGAAACTATCAGTTGATGACTAACAATTGCCTCTCGAGCGCAAAGGGTTAACCCCTTGACATACAATGACGAGTCTGACTCGTCATTCATTTTACGGGCCACTGTAGACTTTGACGAGTCAGACTCGTCAAGCGCTTTTTTCGGCGGACGCCGTGCAGTATACAATTAGATTACATAGTTGCTTCACTCGTGCGTCGATTATTATTTTTTAATATTATTTAGATGTTCTTTATTAACATCAATCTGAATGAAAAATCCAAATTTCAAAATAAAATATACTCTTTCTCAGCCTTCACGTAACCGTTCAGTTGAGCGAAATTAACACATTGTATGCCGGTGGCATCTGAGGCATTTGAAACTGTAGGTGAAGAAAATATTTAAAATTTTATACATTATTGTAAAACACTAAAATTGGTTTGCATATTCATTATATGCAATTTAACGATAACGAAAAATAGAAACAAACAAATCGCCAAACAAACGAATGTTGTATTATCGCAAACCCGGCGCTAAAGCAACAGACTTCCAAACCCGCGTTTTCGCGGGGCCGGCATACAATGTGTTAAATGGTATTTTTCGGTCGCATCAAGTTCCATTTAATTCGTATGTCAAGGGGTTAATTAAAATCCTTTCCTTTCTTCCTGCCCGCGTCCCTCATACACGAATACCATCGATCTGTTCCAACCTGAATGAAAAGAAAAAAGAAGAAACAGCTCCCGCTTCGAGGCACCGTGTTCCGGCTATCGATGACGTCGCGAGCGTCACTTATCGGCGTGATAACGATAAGTCGAGGCGGCTCGACGTCGTCGTGGGTGGTGCGGCCGCAGTTCCACGCCAGCCTCCGGGATCAATGCTCGTGGCCGGTTGATTGGACGCGCTCGACGCTCAATAAAGCTGATTGCACGCGGTTTTTTCACGCGATACCACTTTGTTTGCACCCGGTCCCGGTGATAGCCCGAGACCGCGCGTCTCAGTTCGTCGCGAAGCGTGTCCGCGGGACGAACGCGTTTCTTCGTCGGCGATATTGCCTTGTGGAAGCGAAATCGAAGTTGTAAAACGTTTGGAAGAATTGTTTCTGTGAGGTTGTTGGAGCCAAGTGAACTAGAATTAGTTGGATCTGGTGTACACTAGCGCAAATATTGTGGATTGATCTTATGGAGCGATGGATAGTGGAGAGTACTGGAAGCGTTTGAAAATTTTCGGAGGAAAATTGGATTCTCGATTGGTTCCAACGAAAGTCAGTTTTATGATGGTCTTGTGGTAAATTTGGAGAAGTTTATGGGTGTTGTTATGCGAGGGAATTCGTGTAACACTTGACAGTCTGTAATATTTGTGTTACACTTGGATTCAATTGGGTTCAAGTGATTCTTTGAGGTGACACTCGTGATTTTTCAATGGAATACTGAAGAGTTTCGCATTGACTATTCGAGACTAACAAATCTCTGCGTTAGAAATCGAGTAGAGAGGAGTTTCTGTGTTTAACGTTGAATACCGCTCGTTGGTGCTGGACTTTAGAATTAACGGACGTTTCGTTTATAATCGGTGCATCTGAGAAAAAGGAATTCCTTCCTCGAAAAAGTAAGGTGAAACCAATATCAGCCAGCTACATAAAGTGCACCGTCCTTGGTGTCGATAAAGATTTCATCGACAAGATTGAGCAACTCGTAGCAATCTATCGTCGGCCGATAAGAAGAATAATGTAAATCGTTAATGTAGATCTTCGACTTCATACTCCGAAACTTATTAACCGAAGATGATCGTAGTCTGTTCCGGGAAATTGATCACGGTGAATTGGATCGTTGCTCGTCCTAAGAGATCGCAGACGTTGTGATGAATTATGCTAACAAACTGTTGAATAGAGTGAGAAGGTGAGTGTTCCGCTGCGAGGCAACTTTCGCCTCGAACTTATCAGAATAATCAGGAGACGACGCGTGTAAAATTCGTTTCGAGTCAACGTTTTCTTGACACTTAACCAATCAAATGGGGAGGTCTCTCATTTTTTCCTCTGCCATTCATTCTAATTACTTTTGTTATTAGATAGTTCTGAACTAATGTTGTTCACAGTTCGTCAAACGTATTTCATGTTCTTCCAAAGTACAATCTTTAATAAGTTCAACGCTAGCTCAATACTAACTAATGACAAAGGTAAATAGAATCAATGAAAGTGCTTTATTGACAAAAAAAAATGGGAGATCTCTCCATTCGGTTGGCCAAATGTAATGTAATCTCTTAAAGTTTCCAATAATCGCTTTTCAATAACGGCTGTCTAAACTTTCTAAATGATTTGGAGGTTTACTTCGCGTTGTAAAGTTTTGAAGAATAAATTTTAAAGATGCATAAAAATGCTATGAAGTTGATTAAGTTAGTTGGTAGCTTAACACTTAGACAACCTAATGGGGAAATTTCCCATTTTTTCCGTAACAAGGGCACTGTAATTGATTCTATTTACTTTTGTTATTAGTTTGTCTTGAACTAGTGTTGTTCATTTTCTGTTTTTCCAAAGTGCAATTTTTAATCAATTCAACGCTAGTTCAAGACTGATTAATAAAATTAAACAGAATCAATGGCAGAGGAAAGAATAGGAAATCTCCCTATTCGGTTGGCTAAGTGTTAACATTCTGCAACTTTTGTTATTAATTAGTCTTGAACTAGTATTGCTCACTTTCTGTTTTTCCAAAGTGCAATTTTTAATCAATTCAACGCTAGTTCAAGACTGATTAATAAAATTAAACAGAATCAATGGCAGAGGAAAGAATAGGAAATCTCCCTATTCGGTTGGCTAAGTGTTAACATTCTGCAACTTTTTTAACGGTCCCGATAACGCGCGATAAGGTCAATTTCCGAGAGATACATTAATCACGCGAATTCAGTAAATCGTGAACTCGACACTACGATTTATCGTGTTCCGAAATGCTTGCTTTCTAGACGTAAATTCCTTTCCTCTTCTTCATAACACGATAATACTTCGAGCATAATGTTTTCCACGTTGCGTTTATCCCACGGTATTAATAAAACCCTTGACAACGGCTATTAATACGTTAAACAAATGAAATTTCTCACGAAACGATAACGCTCGGAACAAAAAACGGAGAATTGATAAAATTATCTCCTTTTCGTTTGTTCCCCTCTCTTTCCAACATCCTTGTTATGACATTTGCATAGTTTCGCGTTGAATCGTCAAGTCAGACAAAATTTCTGGCTTATCCTCCAGCTCAACTTTCTCATCCTATACGTGACTCAAAATTGAACGGAAAAAAAGATTCTAAAAAATAAAAGAAACTGGTTCTCGGTATCCTAAAGCTTTGGATTCCCATCAAATCGTCAAGTCAGACAAAATTTCTGGCTTATCCTCCAGCTCAACTTTCTCATCCTATACGCGACTCAAAATTGAACGGAAAAAGAGATTCTAAAAAATAAAAGAAACTAGTTCTGGGTAGCCTAAAGTTTTGGATTTCCATTGAATCATCAAGCCAGACAAAATGTATTGCTTATCCTCCAACTCGACGTTCTCAACCTATACATGACTCAAAATTGAACGGAAAAAGAGATTCTAAAAAATAAAAGAAACGGGTTTTCAGTAGCCTAAAGCTTTGCATTTCTATTGAATCATCAAGCCAGACAAAATGTATTACTTATCCTCCAACTCGACGTTCTCAACCTATACACGACTCAAAATTGAACGGAAAAAGAGATTCTAAAAAATAAAAGAAACTGGTTTTCAGTAGCCTAAAGCTTTGGATTTCCATTGAATCATCAAGCCAGACAAAATTTATCACTTCTCCTCCAGCTCGACGTTTTCAACCTACACGCGTCTCGTCGACGAAATAGAACAGGAAAAAAGACTCTAAAAAATGAAAAGAAGTAGTTCTCGGTAGCCTAAGGCTTTGCATTCCTATCGAATCGTCGGTACAGGTGAATCATTCCAGGGAGAAACGTGCTGTCACTCGCTGGTTTCCATTGACCGACACGTTTTGCTCGATAAGAATCGATAAAAAAGAACGGAAGACGAGTTTCCCGGGTGAAAACGTGCCTGGATCTGTAACGGAGAAAAACCAGCAGCGAGATCGCGGTGCTCGAGACTAAACAAAAGCTTGTTATTCGTCGGGCCAGGAACGGGGATCGCTTCTCGTTGAAACAGTGCCCCGCGAACGCGAGCATTCCAACGTTTTCCTCGACCATGTAATCGGCAGGAAAAAGTAATTAAAGCTGTTTACGTTAATCTCGCGTGAATTTTCTTGATTAAATCGAGAATTAAAGCCTCGCCCGCTTTTACCTCGAGAGGAATCGTAGTTTTCTGGATAATTAAACCGGGATCCTCGCCTTCTTGAGGGAGCAAAGAATTTTTAACGGAATTCAGACTCTTTTAATTGCAAACTTAGATATAGGTAGATAACGGCTTTTAAGGGTTGGTGATCCTAATTGCAAATTTAGATATAGATAGATGATGGTTTCTAAGGGTTAGAGATTCTAATCGCAAATTTAGATATAGATAGATAAAGGTTCCTAAGGGTAGGCGAACCTAATCGCAAATTTATATATAGATAGATAAAGGTTCCTAAGCGTTAATGATCTTAATTGCAAATTTAAATATGGATAGATAAAGGTTCCTAAGCGTTAATGATCCTAATTGCGAATTTAAATATAGACAGATAAAGGTTCCTAAGGGTAGGCGAACCTAATCGCAAATTTATATATAGATAGATGAAGGTTCCTAAGCGTTAATGATCTTAATTGCAAATTTAAATATAAATAGATAAAGGTTCCTAAGGGTAGGTGAATCTAATTGCAAATTTAGATATAGATAGATAAAGGTTCCTAAGGGTTGGTGATCTTAAATTTTCACTAAAACTTATTTTGCATCATATTTCGTATTCTAAATTTCAATTCTAATTCTCTCGATTGATAAATTATAATAGAAATGAATAAAAATCTTCAATTCTAATAGAATGAAAGAGAAAGGAGTATGGTTTCCATTTTTCGCAATGCTCCGTGTTTTTTTTGTTTTATTTCTCGGTTCCCACGAGAAACTTCGTCACATTTCGGTGCCATTTATTGTGGAAAACGTGAACGGCGATAAATCACCGGGAGAAACACGGTTGCAAATTAACTTTCGACCAAGGAGATCGCTCCGCGATCAAGACAGATCACGAACGTGACGGGAAACTCTGTTCGAGGGAACTCATCGAGATCTGAAAGAGAGAAAGAGAGGATCCGGGGATGAGGAGAGACGGCTTATCGAAGCTTCTACAAATTACTTTTCGCGGACAAATCGACTTTTCCCTCTTTAATATGCCCAGGCACGTAGAAGAACCGCATTTTTCGAATAACAAACAGCGTATTAAGTTGTACGATAAATTCTTCGAAGTGGATACCGTTCGTATAAAATTCATCGAACTCCAGAACATTTTGCTGATTCGTTTATTCATCGATTTCGGTGTACGTACTAAGCGTACATTAATACTATAACTGCCGACGGTTAAGATATACATATTTGCGATGAAAAAATCAAATTGAAAATTATATTAAAAAGGTACTTAATATGAGGGAAACAAACTGTAATGATTATAATAAAAGTTATAGTAATTTTCCAAAGGTATAGGTATCACGATAAATTTCCCAAGTTTCCATGAAAACTTACGAATTAGTCATTTTAACCGGTCTTGGTAATTATAATGTTAATTTTTATACGCATAGGTATAATATTGCTTATTTATTTATTTGCTTTAGTTTATGGTTGAAAATCCAAGAAAAAAATACATATCAGTCAAAAAAGTCACAATGATGAAACTATTGCTTCTTAAAGCTAGCTGGGGTTGAGAAAAAAATCGATGGATTTACAGTACTCGTTAACATTTTTTTTTCTTTTCTTTTTAAGATTGAATTGAGGCCTCTATTAGCACCATAAATATAGTAGCAATAAATTGAGCTCCAATTTTAATTGATATAAACGATAAAAAATTTATACCTGCATATAAATTCGTATGTGTGCATATTCAAATAGCAAACTGCAAGATTCCTCTGCGAATGTCACGAATTCCTTCATAGATTTAGCGAGCGCGCTCTTTCCGCGGGAATCTCTAAAAATAATCCTCTAACCCAGATCCACTTCTGCCGCGACGCGAATTTCCATTCAAAATGTTCAGCATAGCATAGAAATTTTCCCGGAATAAATAGGAATCTCTCTCGTTTGCGAGCCCCGTCGGTTCGACCGGTCGCTCTTCACGACTTTTCGTCTGCGACCCGTCTAGATCCTCGAACTCTTGGATCCCGCTCAACGAGTCGCGCCAGCTCTGCCTTCCTAATTTCGAATACCCCGTCTCTCGAATCTCCGCAAAAACTGAAGTTCAATCACCTCAAATGAATATCGTCACTCGAAAAGCGGTTAACGCTATAACTACCGACACTTATTTGTGATGAACAGATCAAATTAAAAATTATATTAACCCTTTGACTACTGTGGGCACCTGTTGGCGCTTAGAAATTTTGCGTTTGTGATACTGACACAGTTTGACTTTCTGACACTGAAAGCGCCTATAGGCGCTTCACACAGTTTGGCTTTCTAACACCAAAAATTCGCCGTTCTTGGCG
Source organism: Tetrapedia diversipes (assembly GCA_033822845.1). Classification (NCBI taxonomy): domain Eukaryota; kingdom Metazoa; phylum Arthropoda; class Insecta; order Hymenoptera; family Apidae; genus Tetrapedia; species Tetrapedia diversipes. The sequence continues at coordinate 289,766 of JAOPTO010000750.1, read as the reverse complement.
CACATCGTAACTCAATCCCTGCTGTATGGTACGACCAGTACATATCAAAGTCTGCCGTAGTCAAGGGGTTAAAAGAATACTTGTTTTTTAGATTTATTATATTAAAAGAAAAGAATTGTTGTTTTATTTATAATTAACCCGTTAAGCATTGTGCCAGGTTACTTTTGTGAATTTGTTTCCGTTTGTTATCTATGCTTTGTTATCTTTTGCCGTTTTTGTCTACGAGCACTTTAAGTCATCCTGTTACCTTGAATAAATTTTCATTAAAATATATGTAAATATTTTCTTTCCTATACTGTCTATAACAATGTTGAGTCCACAATTTCTCTTCGCATAGAAAATAACTTGGACCTTAAAGTGTGCGAAGTATATTTAAAATTCTTTCGAATCGTTAAGGATTAAAACAAGATATCTCGTGACTCGTATGCAATGTGTTAACCATTTGCACTCGAAAGGTGACCATTAATCGTCTAATGATAGTAACTTCAAAAATTTTAGTTAAATGATATACTAAAATTTACATATATGACCATTTAATCTCTGAGTCTGATTAATAAACAAACTAACTAAAGTTTGAAAATTTGCGAAACTATTATTTGGTGATTAACCCATTTGCATCAGCAACGTTCAACTGACGACTGGCCCGTATCACCGCGCGGGATCGGACAGTATATTCAATACTTGACTTCCGAATTGTTCATGGAGATTTTCACAACAGAAGTAAAACTTGTCAAGAATATAATGAGCTGATGTAGGCGACATGCTCACAAAAGGGATCAAACATGATCTGTGGCAGATGAAAAATATTCAGCGACTGGTAATGAAAGAAAGTCATAGCTCGCGGATAGATAGTAGCGCTCGGTGATAGAAGACAGTCGCGGGCCGCGGATTATTCCGCGTTTTGATGCAAATGGGTTAACAGTCACTTCTCGAGCGCAATGTGTTTACTTATGCCGCGTCCACACTGCTGTTCGCGAGCAATTCGTGTGCTGCTCGCGAGCTGCTCGCGAACTGTTCTCTTCTATGTGGACGCGGCTTTAGAAGAACAGAGCTTATTTTCGATTCGATCGACCGATTCCTGGAACATCGTTTCATCCCGATCCTTTCGCGGTCGAGGCGATTCTCGAACGAGTCTCGAGATTTCGAAGTCGGTTGAACGAACGTGGCGCGATACGAAACGATTTGTCTTCGTTGGAGATACCCAGACGCATCCTCTTTATTGATGACTCGTTAGGGGAACGAGCCACCCTTCCACTCGTTTCTCTTTTGCTTCTCCTTTCTGCTGCAAGCGCTGGTGCGCTCGTTGATGTTTCAATTGCGGAGATATCGTGGAAGTCGGTTCGTTCGCTTTGGAACGATTCGTTCAACTGGAAATCGAACGATATCGTAAAGTGTAGTTACGTTTGTTGGACAACAATATACATTGTGTCGCGTCTTCGACGATAGCGAGATCGATATAAACAGTTTGAGAGCTGCAACGGGCTAACAATCTTTTCTTTTGACTCTCGAGTTTTCAGTTTCGTTCCGAACACCGGACAGAACGCATTCGCTTTATAATTGTACTACATTTTCTTATCTTCTATCCTTAATTAAATTAAATTAAATTAAATTAAACTAAATTAAATTAAACTGTTTCATTAAGTACGTGTAAACTGTGTGTTTTTTAACCTTAAATCTACAACAACGTTTGTTCTTCAGTGAGGTTCTTCAGGAATTGTTTCTTCTTATTGATACTGTTGAAAATCAATAAGAAGTTGCGGTTCGAGCCACTTCCGGTACAATGTTTCACGTCCACCATTTAATTGCGATCGATCTCCAATTATGAATTTTCCGATTGCCCGCGCGTGTCCATGCATTAACCCTTTCGTTGCTCTTTGATGTTCACACTTACGTTTTTCAACGTCACTTTAGGATTCACTTGTATCTACATTTGTTTAAGAACTAAATTACAACTGTTTTGTCGCATTATATGAAAAACATAAAAATGGGTATATTTTATGAGTAGTTACTCATTTACATGTTTAGGAATTTTGCTATTATTATAAATAAAAATAGAATTTAGTACAACTAAATACAATTTTTTTTCAGCACCCGATACAGAAGTGTGCACATTGCGCATCGGTGTTTAATTATTTGAGAAGTTATTTACATATTTACAAATTTCGCTATTATTATAAATAAAAATACAATTTACTATAGTCATCACCTGATATACTGATCGTCGCGTGGACGCGATTTATAGTCGGCACCCGTAACGAAAGGGTTAATAGTGAACAGCGAGGACGCGTGCGAGGCGCGGAGCGGAAATGAGCGCAGCGCGAATGATCCTGTGGATTCGGGGGTTTCGTGAACGCTCTCGTGTACCTGTAAACTGTCGACAAACACTAAACGGGGCACAAAGGGTGTTTCGAGCCCGGTGGCGGTTCGTTTCGGAGCTAATTTTCAGCGAAGACCGCCGCTGCTGCGTAAAGGGTGATTTGCATAGCGCTGAAGTTCGCTAAATGTTTGGAGTTTGGGGAGTGGTTCGAAGCTACCAAATAACAGAATAGATGTTGTGGAAGATTAATTTTTCTAAAGGGAGGCTTCCGTGATTTCGCTTGTTAGTTAGCAAACAATAATTTTGTAAATTTTCGGGCTTTAGTTAGTTTGTTCATTAGTTAAACTCAGAGGTTAAATTGTCACGGATGTAAATTTTAGTATATTACTTAATTAAACTAATAGGCGAGTCTTAATAAATATTTTGCATTTGAAAATCTTTGAAGTTAATATTATTAGGCGACTCTCCAGTGCAAAGGGTTAACTTGCGTAATTTCTGTGGGATATTAAGGTTTGGTCGTTTCGATCAGCACGGCAGTTGTTCTAGCGGTGATGTTAATTTTCAACCGGTGCTACCTGTTCTCTCCGAGCCGTTGAAAGGAAGGGGAAAGGTTCCTCCAGGGTATACACCTTAGAATAATTATGGGTGCACGGTTGGATGGTATGAAGACCTCCACTTTAGGGAGAACGTTTTCGAACACTTCAAAACAAACGGTAATGCTTTCGTTTTAAGTGTTTAAAAAACATTGAAAAATTTATTGTAGCAGTTAATTACTTTAATAACTGAATTTTTATAACAATTCTTATCGATTTCTTCTGTTCGAATTACATATGTTGTTACAATCATGTGAAGTGAAACATCGAGCACAATATTATCAGTTATGTTTGGGTTAGGCTGGGGTCGATATTGTTACGCTAAATAAATATTATGCTAAATAATAATAATAATAATAATAATAATAATATTAATATCAATATTAATAATATTAATAATAATAATGATAATAATAATAATAATATCAATATTAATAATATTAATAATAATAATGATGATAATAATAATAATAATAATAATGGTCACAAACCAGAGAGGAAATTCCCTGAGAATTCACTAGGATAACAACAACAACAATAATAATAATAATTAATAATAGAGTAAAATAATAGAAAGTATCAGAGCAATATGCTGAAATTAATTTAGAAAGAGCACGGGGAGCGATACAAAATGATGTGGAAATTAAGAATCCCTGAAAGGGGAGCCTGTTTGAATAAAATACGACGGAAGTTGTTCGGTCTTCTTCGTCGTTAATTCAATTCACTCTCGAGGGACAGCAGCAGGGTCCTCCACTTATTTCGAGCAGTACCATTCACCGTGGCGTCAGCGTTCAAACTGCACGCCATTATGACGAACCCTTGTACCCCCCTCGTTCTCCTTCTTCACGAAAGAATCGTTGAATATACATATACATACACACGTTCTTATGCTTGGTTCCTCTTCAGTTCGTTTATTACCACGCATAATTCCCGCCTATCCCTTTCGAGGCGCCCGATATTGAGAAAAGTGTATAGGAAGGAATGCCGGAAAAAATTTTGATAACTAAATCGCGAATTTTCATGCCAATGTGGAAATTCTTATGAAAAAATGTATAGAATTTAACGCTAAAATTATTAAAATGTAGCTACATGAAATATATACTCGTTTCAAGATTTTAACTCACTTAAACTCATTTATACTTGCACAACTATAATGTAGCAACCGCAAATGGCAAATGTGCATTTTCGTCAACGAATATAATAACGTGCGACACTTAAAGGGTTAATTTCAATTCGGCAGATTGCAGCACGAAAAAAATGTGAATTTGCCTGAAAATTCGTCTGCCCTCCGACAACAATTTATCGCGACGATCGATAATTCTCCGTCGGTTCGCGTTGGCGGTTCTCCCCTCGCCTCTCTTCTCGCCGTCTTATCGAGCCATTTTTCGTTGGTCCAATATCGAAGGCGTTTCCCGAATCACGCGCGTGATCCTTCTCTGTCCTTTTCGCCCTTTTCTGGATTGGTACACCGTAATAACACAGGCGTGGCTGAAACCGTCGGCTTGGACCCTCTTTTATGTCTGTCCGTTCCCGGAACCTTGATCATAGTGCTTCGTATAGCCGGTATATTTGGAGACTACGGCAACCTTCTTTCTTCTTTCGTTTTCTTGCTGTGATTGGGTCTTGTGCGTAGGCCTTAAGGTTCTACTGGGATTTCTACATCGTCGTCTAATCGCAGTTTCCGGTGATTATCGCACCGTTTCGTACGTGTAACGTCGCGTTTTTCAGGTTTACTTAACACTATTCCTACCACAACCGGTCAAATGACCGTTTCTGAAATTTCGATTAGAATTTTATAGGTACAACGTAATTGAAACGCCTTTAAATTTTAGACTTTTTCTTAAATATACGTATAATACATTTCTCAATATCCACTTCTTTTTTCATTGTTTATTTTTTGAAAAAAATTTGTAGTCTCTCTTACGTGGGAATGTCCCGGTAGGAATAGGTATACGTGAAGTGTCGGTAGGAATAGTGTTAATCGATTGCGTCGACGTTCCTTGCAAGCAACACTCACACAATTTTAAACCCTTTCCTTCGCTACTCAACAGAGCCCCCACACCACACCGACATTCTACACACTAACAAAAGTTCCAAATTATAATTCCAACCTATAATAAACGCGATTTCGATCATTTCACTTAGCACTCCTAAATCTTTCCCCGTCTTTCCGAAAAACGATTTATCCTCGCCGTACACCCTCTCATTACCTGTTTCAATCAATCCAAACCGGATTCCTTCCGCTCATTATTTCTCTTTCTCTCTTTCTTTCTCCCTTTCTCTCTCTCTTTTCCCCCTCGCCTCCCCCCTTCCGGCCTTCGCAATAATTACGACACGTGTAAAGAGATGGGGAGGGAGTAAAAATAAATAAATCAAATAATTGCCGCCGTTCCTCCGGAGGACATTTTATTTCGGCCGATTAATCGCCGTTTCACCGCCAATTTCTACGGTTGTCGGCCGTCACGAATTCTTCCACGGACCCGCGAAACACGGACGATAAATTATCAGGCCGTTAAGTCGTTTATGACACGGCGATAATTCTCCTGGTGCCTCCTGTTAGCGCAACGTTGATCGCGTACCACAGGGGACGACGATTTACCGTTTTATTGCCGGACTAAAATTGGCCCCGGGTTTTCGCGTCGATTCGAGACGTCACCTTTTTCTCGTCGAACTTTCGGCTGAGGACGATTTCGCGACTCGCGATCGAATTGTGGCATCGGTTTTACCGTGCGACGTTTCGATGTGTAATACACGGTTGCTGATAAGTACAGTAACGGACACAAGTTTAAGACGAGAAGACGATGTAAAGTATAGTATCATGGTTTATAAATATTATACATAAATTCATTTTTATTGTTAATAAGGTTACATAATACTTATTGATTGATACAGAACACGAAATTTGTTTACTGTACTATTTCTCATATATGAATTACTTCTTTCTTGTTCAGTCTCTGGTCATAAACTTTTGTCCGCTACTGTATCTGTGACCCCATTGATTCGTTTATAGTGATTTGTACACCGAACGATTAACGACAAAACGCACAAAAGGCTTGGGGTCACCAATCGTTTGATAGATTCTGATCGTTCGTTGAAACAGTCCCGACCGCAAATTTTATCACAGGAAAAAATCTAAACAATAATTCTTTATAACACATTTGAAAATCATCAAATTCGAAATCCGTTTGATGAATATTTACCTAGTTGAACGTTGAATATATTGAAATATTGTTATTTATGTTTCTTTGGTAATATGAAGTTATCGATGATTACTGAATTTTGTAATATCAGATACTAATTTCAATATTTCGCTGATATTCATGACATATATATAATATTAATATGATTGATTGTGTTATCACTAATTTTATCGTAGCATACCAATATTAACGCGAAATTATTCAAATTGATACTACTGTGAAAATTCTTGCGTATAAAGTAATCGTATTTGTAAAGATTGTAATGTAGCAACAATCTCAAAGTTCTGAAACGTACTTTTGGAGCAGTAGTGTACATTTTTTTAGCGATTCCATTAAACATCACTTGTTTAGTAACCCGTTCTCTCAACGATCACCCTGTCGTGTCTGCCGTAGGAAATTGTTCGAGTTTCGTTTAGAACCACCGAAACTCTTAATTGCAGTAGTAGTAGACATAGAAAGTTGAACCGAAACATGCACTAGAAGTAGCATAGAAAGTAGAATAGATTACGATAGAGATCCACTTACACACACACGCCACTTTAAAGTTGAATCACTCGCCCGACTTAACTTAATTCGAGGTAGAATTTACAGGGTGAAGTATAAAATGTTCTGTGCATTGTTTGCTGATCTCGAGGAAACATAGAATTGACCGTAAACGATGCACAAATTCGATGGAACTCCGTTTATTGAACCGAAAAGTGTTACTCAACTGGCCGATACACCGAATTTCCGCTGAGCTGTTACTACATGGTCTACTATCGTACTCCGGTTCTGCGAACTCGTGCGGTTGTGCTGACATTACCGATAAAAGGAGTCAGCGAACGTGCAGTAACCGCAAAAAAATAGTTTTTAATCAAGTGTATCCCAAGAAAACGCAACGGTTTCATTTCTGCCGCGTTAAATTATTACAGTCACTATTAAATAATAAGGAGTTTAATTATTACAGTCACTATTAAATAATGAGGAATTAAACTATTACAGTCACTATTAAATAATAAGGAATTAAATTATTACAGTCACTATTAAATAATAAAGAGTCAAATTGTTACAGTCACTATTAAATAATAAGGAGTCAAATTATTACAGACACTATTAAATAATAAGGAATTAAATTATTACAGCCACTATTAAATAATGAGGAATTAAATTATTACAGTCACTATTAAATAATGAGGAATTAAATTATTACAGTCACTATTAAATAATTAAATAATGAGTTAAATTATTACAGTCATTATTAAATAATAAGGAATAAAATTATTACAGTCACTATTAAGTAATAAGGAATTAATACACCGATGGTATTGTTAATTGTAATTTTATTTATATTCTCTTCACCGTTCAACCGTTTAATTAAATTTAACTTTCCAATGCGCTCGATTAAAAATCGATAAGCTTCTTTTATCCATACAAATTATTCAATTACACAAACTCACTGTGTCGATAAAACACTCCAATAAAACGAGTTCCATCGCGGTCAAAAGAATTGCTCGAAACCTGTCGACTTTGAAAATTCGAAAGAAACGGGAAAAATGGCCAAAATCCCGTGTAGCTTGCACACGGACCAAGAACTTTCTACCAAGTACGAAGGTCACTTTCCTCCTCCGATAGACCGGCATAAAGGCCTGTCTCCCCAACGAGATCGTTCATTCCAAAGATTCGACGCGAGCCGAGAGAAGTGCAGCGAACGGAAGCGAGAAACTTCGATCGTGCGCGATCGAGATGCATCGCCGTGAGAGTGCTGGCTGACGGAAGGATTGACGGGTAGAAGGATCGCAATAATGCTGCCGCCGATTCTCAACAACATTAACAGCGACATACTGACGCTGTACACGAACCCCGGAAGCGGAAGGAGCGTGGCCACTCGAGCCACGAGGGGCCGTTACGCGGAGATCGGCGTCAAAAGGTAACTTTTCGCATGAGAAATCGGTGTCTCCGTTGAGAAACCTGGTTTGAGCGGCGAGAAGGTGTTTAAAGTGCCTTTGCAGCGTGAAAGAAGGCGAGAAGGGTTGAGTTTTTCAAAAAATAAACGCGATCTGTGCATGGTTTGTAGAAAATTGTATCTTATTTTGTGTATGGTAGAGTTTGCCATTTTTTAATTTTCGTTTCGTTTCCTTTAGTTGAGTAGTGATTTTAGTGTTTTCATCGTTGTTTCATAATTAATCGTTGTTCATCGTCCTTGTAGCTGTTGTCTGCGATTACCTTTTATTCCCGTTACTACGGTTGTCGTGTCACTCGGATAAATGGTAAACGAGACAATCTTTTTAAATACAAAGAAGAGATATCGCTGATCACGATTAAACGTCATATATACAATACGTGGCATTTTATAGAGAGCGACTATAGTCGTCCGTAGTACCTCAGTGGAATCTTATGGAGGACGATTATAGTCGCCCGTAGTATCGTAAGGGTTAAGGGATGTTACAGTCGCGAAACCGTGAGTTAATTATTAATCGATAGCCGTTGCACCGGGATCGCGCTCGTTGCAGTTCCTGGCAGCTGCGCTTATTGATCCCGCCCCGAGCGACCGCCACGGGCAGGATGGTGAGCGCAGAAATGGAAATTTTCGAGCGCCACGACACGATCGTACCCTCTCCGTTGCATATTTTTACATTGTTTAAAAATACCTGTAAACAACGGTAGCTCGCTGCGCGACCCTTTGTCAAGGAAGCTTCGAAACTTCGAAAATTTTCACGCATGCATTTTACGACGCTTCGAATACGACTTCATGAAAAGGAATTCATGAAAAATTTCAATGGTTCCAAAATTTTTTTAGAATTTCCGAATCTTTTATTTAAGATTGTTCGTGATGTGCGAAAGTTAAACTTTCCTCAATTTAATTAATATTAACTTAAAACGAACAATAAATTGTCACAGATTTGATATGGTTGCAATTCTGAAAGTGATTCCAAACTTTTAGCCAGTAATGTATATTGTCAATTCAAATTGAGTTTCTTTCACCGACTAAAACTGAGAAAACATATCTGTACCTTTAATCGGTACACAAATTCTTTAAATTTGCCAATTAATCATGTCAAACGAAAATATTTAACAAAGTCATAAAAGGACAAACAAAGACAAAAGGATAGAAAGTAGTCGTAATTTTGCTCCGTTCAACGACAAAGCTAAACTATAGTAGTAAGCGGTATCAAATTCATGATGAAAAATAAAAAGCAAAATGCAAGCTTAATAGGGATTCCCCTCGTTCTTTCCTCTCATCTTTCGTGAGTCAGAGACAGAGCATTCTCTCAGCTGCACTGGTGGATCGATCGATCGTGAATCATTGCGGAGCGGGGCGAAACGATCTGTCTCGCGTGTCACCGCGGGAAAATCGATTTTAATCAGCGGTTAATACGAAATATGATAGCGAAAGTGGCCGAGCCGCGAGAAGCCCTTCGGTTTATTCTTATGTAAGCCTCTTAACTGTAATCCGCTTGGAGGCGTCCGCGAATAGACGATTCCATTCGTCTCCTTTTTTTTCTCCCTTCCACTGCGTGGAATTATAATAGGGGGTGGTGATCCCTTTCGCGGATCTCAATTATCGGATACAGTAGCGGACAAAAGTTTACGACGAGAGAACAATGTAGAATATAATTTTATGATCCGCAAATATTGTTTATCTATTGATTTTTATTGTCATTATGGTAGAACACTATTCATTGATTAGCATAGAATGCAAATTTTATTCATACTGTTATTTCTTATTAATAATTTGTTTATTCTTTTTGACTCTTTGGTCTTAAAAACATAATTTTAAATGGTTGACAAATATTATTGTTTATCTGTTGATTTTTATTGTCATTATTGTAGAACACTATTCATTGATTAGCACAGAATACAAACTTTATTCATACTGTTATTTTTTATTAATAATTTATTTATTCTCTTTGACTCTTTTGTCTTAAAAACATAATTTTAAATGGTTGGCAAATATTGTTTATCTGTTGATTTTTATTATCATTATTATAGAACACTATTCATTGATCAGCATAGAATGCAAACTTTATTCATACTGTTATTTCTTATTAATTAATTTATTTCTTTTCTTCGACCCTTTGGTGTTCAACTTTTGTCCACTACCGTAGATTGTCGCGAATCGCGGTAGCGACATATGTTTTATCGAATACGTGTCACGAGATCTCAAAAAGATTAGACGAGACGAGGCGATACGGCCGGGAGAAGGTGACTGTACAAGCAGAATTTCCGGATAACTCGCGTTTTAGTCGGAAGCGCAAACAGAAGCGCTCAGAGCGCCATCGTTGCTCAATGAATCACGCAACGATACGCGTATTAAAATTACGATAAAATGGAGGAATAAAACATAACGTCCGATCCCTTCAACGTTACATTTATTTCTGTTCTTTTTTTTTTATAGTATCAATCGTCTCCACATTACCACCCCTAACTGAACTTTTGTCGCGTTTATTCAAATTCTCCTTCATTGACAGCAGTTTAGAAAAAGCTTAACCCATAGCATTCTATGATTCGATTCGTCTCGCGAATACCTCAAACGTTTCTCCGTGATGTTCGCGCGGAAATTGCACGGCCACGAGGTCGACGTTCATTCGCTGGCCTCCGCCAGCTAGTGATATTTTCGCCGATTTCCCCGTTAGTCACGGTTCCTAAGTACATTTCGCGATGTAAACCGTTGATTGAATTATGCGCGGCTGCATGACGTGAGAGCTGCTTGACTCCTTCGATTTTCGTTCAGAATAATATTCGCGAATCGGGAATATAAATTTGATTACGCGCGACTCAAACGATTCCTACTTTCGGAAACACTCATAAATTAAACGTAGGAAGGTAAAACTGGTTTCTTCAAGTTTAAAGAGCAAGCGTTTTGAATATAAAAAGTTCGGAAAAAATTTCAAATTAATACTCACAATTTATTTCTGCTAAATTCCCCGTTTAGTTTGGATTATGTTTGTGTTAGAATTTCAGATTAATATACGCCATTTATTCCTCCAAAATTCTCCATTTGTTTTGAGTTAGGTTCAAGTGAGACATAAATTAAGTAACAAACTTAAACCTTCAAGTTCACCGTTCCCCTAATAAATTCATTATCCAAACTGTGATAATGGGCTTTGAATCGACCCACAATCGATAGAATTTTCTCAATTACAATTTTCTATCGAGTGATTAATATCTCACCCAGGGCGACTAAGAAAAAATTCCGATTAAATCCAGGAACCATTCGAGTTCCCTCTGGTCCTTCGTTCAACGATCGACCACCGTTTCCGCAGAATGGAAGAATTCGGAATTAACCAGAACACTCTGTAGTACCGATCCTTTTGAAGATGGCTGGTTCACGGCAAAGGAATACCAGGAACCACCACCACCACCCTCTGCGCCCCGCGAGCCTGGCGGAAAAGCGCGAACGCGGGTAAACGCGTTTGCATGAAAGGGGTGGTCGGCGCTGCGCGTAGCGCAGGAAGAAGAAGCGAGAAGGGCCGTAAGTGGAATTTAAGCGAGGCCTTTCGAGCTATTCGAGGCGTCTTTGATGCGCGAACGCGGCCTCGTTACCGTTTTCCCGCGTTTTACGCGCCTCTCCGCTTGGAAAAAAGAAGCGGCGCCGCTTTGAGAGCCGGTCGATCGTGAACGAGCAACGTCGTCGCATTAATTAATCGAGCCACTCGAACGGGAATCGTCTCCCTCGTTCTCAGAGAGCAAGATGAGTCGCTCGAAGGGGATGCTTCCGAGATTTCGCGGGAAATTTGAATTGGATAGCGGAATCGAGGAGCGGTTGAGAGATTTGTGCGAGAGAAAGCTGTGGTGCTGTAGCTACGAAAACTGTGGGAGCTGTGGAAATGCGCTCTGGGAAAGTATTGGCTTCGAATTTTGCGAGCAATTTAAATTGGGATATCTGGGTTAAAGATTGGTTAACCCCTTAACCTACGATTTAGATTCGAAGATGTTGGGCCGAAATCGTATGCAAGCTCGCGCAGCGTTCGGGTCATTGCTGTAATTGCGTATCAAATATTGTACGTAATATTCACTTCTGGCCCGATCACCGCACGCGGGCTATGTCCGTAATATTTACGTTTGGCCCGATCATCGTACGCGGGCTATGCCCGTCATTGTAGGTTAAGGGGTTAAGAAATATTTGTGTAGAAAATATATTCGGATATTTAATAGATGATAAACAAAATTTCTTAATCATCAAACTGTAAAATTAATGAAAACACACTCTGAAAGAAGTGTAGATATTAAATTTCACGGAAAATTTAAATTAGGAATTTGGTTAAGAGATATTTCGTGGAAAATATATTTGAATATTCAACAGCATATAAACAAAGTTTCTTACCTTCAAAACTGTCAAATCAATGAAAATTCACTTTGGAAGAAGCGCGGCTCTAAAATTTCGCGGGAGATTTAAACTCTAAAGCTGAAAGAACGATTGTAAAAAAATTTAACACAAAAAAAAATAATCTTGATACAACTCAATTAAACATCTACAAAACCTTCCATACGAAACGGAAAAATTACAATTTATAGTCGCAGCTTGCATTCTCTACACAACGTTTATTCTATCTTCGACAAACGAGCGACAATCGTCGCCCTTCCCCCGACGTGAGAAGCAACGCGAACACGTTTGGCCTGGCCCGGTCGATTAGAATACCAAAACAGACAATCGTCGAAATTTAACGCACTCGTGGGACCGCCGATTCGCCCGCGTTTCCGGCGAAATCTCGCGCGGAACAGCGTTACAATAAACAATGCTTGGCCGATCAAGGGGTCGCATTAACGCCACTCACGACCCCATCGAGTCGACGGGGGGTCGAAACGACGCGTACTCGTCCTAATGCGGCCCTCGAGGTGCACGACGTGTGAACCGCTGAATGCACCACGCCACGTGCACGCGTGTTCCGTCAGGAAAAAGAGCTTTGGAACATGAAAGAAACTGGCGAGGGGTCGTTCCTGGTTTTTTCGGGCGTTTTAAAAATTAGGCGCAGGGTTGGCATGGAGCTAACTCTGTCCTTAACCCTTTCGCTTCGAGCGTCGCCTATAGGCGACATCCGCACGACGACCTGTGTGTTCGAGTGCCGACTTTTTGAATTTACCATTCTGAATTAAATTACTATGAATTATAATTCGATGTCTAACTATCCAAAATTGTATTTTTATTTATAATAATAGCTGTAGAGTATGTTTATTTGCTTGTACTGCGATAGATTACACTGTGATGGATTGACTGATAGATCGAATGTATGACTGTGATAGATTGAATGTATATCTGTGTAACTGTGATTGTGACTGTTAACTGTGACTGTTAGATTGTGTCGCGCCCAGGGAAGTTTGTGTTTTATATTTCCTGAACGCGTCGAGAAGGGGAAAATGTGGTGACATGGAAGGGACTCTCTGCGAGTGTTTTCCGGATTCTAATAAGGCTGCAATCAAACACCCGTGGTAATGACGATCGGCTGGGCCGTTTTGGGCCCTTTCGCAGCATAATAAAATGGCAAGCAATACATGAAGAATTAAAGCTCCGACCTTCGTCGCCGCGAGTAAATCGAGGAAACCACGCGAAATACGATCCGCCACTTTCGGTCTAACGTTACGGGACACGAGTGCGGGAGGATCGTTTAATCCAACGACGACGATATCTCGCCTGGACTTTCCCTTTCGTTCTCCGTGGCTCGCTGATCACTGGGAAATTGTGGCATGGGAAAGGCTGCGGGAACAAATCGCATTGTCTTCGAGTCACCAATCATAGTGTGTTTTCTGTTTCAACGACTGCTCGATGTTCTTTTCCTTTTTTTTTTTTTTTTTTTTTTTTTTTTATTACGCTATAGAACCCATTACAGGGATAGCATCATGCACATTGCTGTGCATACTGATGGTACAGAAAATATATAATTTCTTGTCTTAAAAATTACATCAAAGTGCAATGTAAAACACGATAAATTATAAACAATGATATATAATACGATACATGTTCTCGAATTTATAATCAGGGCTCAAGGCTATTGTTAAATTGTTGTTACACAGTACAGATTAATTAGAGGTGCGAGTTGTGATTTTTTAGGAATTTATAAATATGTAGTATGAGGCAATTTGTGTATTTAACCTCGATGATATTCTGTAGCTTGAAAAACACTATCGTTTACTACCGAAAATATCAATATGGATACGAATTAAGCTTCGCCCACTTCGACAACAAATTCGTTTAATTAATTTAATGATTTTCATCGATCGTACATTGAATAACTATAATTATACTAATTATACTAACGGAAGCGACGTGTAGGAAAAATGTGAGCTGCAGGTTTCGAAAGATTGTTAAAGAAATTCATGTAAACTGTCGAGTAATACGTAGGGCAGGCCGGGTTTTTGAGTAATTAAACCCGATCGATTTTATTATGTTAATTAACAGAGCCGGCTGTCGTTAGAGCACAGTGAACTCGTTTACGTACGGGAAGTGAGTTATTAAGTCATTCGACGGGAGATAATAATTATCGAATGGAAATGGGATTATCACTGGAAACTGGTTACAGATGAGAGATTACATGATTTGCCAGCCACGCTATGAACATCGTGCTTTCCCGTGTCGCATGATCGAGCTGAACGTAATTCCGCATAATCTGTTTAACATATCGAATCATTTTAACATACTTGATACGAGAACGAGTGCAAAAGAAAGTGTTTCGTGCGTAATCCAGATGCGATCTTCTGTTCTATGTATTAAAAGTCACCCTCAGTGATCGAAGGCGGATCGAAACATTTATCGATCCATAGCGATCTATCCTTCGCTAAAATTTACGAACCCCCTTCAAATTCTTACCTATATTAATTCCATAAGAGCATGGTAAAAAATAATTTCTTACAATTTTATACTTTTATTACAATCTTCCCCATAAACTTACAACAACTCCTTGTATACCATACTCATTTGTTCACCTTGTTTAAATTAACTTATTTATCGATGAAATTTAACCAAGAAAGTAACCAAAATTAGCTAGAGATCAAAGAAAAACAACTTCAAAATTTACGAGAACCCACAGAATCTCATTAATCTCCCCTCCCCAAAATTTCACAAAAATTGAATTAAACCTTTTTGTCTCGTAAAAAAAAGGCTCCTTGTATATCATACTCATTTGTTTACCGTACTTAATTTAACTTATTTATCGATGGAATTTACCCAAGAAAGTAACCAAAATTAGCTAGAGATCAAAGAAAAACAACTCCAAAACTTACGAGAACCCACAGAATCTCATTAATCTCCCCTCCCCAAAATTTCACAAAAATTGAATTAAACCTTTTTGTCTCGTAAAAAAAGAGGGCTCCTTGTATATCATACTCATTTGTTTACCGTACTTAATTTAACTTATTTATCGATGGAATTTACCCAAGAAAGTAACCAAAATTAGTTAGAGATCAAAGAAAAACAACCCCAAAATTCATGAGAACCCACAGAATCTCGTTGATCCCCCTCTTCCCAAAAAACTTCACAAAAATCGAATCAAATCTCTATGTCTCATAAAACTGGAGGTCTAAAACGCTCAGAAAGCAGCTACCCCCCCCCCGGAAGCTTGGTCAACAAGAACATCCTCCTAGCCGGAAGGACAATTCCCATCGATTCACCCCGTAACCGTCGTGTCTCCAAAGGAGCGACATCCGTTTCCAGGAACGTGGATCCACTGTCGTGGTGTCCCCGAGTAGACGACAAGGTACCTATATCCCTGTTTTCGCGATGAATATCGACTGCTCCCGGGTTCCTTTGTATCCGAGCCAGAAGGGCCGGCCATTATGGCTGACTTTGATAACGGGTCAAGTACAAAGCGAGCAGAGCCCGGTCGAATCGCTTAATTTCGACGCGATCCCGATCGGTCCAGAACGGTCCCGTCCTTACAAGGGGAACAAAGAAGCGACTGGAATGACCGCGGGCTCGATTAAGACCGGTTGTTCGGGCTTGTGTACGCGGATTGTGTCCAAACACGAGCGGATATATTGGGTAGGCTGGAGGAACACTACTCTGTGTCAAATCAACACTAATTTTCAATTAAAAAAAAAACGGACAGATATGTTTAGAGTTAACACTAAACGGTACTTTACACATGTGTACAGTGGCTCCAAAAAGTATTCGTACACCGTATTATAAGGAAATTCATCTACTTCTGAAATTCTAATTTCAATGAAACTTTATGTCTGTACAGAGCATGGTCTGTCCTGCGTGGAGCAATTTTTTGGGCGGCAAAATATTTTGTAACAGGCCTGATAACGAATCTCAAAGTTTCAGTGATTTTTCACGCTTTGAATACAAGATTTTGTGTTCTTTTTTTTACAGGGCGATAGAGTATTAAAAATTAAACATTTTCTATTTGAAAGGTTTTGCTTCATCAAATGCCATTACAAAGTTATCGTTAAAAAATGAGAGAAAACTCAGAAACTTCAACGCTGGTTTCACCCCTTTAAATGGCATTTAGATGAAAAGAAGAGATTAATTCATACGTATACTATTACGATCTACATACCCACAAAATTTTATCAAATACTTCTATCAGACTCAAAATTTCAGGGTTAAACGAATTTATTTGTGACATAGTATACGAATACTTTCTGGAGCCACTGTACCTATTCTTATCATAAAGGGTCATTTAATTCCTTATGAAATAAACGTTAATTTTTAAAAGGAAATTCTTAATTTATTAAAGAAAATATTTCGCAACATTTTTATAGGCTCCGATCTTTACTCTCTGACTCTCAATATCAAATCTGCATTTCTATTTCGTTGAGCTATAAAGAACTCATTTGAAGGAGTGTTGCTTGTGAATCTCTGATAAGAGTCGTTTCTGTTTACATGTTACGTCGTATGGACCCGATTGAATCGTTCGAGTGCTACACCGAAATCAAATACACATCCCAGATTCAGATAAATGGAACTATAACTTGAAAAGTGTATCTGAGTCCGGAACTAAGGTTCCAAGTTAGAGAACTGCAGAGAAGTACGTAAATTTGGTAGACAGGAAACCGGGGGCATAATACAAATTTCCGTGAACCCTCGTGCGGATTCGCCATGGAATGTTTTACAGGGAAGCCCGATATACGCGTCGCGACGGAAAAGGGCGAACGATTCACCTTTGATCACCGACCATTCCGGAGTTCCGCAATTATGTACCCTTTAATTACTGTATTTGGCCGGCGCGTTTCCAGCCAGCCAATTTCCAGAATGGAACGTATCCTTCGCGGAACGCTGTTTCCACGAGCTCTGTTTCGGTTTGACAAACGACCGCCCGAATATTCGCCTACCCTCGAATTATAGTTTCCATTTCCTTTGTAAACGAGATTCCTCCTTTTTCTCCATCCTTTTTTCCATCGCATTCAGAAGGGCGATCGTCAAGATTTACAATTCCTACAGAATTTTCCTGTTTCCTTTCTTTTCTTGTTTTCTTTCTTAACTACTTAGCCAACCGAACGGGGAGATCTTCCATTTTTTCCGCAACAAGGTCGCTGTCATTGATTCTATTTACTTTTGTTATTAGTTAGTCTTGAACTATTGTTGTTCACGGTTCGTCAAATGTATTTTCTGCTTTTCCAAAGCACAATTTTTAATGAATGCTTGTCGATAAATTAGAACTCGACAATATGATCTACGACGCCATCTAATCGATCATTATATTATATATTGATATATAAGACCACGGCTTCAGACGTAAGTAGTCAGTACAGAGAATAATAGAATCGATTAGAAAAATAAAGTGGTGATTTATAAAGTTATTTCAATCCAAAATCCATCCAATCCTTGCTTCAAAAATTCTTAATATGGGATGGACAGTATTCGGTTAAGTGTGGCATCGTGCGGTTAGCTAAATGTTAATAGTCCGGTCGGTGATGAAGTGTTAATACAAAAAAGATGAAGAAAGCATTCGTTTCAATTATTAAAATATTAAACTGTTTCACTGAATAACTTCAACTTCTCTAGGTGAGTTAAAATATATCTCACTATGCATAAAAGGCTAAGCAAAAGGTGGGATCAGTTTTAACACACCTAGCTCGAAAAAATTAATTCAAGAAATGAATTTTGGATGAAAATAAACGGTAAAGAATTAAAAGGCAGATGTTAGGAATATTAACACTAGAACTACCACAGCAGTCAAAATGACTGGTTGATGATTCCTTATAGCAACCTTATAAATTCACTGTGGTAAAGCTTCCAAAATTTACTATGATTTTCCATAGAAAGTATAAATAAAGATTTATTTCTTATCTATTCCGTACTTTTTCATGTAATTTCCAATGTGATCTCATCCGTGCAAATAAGTACGCTTTGATTGTCGGTAGTTCTAGTGTTAAAAAAACGTAAATTTGGAAAATTGGATTGAAAATTGCTGTTGAAATTTGAATTTTTCTTTACTCCTTCGAATTAATCGAAGTTTGACACTTTCATAGATTTTCCTCTCTGTTCTCGAAATTCAAGTTTAAATGGGGAATGATTGATAGAAAGATAGATTTCGAGAGTTGAAAGAAGTTACTCGTAAGATTTAAATTTTCTTAGTTCGCTGTGCGAGGCCAATCGATAAGGATTAGTATTTTTCTCAAGTTTCCCATTTCTGTTCTCCTCCAGAGCAATAGGTTTAAACGTGAGAGGGTTGCCTGGGGAATAAAAATGTCAAAAGTCCCAGCGACCATGTTCTCCCTTCCGGGACCGGCCGGGATTAAGCTTGACAAGCGCGTCCCAGGGCGGGAGTCATGAATTTTGAAAAAGATTAAGCTTCCGGCGGCCCCTTAATTCCCGTTAACGTCCAGTCACCGGGGCGAGGGAACGAGAGACGGGCTCTAACGATATTTTTCACCCTCGAGATGAATCCTCTTTTCGGATGGCCCCGTGGATAGTGAAAAATGAGACGGTCATGTAGTCGAAATGAACGTCGTAAAATTCTGCTCAACAAATAAAGTACAGTAGCGAACAAAAGTTTAAGACGAGTGTTAATAATATATGAAACAGTTTTATGCTTTGCAAATATTGCCTAAATATATTCATTAGAAAAGTACATATAGAACATTATTTATCTAGTAGATTAGAATAGAAATATCGTTTATCGTCCTATTTCTTATGAATTTATTTATTTATTTTTATCGACTTCACTTTGAAACTTTTATCCGCTACTGTACCTCCTTAACAAAACTATCGTGAGCAATAATGGAATAGCAATATTAATCGCAAATATTTGATATTTTTATTCGCTTGCGATTTAAATCGTTCGTTCGTCTCTCAAATTCATCGCTCTGCGTTCGCCATTTATTTATTTACATCCTGAAATTGTTTGTTTAGACCTGAGAATTGTTTATTTACTGCTGAAACAACGTGCCAAATAATTGCGTATCGACAATTACATCCGCGCACAAAGCTACTATGCGATCCAAAACAAAAGATCCAGTGGTGCACCACAAAGTGGCACACGCGAAACGGAATGCTTGCGGCCAGGCCATTTCCCAGTCCCGAAGGGACACCATGTAACGGGTGACGTCTGCGGGACAGGTACGACGTCCGAAACAGAGCGTGGAGGTGTACATACTTAGTGAGCAAAGTGTCGCGTGTTGCATAGAGTAACTTAAGACCACTTTGCTGCTCCCACCGTGTAACCTAAGAGCCTCTCTTTGGCTTCGGTTTCCACGAGAAATCGGATAGTCCAGTGCACGGGAGTCGCATTTTGCCTGCCTTTGACCCACCCTTTTCTTCCTTCCATCCTTCCATCCTTTCTCTCTCTCTCTCTCTCTCTCTCTTTCTCTTCCTCTTCCATTTCATATCTCTATCTCTTTCTCTTCCTCTTCCATTATCTCTCTCTCTCTCTCTCTCTCTTTCTGTCTCTTCATCTTCCATTATTTCTCTCTCTCTGTCTCTTCATCTTCCATTATTTCTCTCTCTCTGTCTGTCTGTTTCCCTCTCTTTCTCTCTCTTCCTCTTCCATTATCTCTCTCTCTCTTTCTGTCTCTTCATCTTCCATTATTTCTCTCTCTCTGTCTGTCTGTCTCCCTCTCTTTCTCTCTCTCTCTCTCCCTGCATCCTGCTACTCTTCCTAGTCTACCTGCGCGCGTGGACGCTTACCTGGCCACTTAGCAGACATTAAACGCTCATCCGCGTCATCAAAGTGATATTAGATGAAATTTTAGCGTGATAGACTGTGGGGTACTAGATTCCAAGAATGTGTCACAGGATATAGGCTTCTATACGGAGGATCCCAGGTCAGATTTTGCAGAGAATCGCGAGTTGAGTTGATCTCAGAATGAGTATAGAGTAATTAGTGCTGGAGTAGGATTAGTTATACGCTCGAGGTCACTGTAGAGGAATTATTCATGAAGATTTCTCTCGATAATAAAGAAACTGTTGTGTAGGTGTGGAAAAAATGTATTCGTACGTTGCTGTGATTATTTTCACATTTATATAGCAATTAATGTGAGATTTCTTATTGCGCGAATTTAAATGCCGGAGAATAGACGATCTTAATTTCTACGTATTTTTTAATAATTTCTAAAATGCATCCTCTCTCTGTCTCTCTCTCTGTCTCTCTCAGAGGTATTATTTCTCTTCGCTAAAGATTAGCAATTACCTCGAAGGAGCGTGTCTCTTCCGCTTTCTTTGGTATCAAAGCGAACAGAGGCAACGTTCGATGAAAAAGCGACCGGGAAGCGTGCTATTAGTCTTAATGCAGCGGAGTGCTTTCCTCGGAGAGCTTTGTTTCTTCGCTACACGACGGATCCTGGCCGGGGCTCGTTACTCAAAGGTAAAGAGGACAGGCTTCCTTGCGTCGGAAACGGAAGACAGCGAATTTTTGACCGATCACCATTTCCCGCTGGGAGTAACTGGCCCAATTGCCCTCCATTGAATAATTACAAATAATAGTATAACAGTAACTAAATAATAATTAAAACAATACATATCTTTTTAATCCAATAACTTTCAAATTTTGTTTTTTTAATTTTTGACGAGAAAATGCACAAAAAATTGTGTAACGATATTATTATATTCAAATTATTTTTGTTGTTAAAATATTTTATATTTGTTAAAAAATCCCAAACGAGGATTGTGGCAGGTTGCACGAATAAAAACTAATAAGAAAAAATTACTTTTATCTGTGCTGAACGAGCGAAATTTGTATTTTTATTTTTATAATGCTTAACGGGAATCTTAAGTACTTATTCACATTCTTGAAAAATATATATCACTGTATATTTTTATACCAAGTATTTCAGATGTTTATTTGCATTGGTACAAAAATACATCATGTAATACATCAATACATCATAATTATTAATTCAATTTGGCTAAAACACAATATTTTTGTACTTAACGACTGTGGAGGGGGAAATATTCTGATTAGCCAAAATTAAATTTAATTATCGCAATAATTTATTTAAGCAAATTAATTCATTGACTAACATACCTGTAAACAGATGTAAGTCAATAACGGGACAGAAAAAACACTAAGATTTTAAGAAAACAGTGAACTAAAATGATAATATCAAGTGATTTACTAATTCAATATGGCTAAAACGCAATATTGTTCGTAATACATCACGTATTGCGATCACTGCGTTCTTCTTGTTTTATTTATTTTTCTTTTCAGAAATGCATTCATTGCCCGATAATTGAGAGTGGACACGGTAATTGAGTCAATTACCATATGCGTACGTGGCGTTGTTCCTTTACGTCGAGGCTCCTCGATCGCTTCACGGTCCGAATTTCCTCGTCTCGCGTGAGACCACGCCATTATTTCCAGCAGCTTCGGCCTGATTCCCATTGGAATCATCGTTGACGTCCTCTGTGCATGACGGAACGTCATTTTCACTATCAACCGGGGAATAATGAATTGCCGTGCGGGACAGGCAATTTTCTTTCTTGCTCCTCCTTCTTTTTTTTTTTCTCCCTTAATGGTTTCTGGTTCGGGATCTTCTGTTCCCCCGTACCTTCTTTCTCGTGCAAGCAGCAATTTTCGTGAAAGTAATTCTTTTTTATGTTCGTTGGAATGTTCTTTGAGAGCAAAGGTGCTCTCGTAATGTGTCCGTTGAACGGAAACGTGGACGATAATCGTTCTTTATCTTTTTGGATAAAATATTGGAAAGAAACGTTTTTCCGATCAATTCAATTTTATTACATAAATTAACCTACTGAAACTGGAAACGATCTGAAACTGAACTTATACGCATTAATTAAAAGTATACAAAAAGTGTCCTAGTCGAAAGAAGGCAGGTGAATAAATCGAGATAAAGTGGAAGAGAGTTGAAAAAGAGTTGTATTGAGTTGTATTGAGTTATATTGAGTTGAAAACAGCGAGTCAGAGCAAAAGTAGAGAGTGAGTAAGAAAAAAAGAGTAAGAGGGACTAATGATAAAAATTCAATATTTTCTGATTAAATACAGTAACGGTCAAAAGTTTAAGACGACAATGTAAAACATAGTTTTATAGTATGCAAATATTGTTCATATACTTATTTTGATCGTTATTATGGTAGAACACTGTTTATTGATTAGCATAGAATATGATATTTATTTGTCGTTGATATTTCTTATTAATTAATTAATTTCTTTTCTTTGACCCTTTGGTCTTAAACTTTTATCCAGTACTGTTGGAAAGAGGAAGTCGAGATAGAGTGGAGCAGAGAGAGAGAGAGTTGTATTGAGCTGAGTTAAGAAGAGCGAGTCAAAGTAAAAGTAAAGTGTGAGTGAGAAAGAGAGTAAAAGAAACTAATGGTAAAACTCCTTTTTTTCTAATTAAAATATTTTCTAATTAAATGGATTGTTCTGTATCCACCGTAAAATAACAAGAAACATTATTAATCCCATCCTACCTACAGAAAGAGTAGACCGTCCAATTTAACCAGTTAAGTGTGTTTGACGACTATATCCGTCATACGTAAAATTTTGTTACAATTTCATATTTAAATTGTAATTTTGGCGAAAACTAAATTATATTCGTAAAGTTTAATATGTTTAAAATGGTTAGAGGTCAACGTGGAATAAAAAAAAAACAAATGAAAATTATAAATAATTTGAGTTGGATTTATAACTATATCGCGACACACACTGGGAGGTGCTTTGTAAAGAGGTCGCCACACTTAATTGGTTAACCAAAAATTGATCGACTATCGTTCGTTTCAAAAAGTAAAAACTTTCTTTCGTGGGAAGAAAGGAAATTTTACGTTTAATCCTAAAAATTGCTTCTCGTCCCAAGGGAAACCATACAAAGCTCTCACGACTTCCCTTTTCCCCCCCGACTGTAACTCATTCGATTAACTTATTTCAAGCGCAAAATTGGACGCAGCCATCGAATGCTACCGATTTACCGGAAAAATTCTACGAATGCCGCAGTATACCAGAACAGAGCACAGAATTTCTTCGTTCCTTCCACAGGATTGAATCGTGCATACTCGCGTTCTGCTCCTTTGCTAGGGAAATTAATCGCGTTCACCGGCGGGCTTCCGCCAATATCCGGATGGAGGACGTCGCTTCCGGACGATTTAATCTCCACCGATGAGCCACGCGATTCGCTGATAACTCGGTTAGGAAGTTCGACTAATAGAAACTTTTCCTCGGGAAATGTGACCCAGACGAAGTTAGCGACCGCTGTGGTACGCATTCTTGTTTGCTTGGTGATTGTTCAGCACTTTGAGGCACACGATTTTAACGAAAATAAAAACCCAAGTTGTATAGAATATGTTTTAACCCTTCCGCGACGTAGAAGGTTTAAATGCCGCGCTAACACGATTGATAAAAATATAATTGTACATTAAACAAAAAAAAGAAAACTGTGCTTTAAAAAATTGTGAGTAGAATGGGATGAATAACGTTTCTTGTTAATTTTGCAGTTTAACACAGAACAATATACATTTAATTTGAAGATATATTTCAATTTTACAATCAGTTTCTCTCTCTCTCTGATGTGCTTTTTTCAACTCATTCTTCTGATTCTCTCATTTCAACCGACTCGTTTCTTTTTTTTTTTTATTCTTTTTTAAATATATTTATTTGTGACCAGGGTCGTGCTCGTCTGTAAGCCAGACTTACCAACAAAATGAGATGTATAATGTTATTTGCCTGAATTTTTTGTCTTTTACAATAATTGAAATGTGAAGAAAAAAAGTTTGCAAAAAAGCTCTCAAATTGACCAAAAAGTTTGATAAGTAATTTGAATGGAAAAATTTGTGGCCATCTTCCTTACTTTTAAATACAAAATGGATTGGATTCGATAAATGTTAAAGGGAAGAGCACCTTGATGCGATATGATATTTTATTTGGATCGTAAGTGCCAGTGATGCTGACTAACAGGACTAACGACATTTCAACTGACTCATTTCGACTCTGGACACTCCTTATATACAAAACGCAAAACATACTAGATACGACACTCACTTTAGAACATATACACCATAAAATACCTAACGACACACTGGACAAAGGACTCGCATACATTAAATTTAAAAAAATGTGCCGTAAATTCATTTTTACGAAGTGAACGTGAACGAACAAATGTCGCTGGACGCTGAAAATTTGATTCCAACAATTACACTGTAAAGTGTAAAGCGAAACCGAACTTCTACTTTCGATCGCTCGCTCTCCAAAAGTAAATTACGTTCGATCAGCCCGAAATAATTAGCCTAACCGCTGCTCGGGGACTTTCCATTGACAGACGGACATCGAGGCGAACGGAGGAGCCTTCATTTAAATGGCGTCCAGTCACGAGAAACGGTTTCGTGCCGCCGCGAGAGGAAGAGACAGTGCCGGATGAATTCCTCGGGGGAGCCCTAAACGGTTGAAAGATTCTGAGGTCAATTTACGAACAATGTTTACTCCAAGGCTAGGCATAGTTCTTCGAATAATTCCATAAGCTGTAATCTTATTTTTGCAAATGAATTCAAAGTTGAGGGGAAAAAATGGAAAACGATGTTTTTGCACGCTTCCACATTCTTTTCTCTTGCACGCAAATGCGTTCAAACGTTTATTATTATTTACAGCAGCGGATAAAAGTTTAAGACAACAGGACGATGTAAGACATAATTTTATAGTTCGCAAATATTGTTTATCTATTCATTTTTATTGTCATTATGGTAAAACACTATTTATTAATTAGCATAGGATACAAATTTTATTTATACTGTTATTTATTTTCTTTGACCCTTTGGTCTTAAACTTTTGTCCGCTACTGTATTTATCCACGGGCACAGAACCCTTTGGTACATAAAATATAATTGTGAGAAAGTTAATCGTTGAGTGGTATAATTCTTAAGACTTTATCTTTAAAGTTGAAGTTTAGCCAATGCAGAAAATTTGTATAGTGTTTCCCTTTTCTCGATGACCTAAGTGCGTGCTTATTTCACTTATCGGTTAATCCAGCACTGGGAAGAAAGGATTAGAAACGTTGCCGATCACGATGATCGTTGACCGGAAAGATATGCTCGCGCCGTCGTTTTTATCATGTTTTCTCTCTGAAAAAAAAAATATATATATTATACAAATTATATTTGAGAAAATACCTAATATAAGGGAAACAAACCGTAATGATTGATGAAAGTAAAAATCACAATAAATTTTCAAAGGTGTAGGTATCACGATAAATTTACAAAGTTTCCATGGAAAATAAAGGAATTGTTCATTTTGACCGGTCTTGGTAGTTATAGTGATAAATACATATATATATAGAGAGAGAAAATGTCTTTTATGCATCGCAGGACACTCACTCGGAGTCGATCGATCGGCTGATTTCGTTTTTCCACTAACCTCCATTCACCAGAGGCGTGGTGAAAAAAAAAACGCGAAACAGAAACGGGAGAACGTTCGTGGAGAGGTTCGTGCAAGAAAATTACATGCGTCTGTAAATTTTATCATTTGAAAAGGAGCCTTCGTGGGTACAGAGGAAAGTGCACAGGAATTTATTTATTTATTTATTTACTAATTAATTTTATTGGTATGTACATAATAGAATACTAGTAATTATAATAGTTCAACTGAAATGAAAGGGTTAAGTACAATAAAGAAATCGATTAAACTTGATTCCAGATAAGACGCTTAAATGTAGACTAACCTAGCCAGAATAGCTCAATAGATTTTACATTTAATAACGTTTATACCTCGTTTAATATTTAAAAACGCTGGTCGTTAATACTTAAAATTAAATTTTTGCTACACTACACTTTAAGTTAGCTGGCGATCGATTGGATCGACTTTCAGGTGTTGAAGTTAAAGGAAATTAATCGAGATCAAGGATATTAATTCTTGCTTGAATGTTCAACAATAACTTCCGCGTTTCAGCGCTTTTATTCAAATCTTTTACTCTTAAAATTCTATCTAAGAGCTTAGATTTGAACGTTTGATTTGAATTTCAATGAAGGAATTGAATTTAAAAGTTAATGAAAGAATCTCATTTAAATGTGCTGTTTAAAAGTTCTATAAGAAGCACTGATTTGAATGTTAACCCTTTACGCTCGAGAGGTGACTCGTAGTCGTTCAGTAATGCTAACTTCAAAGATTTTCCAATGTAAAATACTTAATAAGATTCACACACATTGAATTTCATTTGGTTTAATTAAGCAATATACTAAAATTTACTTACACGACTATTCAAACCTATGAGTTTAAAAATTTGCAAAATTATCATTTGATAACTGTCACCTTTCGAGTACAAAGGGTTAAGTTTAAAATGTTCGACTAAAAATTAATTATAGAAATGTTTCTAACATTTCGTAAGCTTCGTGGCGTTGAAAATCTTGTTCTGTGTTTCTTGTTGTCGAGAGTGTATAAACGCTCTAATTTGCTGGAAGGTTTAGTCTTGCAGTGTTCGCGAAACTTTGCTCGTTTGCGCTGCTCTCGAGAAGCGTTGGGGCCGAGGGGATGGAGGGTGGAAGACGGAAGGGGGAGAAGAAGATTCTTCTTTTTGATGCTGAAAATTTCTTTGAGCTCCTTCACGCAGAAAACGCCTTCCAAGACTCGAGGAAAAGCGTCGCGGTGCTTACGGCACTGTGCATCCCCCTGGTGCACATTTTAACCCCTTTATAATTAATGAAATTATCACTCCCCTGAGGTGAAACGAATTTTTCTCTGTTCCCGTAACATTTTTCCTTGTTTCTCGACGAAACGTTTGAATTAACGTCACTAGCTTATTTCCCGTTCCTTTGAACACAATTACAAGTGAAACAGGTGGAAACGATTAATTGTAATTTAAAAAAGATTTGAAAGATTGTGAGACTAAGGCTGAGAGAAAACTCTACGAACGATAAAACATAGAAATAGAATTTTATTCGCGATGTATAAATGCTGGAAATAATTATTGAAACTTTTTATCCGTATGTACACTGTATTGAGTACTTTTTTTCGAACGGGATAAAAAGGAAATGGAAGGTTTCTAGTGACCAAGAGTCTCGAGACGCTCCCGTTGGCGACGATTCAAGGTTGTGCAAGAATACTAGTCCCCATTGGCCTCCGTTCAATATCAGCCGGTGAATTGAATCAAACGTTACGGAGTCAAAACAACATACCGTTTAAAACTTAAATTGGAATCTTCGAAAACGATTCGCTTTCGAAACTGAATCCCGAAGTTTCAACCAAATTTGACTTTCCTTTTTTACGGTATCTTCGCATTGCCCGTTATACCATCCAAATATATTGTACAGTTAACCCTCATATAACATGATTTCACTGTAACACAACATTGTGATCTTACAACTCAATTTCGTTCTAACACGTTAAACTTATAATTATAAAAATATTTTTTTCAGCAGTAACACGAACACAATGAATTTGGTACTAATTTTTTAAATATACTTTCGATTCTTATTATTACAATCGATAATCCTCAAACTCCATATAATACGATCTCATACACAGTGGCGGACAAAAGTTTAAGACCAAAGATTCAACAACATTAAACTAACTAATTTATAAGGAATAACATGATAAACAGAATTTGCATTCTGTGCTAATCAATAAATAGTGCTCTACCATAATAACAATAAAAATAAATGTACAGACAATATTTTCAGATCATAAAACTATGTTCTACATTGTCCTCTCGTCTTAAACTTTTGTTCGCTACTGTAGCACGACACTTTCTTGGAACCTAATTATCGTGTCGACAGTACTCAAAACAATTTCGCTATATATTTTCCCACCAAAGTGATTCAACATTCTCAGTACAATCTCGTTTCAACCTCACTCTCATAGCCGATATCAAAAACCATCAAACTGCCGTTACCTCAACCGAAACTGCCTTTCGTTTAACCGCTAACACCAAGCACCTCCCATCCAAAAGCACCATGCTTGTATCCAGACTACGAACTTTCTCAATCGCAGCAACCCTTCCCCACCCTCCGCGTAACCTCCTCCGTGTACACCCCCCGACAAAAGCAGCGGCCCAGCCCGAAACTCGCAACAATTAGCCGTGCTCGCGAAAAGGCAGCAGCGAATTAACATCTCGAGACAGGGAAGGCTCGTGAAAAAGCTGTCTGGCGAAAGAACGTGAGAGAGAGGAGCACCAGCCTCCTGTTCCTTGCTCGCGTTTCCTTTGAGGCCCGTCTCTGCCACTCGAGAATCCGGCTCCTTTGAGACGCGTTTCTCCGGCTAGAAGGAACCCAACCACCACCTCCAACCCCACCTCACACTGTGGCGTTCTCTTTGCCTCCCTCGTGACACGGACGCATCATCGTCCCTCGTTGCAGACAACGGTGCACGGGTCCGCTCTCGTTAATACGTAAAAAATCCGTTTCCACCCTTACGGGGCCGTCGCTGGACCACGTGTTGAGAACCTCCAGTCGCCATGGCAACCCCCGTCCGACCTCGCAGACGACGAACACGCAGCGTAGCTCCCTGCTGCCGAATCAGGAACGTAACTTCCGCGTCGCTGGCCCTTTGTTACTCTTGAATCGGCCGTTTCGATTCGCGCCAGGTTCCGTCGAGAAAGGGTTGTCGCTGTTCTCTTTGGCCTCTTTCCTGATGCGCCTCCCGGTGATGGATGGTTTTTGACGATAGGGGGTCGCAGTGGTAGGGGTTGATTTTTTGGGACTCTTCGAGGGACTGCAGCAACCTGGTTCGTCGCGGTTAGGTTACATTTTTGGGACTGTTGTTCGGGGTAATGATCCCTGCAAAGGTGTTTTAAATGGTTTCTTGTTTTGTACTGAGGGATTCGATGAAGAAATTTATAGAGAAAATAGTAGTAGGGGATGTTACATTTTCTATGGATTGTTGTTCACGGTAATGGTCCCTGTAAAAGGTGTTTTAAATGGTTGCATTTTTGTAATGAGGGATTCGATGGAAAAATTCAGGGAGAATGTAGTAGTAGGGAATATTATATTTCCTATGGGTTGTTATTCGGAATAATGGTCCTTGCAAAGGTATTTTAAATGATTTCTTTTTTTATAGTGAGGGACGAAGAAATTCAAAGAAAAAGTAGTAGCACGGAAGGTTGATGTATAATTGTGACGGGATCGTGTGTCTAGCAAAAATACTGTTTTTTAGATAATTGTCAGTGATTATGCTTCTTTCGAAGGGTGTTTCTAAAAGTCTTTTCTTATCGTGGAGAAAGTATGTTTGATCAAAATTCAGAGAAAACATCGTATCCAACGGAGTATCTAACCAAAGACCTGTTCCTTTCAGTCGTTCCCTAATGATGGATTACAGTATAAATATAGATCACTATGAATGTATAAAAATATTTTGAAAGCACGAGTACCCTTTCTTCTCTATAATTTTCAAACAAGATTTTCTCAATTCGTCTCGAGAGTTAGATTTATTAGCGAGACCACGATTAAATTACGAACACCGGAAAACGAGAAGCACCTATTTCCGTTTCCATCGGGAGCACCAGGTTTTCGGCGCATGTTTCCCGTCTAATTAAATCGATACACCTCGGTTGGCGAGGCGCCGCGTGCGACTGAAAACTTTTCGAGCAGTCAATTAATCCGCGGCGCGAAATTAGTCGATGACGTCCGGCGGAAAATCGATACGTCGCGACGTAACAAATCGTCCGTTGATGCGCGGCCAAGCTCGAAGGAAGAAAGAACGACCGGATGTCAACGCCGTTTCCACGACGATGATTTATGCTAGGGAACGCAAGCTTTTAATTGGCGACGGTCAGACAGATGGCGAGTGGATTTCTCGGAGCAGAGAATGAAGGATGAATTTCGCAACAGGCAGAAGTAATTAATTTGATACGGAAAGAAAAGTATCGTTATTTGTATGAGGGATGACCGTTGAGTGATTAGATTAATTTATTAATGTATCGCATAGGGGCGATGGTTTCGTTGGTTTAATAGGCATTATAAAAGATACTATTTCTTTATCGAGGATACAATTTTTCAACTTTGTGTTGAGTAGTAATGTAGTATCAAGCAGAACAGAAATAAGAAACTGATAAGTGAATAAAGATTACCATTAAGAAATGAAAAGCATTATTATGTTGACCAGTGATTGTAAACGGTACAATAGTTTAATTTATTTTATCATTCCTGAAGAAAGAAACATGCTTCTTTTACTCGTACGACGGTTTCATACCACCATACTTGTAATGGCTCGTGAACCAAGCGAAATTCAGCGAAAATTCCTTCAACCCCCATATGGGAGATCGTGTACGGTCCTGAGGGTGATGTCGTAGCGCAAACGTAGCAGACAAGGTCCGAGACAGGTCGTCCAACTGTCAAACGCAACGGACAATAGGGTGCAGGACGCGTTGGGGGTGGTAGTGGAGCGACTTTGCATACGTCAACGCCCCTTCATTTGATATTCAGCCCGGGAACTGCGACAAAGTTTGCTCGAAATAATACTGTTTGAAGCGTGCCGCTCGCGGCTAAATGGAACGCGTAACCGCGCCAATTATTCCCTCGCGAGAAGTGATCTCTGGCTGCAAAATTGTGACACCCTGCTGGCGGATCCGTTTCAATTGTACGGTTGAATGCAACCAAGAAATCGCTTTCAAATGTTTCATTCCGCTAGTATTTTTATTAACTATTCGAAACCTGATCTCACAAATTCCTGAAAATAGGAAAATGAAATTTAAATTGTATATGCTTTAATGATTGTAAAGGATAGAATGAGGTATTTAAAACAAAAGATTTTAGTACCTAATTATAAAATTGGAAGAATTATGTTCTTGTTGAGGTTGCCTAATAGTGAAATTAAGAGAATGAAATACAGTAGTAGTAATTGATATTAGAAAAGGATATGAGTGTCTTCTGATTTTAAATGTTAAATAACATTCATCGCGACATCAATAATGATGGGTGACCGCCTGAGCTGCTTTTTTTAATGTAATCAACCCCAACCCACCCTCTACATGATGAAATAAAGAAAGAATGGTAGGAGGTAGTTGGGGGGAGGGTTGTTGGTGGGCTATTAGTATCTTTTCCTCCTATAATAATGGATTTATCAATAGTAGTTTCTTTGGCTATGCTAGAAAAAATCTCTATATAACTCAAATAATTCCTAAAATTATAAATTCTCCTAATACTTATATACCTAGTATTATACTACTTTCTAATGGTAATTACAAGCAACATCCATGCCTCTGTAAGGATACTAATATAGCACTGATACTTGAAGCTTCCCAGGAACTGCGTAAATACTCCCATGGACGCATAAAAACCAACGTCGTTAATCTAGCGTCCCAGCATTTCCGCGTAACGCGCCACTTACTCCTCTAGATTCTGACGCATCGTGACTACTACGTGGCGCAATTAGCTGCGATACGCAATGCAGTACGCGTTCCAGTTCGTGTAGTGGTCACAGTGGTTTCTTTGTTCGAGGCAGTTGACCTCGACACGGACCAGGTGATAAACAAATCGCGCCGGGAGAGCCGGAGAAAAATTCGGTACGCGAAGGAGGACTCTCGAGGAGAGACCCCGGTGGAGAGCGTTGAACGTGCTCGTAAAAGGGGTCATTAGGGGACTTTTGGGACTCTAATGAGACCATTAATTAAGAGTCGGAGCGCGCCGGTACCGATGAGCCTCGAATCGCTTTACACGAGTACGGATTATCGGTTTAATTAGCGGATACTCGAGGCATCGTTAAGTCGACGTTAATTTCGCGATGCGACAACGACGTCTCGCTGGTGGGTGCTTGTTAGGTAACACTCTGCTCGGCGATAGCTTGATGACGATGATAAGATCTCGAGTACGTTTGTTATGTTTGACGGAGACGAGTTTTAATTGCAGTTGGTCAAGAAATGTATATTATTTTTTATTTGTTGACCTGAAATACTTTCTCAAGTACTTTCTCAATGCTTCAGCACTTATCAAAATTACAAACAAATCCTCTGAAAACTTCACCGAACAAAATTTCTCTAGGTCTCCCCAGAATTTGATCTCGATTCCCAGAACAGAAGTACCAAGATCGATTAGGCGGTTTCTCGTTACAGAAACCGCGGTTACACTATATACCCACCAGCTCTACGGAAATTATGTCGACGTGCAGCTCTGTTTACAAAGCGTGCATTGTCCCCTCAGAATGCAGGCGCTCCGACACGCCACTAAGGATTTATCCACGAGTTTCTAAGCGATTACCTTTGGAAGAGCCGGTCCCGTAGGTAACAAGCAGTCCATGGCCCGTGGTACCGTCGCTTCGCAACGCCGAATTGGACGATCCGAGACACTTTTGTGCGCTGCTCCTCTACCTTCGTGATCCTCCACCCGAGATTCCAACGGCTTTCTGGGGAAATGAGACGGAAAGAGCTGGTATTTGCCAGGCGGGCGAATAAGGATGCTTCAACTGCATTCGGGACGATGTTTCTGTTGTATACAATGAGAGATTTAGCGTTTTCAGAACTCTAGGATTACTACGGTAGAGATGTCGGATGAATTGGTGGGTAAAAAAGGAGTGTTACAGTCACGATCGTTTTATACAATTGACTGGTAGAATTACTAGGGATTTATCGCATAAACGTACTGGAAAGTTCAGTTTAATCTTATCGTTGTTAATTGATATACAACCCTTATAGTCAGCTCCAAAAGAGTACTGTGTTATAACTGAAATCTCCAGAACCATCTGAATACTGGAAAATTTGCGAAGACAATCTATTGTGCATAATATAGTCATTGTAGTCTCACCGCAAGTTTTACAGTCAGTCCATAAGATAGATCAAGAACATTATCAGCAAGAATCCATGAACCCCATCTCTTTATCCACTTTAAAGCGTTATAGTCGCCACTATTTGCGTTATAGTCACACAGTAAAATGTCACAGTCACGTTGTACCACGGCCCTCTCGTAAACGTCCCGACGATTTTATCTTCTGGTGACTTTATAGACGTTATCCGGGCAATATCGGCTACCGAAAGCTGTTAATTACAGTTATAGACGACAGGAGGAATGCTAATGGTCTTTCTAACCGCGCGAAAGTGGCTCGCTATCGCGTTACTTATTTGTCCAACGCGAATTTCTAGCAGACGCTCGACAGTACACCAGCCTAATTAACAAAACCAGACTAAACGAAACGGTCTGTTTTCTCTGTTCGCAGGAGTGATGTCTTCCTGGAACCGTATCTGCAGCAGCATGGAACCGTTCAGGTTGTCAGCTCGCCGAGCACGCCTCCGCCGAATCCGTTGCAGCATCATCAGCTTACGCAGCTACATCATGTACAGGTGAGCCAGATCATCTTTCTCCGTGTGAGTCGGTAATGAGTTGGAATATTCTGACGGAGAAAGCACGAGGAACGTTTTAATGACAGTCATCGTAACGCGATGGTCGTATTAATGTAGTATCAATCATAAACGTCGTCTTCTCCGGAATTTTTATTCCAATTACCAGGATTTGCGAATAGTCAGATACATGGAGTAGTGAAATTTTTATTATTCAAACTTTCGCTACATATGAACAGCAATTATTGCACTACGACTTGTTTAACATCCATATCAATCTTTTGTGGTTCTCAGTTTTATCGTGACTCAAAGCGCATACGATTTCCAACATTTACAATTTTTGAAATGTTCAATTAATTGATAATAAACAAACAAATCTTAAGACTTAGCTAACCGAACGGAAAGATCCCCCACTTTTTTCCTTAACAAAACAATGCTATTGATTCTATTTACTTCTGTTATTAGTTAGTCTTGATCTAGTGTTGTTCATCAAATGCTTTTCCAAAGTACACTTTTTAATCAATTCAACACTGGTCCAAGACTAACTAATAACAAAAGTAAATAGAATCAATGGCAGCACTTTGTAGAGGAAAAAATTGGAGATCTCCCCGTTCGGTTGGCTAGGTGTTAACCCTTTGCGTTCGAGAGGTGTCTGTTATCACCAAATAATAGTTCCGCAAATTTTTAGACTTTAGTTGGATTGTTTACTAGTCAAACTCACAGATTAAATAATCATATATGTAAATTTTAGTTTAACGTTTAATATAGGCGAACCTTAGTAAATATTTCGAATTTGAAAATTTTTGAAGTTACTATCATTAGACGACTAACAGTCACCTCTCGAGTGCCAAGGGTTAATTATAATTCATAATTCAATATAATCTTTCGAGTCACATCTATAACGTTAACGAAATTTCTGATAGAGCGGTTCATTTTATAAGCGATCGTTGTACATAGTTGGCGTACAGAGTGGAGTTATCGAATGATCGAAAATTCGCGTCGACGTCGAAATACTTTTTCGTGGCGTGCAATTAAGGGATTCGCAATTAGCTGCAAGGGTGTTCAGCACGCGTCGCACGTCCTCGTTTAATCCGTTTAACCCGAAACGCCGTTGTGTGTCAGTCTGCATTTCAAATTAAATTACACTCGAAACTCCGGCACGCGGCAAACCCCCTTCGCGAGTCCTCTTCAACCCCCTTCGCTGCCGCGTCCACCCCCCATGGTCGAAAAACAGGGGTGCACGAAAAATTCGGGAACGTAACTGATCGATGTTTGCGATGTTTCGGTTTTAAACAGCCGTAAATACGCCCGGCGAATTGTTTGCTTGAGTTTTTAATTAATTGCGGAATTTGTTGGAATTAAAAGCTTTCGTGAAAGGATAATCTTGTAAAGGAAATGTTGAATGTGTTGTTCGAGCGTAGCGACGCTTTGAACACTTGCAATGCTTCGGGTTACAGCAGGTATTAATTAAAATTCACGTACAATTATTACACTTTGAATTGAAATAGAAACAAACTGGGGTTCATTTATTGCGGTACTTTAGTTTGCAATTATTATATTAGAGATACGATAGAATTTATTTTGGACTGGTATACTGTAAGTTAAGAAAATTTTAATTTTTATTAATTCACGAATGAGTTTTATCCCAAATAATATTTTTAAATTTTTAAATTAGTTACTAGATGGAAATAGTCACACGCAGTATTAGTATTTAATCAAGTCCGTCTCACACTTCATTCTTTGCTTGACTGCTGACTTTTAGTTATACCGAAGAAAAATACTAGTGTTACTATTGATACCAGTGCTAATATTCTAAATCCACCATTCTTCAGATTAAAAATCTCATAATTAACACTAGGTTTATGTGACCCATCAGTTTGGATGGTTTCGAACTTCGAAAGTAAAATTTGTAAAAATAATTACTATTATACCCAGCAATTTTTGCTGAGTTTTATCGATGGAGCGATACAAATATACCCAAATCTGTTTCCCTCTCAGTTCTGCAATTTCAAATTCTTTTTTATGTATACCTATTCCTTAATATATGAATATTAGAAATAGATATACAATAAATGTTCGTAAATCGAACATAATTAACCGAATAAAACATACAGAATTAAGCATCCTATTGATCCTGATTGCCCCAGCCAATCTGTAGCCACCCTGCAATCCATAAATAATTACTAAACGATACTCGAAGGCTAAACGGTCGCAATCATGCCAACCGCGTGTCGCAATAAATCAAGGCGGGCGTCGATTAAAGCTCTCCCACCTCGTACCCGCCTCTGCCAACTCGAATAATCCCATGGAACCCCTCCCCCTCTAAATACTCCATAAAAACTGCAAAGGGGTCGCGAGACCGGGCGCAGTCGGACTGATTTCCATTGACGCTTGACGAATCGTAGGAAAAAATGTTGAAGGGGGACGCTGACGATCGGAAAAACCGAATCCTATCGCTCAGCATCGATCAGACTGCCTTGTCAGATGGGGAACTCGCGTTTCTGTGCTGCTTTACAACTAATCGCTCGCAATTATCTCTAATGGGGTTTGTATAGCTTCGTCGACTGGACCAGAAGTAAGAAAAAAGAGAGTTTAGTGTAATTTTAGTGTAGGCGAAGCTTTGAATTAATTTGGGAATTAAATTATAAGGGATTACAAATTGAGTTGAAACTTTTCGAGCTAATTTCGTGATCAAACTACTTCTTTATCTACTTTAGATGTGAAATTTGCATTATACATAACTTTAAATGATTCGATTAATACTTAGTAAGTTCTAATTTCTTAAGTAATTATAATGTAAATTTTTCACTACGCTTCTTCGAGATGAAACTAAAAATATTTAATTTGTATGAAAGTAAGGATACGTATAAAACTCTGTAATATAATAGATAATGCTGAAGTAGAATATAATAATGTATTATATTGCAACACGATCGTACCAAAATGAACATAAGGTGTATTCGCAAACCATACAGTATCGTTTCGCCAGAGTCCAGCCAGCATTTCTGCCCATTAATTCCAGTTCATTGCTTAATCTCGACCCCCATGCTCCTTTGGGCAGCCATAAAACCGTTCGCCGGCCAATGTCCAGCGCGGAATCGGCGAACGAGTGGACAAAGTCGCGATCCGCAGGCGACGCCACGAATATGGAAATCTCCCGGTCCCTTAAGCCGCAATTTCGAGGGTGTAAATCCTGCCTGATCGTCATACAATACACACTAATGCGGCATTATAGCGTCGCGCAGGGAGGCGGCGAATGGGTTCACCGGTTATCTCAATTTGCAGCCAATGCCCTAGCACCGTTTATTTTCTCCCCGGTTTAATCGTTCCTCCGACTTTTTTCCCTCCGCCGCGCGCCTCCTCTTTCTTCTTTTTCCTCTTTTTCTCTCTCCACTTCCGGAATGCGTCCCCGGCTGCGTGCTTTTAAATCGTCCTCTTTGTCCGCGCGACGATTATCGTCGTTGCTGAACGAAATAAACGGATTTCATCTTGGTACCCCGCTGTTCCCCGTTTTTCAGGGGAAATATTCGTAATGGGATCGTGAAATGGCAATTATTGCGCACGGGAAACATGTGAATAGCTTGGTGAGAGTGATTTATACCCGTTGGAATGAACAATTTGTATCCTCGATGTGTTTCACTATTGTTCGGTATATAAAGGAAACAGGAGTTGGAGGTGTGAAGGGGGTTTGGTGTCTTGAAAGTTTCAATCGTTGGTTGATCTTTGAAGTTAAGCTGCAATCGTCAGGATTCGGGAGAAGATGGGTGTACACTTTCTAGAGCCTTTCAATACGCAATAATTAATACTCCGTATTTCAACCACTGATTTCTGTAGTAAAAATACTAAATGAAGTTTGACTACTATTTGGTATCCAATCAACTTTTCAGTAGTCAATAGAAGTTTGTGTGAGCCTTCTGGAATAACAATCCAACCTGTTACCAACTAGTAGCACACTACCTTTAAACGCAAAGATAAATAAATGCCGTTTACTAACTACTAGATAAAGTCAAAATAAATGATATCGTATACCATTAATAATTATTTACGCTAGTATTAGAGAAATATGACATTGAAGATAACTTGTCCATTTAGAAAACGTAAGAGATAAAATCGAGTATCATCGAGAAATGGATGAACGAGCTTAACCAGTTGATTTGTGTGTTTCAGAGCGAGGAGTCGCTGTCCTCGGAAGGGTCGGCCACCTCGGGTGGATCTTCCAGCTCCACGGAAGATTCTGGCAGCGAGGTCGCGTGCGACATCACTCTGATCGAGAGGCTTATACGCTCTCATCCGATCTGGTTTCTTCCTGGCATTCAAAGAGCAGGCGCTTTCCACTTGTTGCAAGGCAAAGAAGAAGGGGTGAGTACACTTAAGCGAATCGATTAGGCGTAAGAAAATTGCAAGCTGGGTAGTATAAAGCCTTCCGGCTCTTTCTCTCTCTCTCTCATTGACCAACCAGGAAGTTTCCCGCAGAAGTACACGAGTCTTCAAGCTGAGGGTTAAAAGCGTACTGCCGAGGAAAATTCTCGAGTGCTCCTGCAACCATCCCCTTAGACTTTCTGATGCGAGAGAATTTCACTTATCGCCCTGTAGGAAAGTTGTTTCTTCGATGCAATATACCCTGACCCCATACTTACTGTGATAAGCTTTTCCTGTTCGTTTTATCAACCTCGAAGTATCGATTATCACATTGACCTAACTAAATCTTTAATGTTTCATGTATTTTTTTTCATAATGTTATATGATTTAAAAATTATATTATTTAAAATTATATATGCTTTTCGCCACTTTTTAAGAAATCAAAGTTTCATATTTTTATATCTTTAAACTTTAAATTATTTTTCATTAAATTTTATCCTAAATTCATAAATAAATGAAAGAGACAGCAGGAAATAAATGCATGCACTAAGTACAATGAATAAATGGCTCAAGAAGCTATTCAGGTATCCGCGAAGGGAAAGGCAGCTCGTTGAATCAGCGAAAATGAAACAAAGAATATGAAATATCGCGCCAGCGATTGTTTGACCGGCGGTTTTCAACGGAAAAACTGTCCCCTCCCTCATCCCCAGCCCGGAGGGTTTCCCAACGCTTTGATCAACCGCTGATTCCGCGAATATTTTCAGTTGTCGCGCATTGTTCGACCGTGGAAGTGAATGGATGCCTAGGATCTGTTCGTTTTGTGCACCGGAGGGATTTATGCCTCAGTATTTTCTCATTTTAATGTCTCCCGGAGACGTTGATCATCTGCTACAGTTAATAAAAGCGCAGCTTCCGTTTAATGGAATATTTAACAGTGGAGGAAAAAAGAGTCCATTAATTCAGAAAATTCATTTTTCTTTAGATGCTCGAAAGCTTTTAAACCTCTTCGGTAGCAAAAGTAGGAAATTATTAACTATCTCGTACATTTTCTAAAGCACTCACCTAGCTTTAATCTTTTTCACTTTTCCTCGACTTCGAAAAGTTAAAACTTCCCTTTACAATTTCATCTGTTTCAATTTTTCCAAACTGTCAAATATTAAAATCTCTCCCTCTTTTTAATCATCTTCTACGCTCTGAAGTATTGATATTCTCCCCCTTCTCCAGACCTCTACCACCAATATTTCCAAACCGTAAAACACCAACCCCCCCCCCCTCTCTCCATTCATTTTCTCCCTCTCATATAGCAATTTTCCAATTACATCCGGACCCTGCGCGCAACAAAGCGCACACGGCGCTGTAATTACCCAGCCCGTGCCGCCATTACGGCGGCGCTATCGTCCGTGTATCGTCGGCAGATCAGCCGTGGCCAAGGTATCTGCGAATCCATCGACCATTTGGCAAGCGTCGCCGTTGCACCGGTGGCTTAATATGCAGTAAATGCAAACGGCAGACGTTGCCCCGACGAAATACGACGACCCAAGTCTCTGGCCGTGTTCCAAGCCGCCGAGCTGCCAGAAAGTACGCATAACAAGTGGCATTGTTAGCATGGCTGGCCTAGCGCAGGTCCCAACCCTCGTGTCTCCGCTCGGTTTTTGCCCCGATTCAAACGTTTGTTCGCGGCCACGGCACGCGTGGGCGGGCATTTGTCACGAATCGCGTGACAAAGTGGCCGATCTTGCCTCTCACCGGGGCTAGAGTGGCGTTTCCAGGACGGGGCCCGATGAATAGAAACATGAACCTCGTGTTCAGCGACCTGGTGAACCAGTTGCGTTATTTGTTCGATTGGTGAATTTTAATGGAGCGTAGAATTGGGTTGAGACGGTGCTTCGCTTGGGTAGATTGAACGAGTTAATGAGGTCGTTTGGAGGGAGAGGCGAGAAAGAGGGTTGGTTTAGAGGGGCTTAAAAAAAATTTGATTTTCTTTGGAATTATTACTTTTTGAATATATTTGTTGAAGTGTATGATAAATCATTAGGCAAAGTCTATACCTCCATATAAGTCTAATAAAGGAAGATTTGATCGAAGTGTGGAGTTACCGTGAAGCACTGAAAGGTGACCAAATACTATAACCAAGTTAAGCATCACTCGTCAAGATTCATAATAGGATTGGTGACCGAAGGCGATCGTGAAATTATTTGTATAAAATTCGAAATGCTGTATTTTCACACCCTTGTATTTCTATCAGAGCTTAATGATGGTCCGAATTTGATGGTCTGCCCTTTAGCGACGCTATCTGGATGGTCAATAATGCGTCTTCACTCCCCACAAATGCTTATCATATTATTTTCTCCAAAATTGTTCCTCCTGACAATCCTGGCTATTGGAATTTGACAATGTTTCTACGTCTCTACGAATTTCAGCATGAAAAAAGCAATTTAAAAGAAATATCGCAAGAAAAATTTCTCATAGTAAAAAAGACAACTGAAAAAAGCATATGAATGAAAGAACTTTCGACAATTAGAAAATAACGTCAAAAGAATAAAATTTCTGCAACTGAAAAACATTTCTCTAAGAATTCCAAAGAAGAGCAAGTTCTAGTAACAAAGAAGTAACCAAGAAACATTGGAAAAGAAAAAAAATTCCAACAATTAAAAAACTAGCACGTAAACGGTCATGGTAAATAAAATTTCATAAACATATGTACGTTATGATAATGTGAGATAACATTAGAACATCGTCATTTATAAACACAAACATCGACACAGTTTTCCATTCGAGGCTCCAGCCGGCCGGACTCTCGTCCTTCCGGTTGTGTTAGATAAGAGCCGATCAAACTTCTCCATCTACACAATCCGAACTGGCTTTCCACTTCCCGGCATGGTGCATTGTTTCCACGCTGGTTATCTCTCTTAGGAGAACAATCGAGGCGAGCCGTGCACGGCCTTATCTGACAACCGAGGAAGAATAGAAGTCGAGGCGAACGGTCCCAGATGGAAAATCGTGTCAATGCCTGACATTTTGCAATCGCGATGACGATTTCGAATTTCGTGGGATATTAGAAGAATACTGGAGTCTATTAAAATTCATGAGAAACGGGATAACTTTTAATTACTATGAAAACGATTGCCACAGAAATTTTATTTCGCCTAAGAACTTCGACTGTCGTAAAAACTTCGATCGACATAAAAATTTATTCGAAGTTAGTATATCAAAATTCCAGTAATACGTTTCAAGCATTCTTATCTTCCAAACTTCAATTTCCCGTGAAATTGATCTATACATATAAAAAGATGTCCTGACTGACTGACTGATTCATCATCGCAGAGCTTAAACTACTGAAGCTAGAAACATGAAATTTGGACAATGGGGTTAAATAAGGGTTGCAAGGTTGTTTGAAAATCTGTCGATTTTGAAGTAAGCACTATGAAAACTGTTATTTAGATTTTTGGTTAGAAATAAAAAAATACTTATTTCAACGTTTTTGAGAAATCACCCCCCAACGGGAGAAAATAAAAGATGAAAATTTATTTAAAAATCCGTCGATTTTTAAGCAAGCACTATAAAAAAAAAGCCGGCAACAGTCAGTGCATTATAACTAAACTCGATCATCACGAAACCCTTTCGCTGCATGTAAATAACCAGCCCCTCCCAGAATACAAATGATATTTCTCCGCACAATTTCCGTTTCCCATTAAAATTACCTCTCAGAGATTGTCAAGAGGTTCCCCTGCAGTGTCTACAAAGTAATAACGTTCGAATTACTCCGGAGACCGTGTCAAGACGAACGGGAGGCCACTCGAAAACGGGATCGGGACTAGACGAGGAGAGGCGAAAGCAGCGAGGTCAAGATCCTCTTGGAATTGTATCAAGATGGAATCGAGGTTTCCCCGTGATAAAGCCTGTATGGAGGCAGGGTCAAGTCGTCGTCCCGGGGCTTTATATCTCCGGAACGAGATCGAGAATGGATAGAGGCTCGCGAAAAAAGATGAAGGATCGGGTCAAGATGGAGTAATGACTCGTATGGTGATAAGGATCGCGACGAGGAAAACGGTGAATCGAGACCGGGTCGAGTGTCTCTTTTAACGTGGGATCGATCGGTGCTTCGCTGGAGAAAGTTCCCTGAACTGTTGAATCTAATTAATTTCGATGGCACACGGGGCACGATAAAGCTGTGTCGAGGGGAAAGTGGAGACCTCTCGAGCCTCTTGTCTCGAAATTTCTGTTTGTGTCAATGGAAGCTTCAAACTTAGAATTGTCAAGTTTGAATATGAGAAATTAGGACGTTCTAATTTTAATGTACAACCAAATAAATTCCCTTTACCTTCTGCAAATCTTTAAAAGTGAAACTTAACCTTCGAAACTGGAGACTTCTGAACCTCTTATCTCGAAATCTCTGTTCGTGTCAATGGAAGCTTCAAACTTAGAATTGTCAAGTTTGAATATGAGAAATTAGGACGTTCTAATTTTAATGTACAACCAAATAAATTCCCTTTACCTTCTGCAAATCTTTAAAAGTGAAACTTAACCTTCGAAACTGGAGACTTCTGAACCTCTTATCTCGAAATCTCTGTTCGTGTCAATGGAAGCTTCAAACTTAGAATTGTCAAGTTTGAATATGAGAAATTAGGACGTTCTAATTTTAATGTACAACCAAATAAATTCCCTTTACCTTCTGCAAATCTTTAAAAGTGAAACTTAACCTTCGAAATAATTCTTTCAAAGAATTATATCAATCTTCTCCTTACTGTTACCTTAAAATAATTAATCACTCTATATTATTTGTATGATAACGTTCTACATCTCACTCTCCCCGCCCTTTATCATTTAAACTCATCCTTCCTCCTCTCCAACTTCAAAAAATAAACGAAATCGTTCCTAATTCCGAAGAATCTCCGCAGATTCGAATCCACTAAAAATAAACCAAGATCACACTTCCAAATTGCCTCCCTTCTCTTTGTTTCCAAACACTCCTACCAAAAAAAAGAGGACCTCGAAAAAATAAGAGAAACCAGCTCGAGCAACCCTCGAGCAACGTCAACGTCCACAAAAACCACCCCCACCCCCAAATCAATGTCCCGCGTCAAACAGGGAAGGTCCCGTTTGCCAATCACTTTCTAAGGATTCCTCCGACTGGAGGTATTTTTTATTTCAGCCCCCTTTTTCGTGGAATTACGGAAAACCGTGAGCGGCGTTGTAATCAGCATGGAGGGCGGAAGGGGGGTTGGAACGGCAGCGAACGAGCCGCGCGCGCGCGCGTCATTGTGTCGGCATTGTTTCCCCGCCGGCTCATTGTTTTCCAGCTTTGTTAATCGTCCCCCGCGGCCGCCAACGAATTGCACGGGCCGAAAAACAATGCGGCTCGCAATTACTTCTCCATAGACGAGACGCGCGCCACCCCTTCCCCCCTCCCTCTAGTGCTCTCGAAACGGGGACCGTGATTACGCGAAACGATGCATTCGCGAGAAATGGAGAGAGCTCGGATGTTTTCAGATTATCGCGACTGGCGTTGATACGTGAACGGATGGAACTGTGAAGTGGATGGATGCGTGCCTGAGGGTGGGAACAGGGGTGGAATGTCGGGGAAGGGGGCGGCGAGACTTTTGGAAGCGTTTCTCTTGAAGCTTTCTTGGGAGAGGATCCGTTATTGGGGAGGGAAAGGGAAAAATTAAGGATCTACGAGAATGGAAGTTATATTACGTTTGGAATCGCATTTAGGGGTTGATGATGTTGTGTTAAATCGGAGGTAGATTAGAGTTGGAGAAAGATTGGAAATAGTTTTAGGGGTTGATGATTATTAAGTTAAATGTGAGCTAGATTAGAGTAGTGAAAAAATTTGATATAGATTTAGATGTTGATAATTACTGTGTTAAATCTGAGCTAGATTAGAATAGTGAAAAAATTGGATATAGATTCAGATGTTGATAATTACTGTGTTAAACGTGAACTAGATTAGAATTGCGAAAAAATTGGAAATAGTTTTAGGGGTTGATAATTGCTGTGTGAAACCTGAGCTAGATTAGAATTGTGAAACAATTGAAAATAGATTTAGGCGTTGATAATTATTGTGATTTGAATTTTCGGAATATAACATTTCCAAACATCGCGCACGCTACCTTACTTTCCTCCAACAAGAATTTCCATCCAAAAGGTTCCCCGCTTCGCCTAAAGCGTTTTGCCTGCTTAAAACCTCGCGAGACAGATCGTGCCACCTAGTTAACCGTACCTTCAACCTCGCCCAGATATCCCATTTCCCCGAAGAGAAACGAAGAAACAATTAGAAGCGTCGATTCAGAGATGAAAACAGCCTGCTCCCGCGTTAACGACCGTGCAT
This sequence comes from Tetrapedia diversipes, assembly GCA_033822845.1. NCBI lineage: Eukaryota > Metazoa > Arthropoda > Insecta > Hymenoptera > Apidae > Tetrapedia > Tetrapedia diversipes. The sequence goes on along the minus strand of JAOPTO010000750.1, from coordinate 245,417 downwards.
CCCTTCCTCGAAAGGGAAGAAATAAGAGAAAACCAGCAGGGCGGAGTAAAAAAGGGACTAACCGTAAAGAAGCTCCGTCTTTTCCTGTCTTTTCTTCCTGGCGGCTTTGTCCCGCCTCGCTCTCCCGAAACGTCAGCAAGCGAGAACCAGAAGCGCGCGTTCCATCGACGCGGAGGCGGATTTCCGGCCGGAAGTGCCGCGGAATTATGCAACCTGTTTTATGCGCCGCGATTTTACACCGCGTCCCGGTTCTGCTCGCCTTTCTTCATCTCGGGAAGAAGCGTAGAAGTCTTACGATTATTATATTTAACATCATATTCAAGATTATTAACAAAAGTATAAGGCAACTCTAGTTACACACAAGAACAGTTACTCTTAACATTTAGCCAACCGAACAATGGGGAGATCTCCCATTTTTTCCTCAAAGCGCTGCCATTGACTCTGTTTACTGTTGTTATTAGTTGGTCTTGAGTTAGTGTTGAATTTATTAAAGATTGTAAATAAATAGATAGATAAACAAATAAATAGATAAATAAATAGATAAACAAATAAATAGATAAATAAATAGATAAATAAATAAATAGATCAATGAGTAAATAGATAAATAAATAGATAAATAAATAAGTAAATAAATAAATAAATAGATAAATAAATAAGTAAATAAACTTAGTAAATTAAATTTATTAAAGATTGTAAATAAATAGATAGATAAACAAATAAATAGATAAATAAATAAATAGATCAATGAGTAAATAGATAAATAAATAGATAAATAAATAAGTAAATAAATAAATAAATAGATAAATAAATAATTAAATAAATAGATAAATAAATAAATACCATAAAGCTACGATACTATGGAAGCCGTTGTTCCTTCGAGAGACACACGAGACTCTCGCGACGCGACGGTTCACGGCGATTTATGGAGCGGAATGGGAATGAGGAAGCCGGCAGATAATAATAAGTGTCTTTCGCCCTTTTTTCCTCTTCCTTTTGTTCGATTTACGCTCCTACGAAACCGGATTAGGTAAACTGGAAATCAGGAAAACGGAGAACGCCGGGAAAAATGTACTGTGATTTGTGTTGCAGGGATACCGTGATTGTGTTGGTAGGTCAAATTATTATGCAGAAATGCAATTGCATAGATGTGTAAATTTGTTTATTTTTTGTTAATTATAATACTGTGGATATGATATTTATAATGTATTTTTATAAATATTTTTCTCTTTCTTGTTTGTTTTATTCTTGTTTATAGAAATAATAGAAATTTGTTTCGAGCCACTTTCCAAATATTTTGTGTATATTTAGGTATCTTTCGTACACTCTGTATTTTTCGAAGATTTTGAATTCTTGTAAACTATGAACTGAAACACGAACCTTTGGAATTTCGTTATTACCGATGTTATTCTTCGAAAAGGATTTGTATATTCTGGGGACAATCTATTGTACGGTGGCTAGCCGTGACAACTCACAACGTACGTCTTATCGGAAAGAATAAACTTTTAACCGTTGCGTTCTTCTGTTCACGTGGTGAGCACGTTTCTTGCTTGAAAAAGTTTCCTCCATTTAGAGCTGAACGTTTCCAACGATAACATTCAGTACTTCTTGTAAATAGAACTTCAACTCGGTTACCTGGTAGTTTACGAGGGAACAATATACCTAAATTTCAATCTCGACTTTTCTCGAGTTAAAGTCACGATACAAGAAACCCAAAAAGAAAGTCGCCACGTATTTCGAATTTCAAAGTCGCTTCAAAATTCTCTGTAAAGATTGCAACACCATAAAGTAGAATAACAGATAACAATAATAAAAGAAAAATGTAAAAAATTGTAATATCCAAAAGTTAGGAAAATAACATAGGATATTCCAATACGATAGACGAATGATTTGCATTAAATGCAAAGGTGCAATGGAACTGAAAATCGCTTAATCAAAAATTTTTCTTAGTCATAGTTTCAATTTTAATTCATATATCTTTGTTATACTTGTATATTTCTGTAAGCTCATTTTAAAATTAATAGTTTATTATAGTATAAATATAATAGACTACCCCTTAAAACAATTAATAATAAAAAAGAAATATTCCAATACGAAAAACGTCTTCTTATTAACGCTATAACTACCAACACCAGTCAAAATGACCAATTCGTAATTTTTTACGGAAACTTGGTAAATTTACTGTGATACCTAAACCTTTGGAAATTTACTGTGACTTTTAATGTAATCATTACGGTTTATTTCCCTCGATTTAGGCATTTTTCTAATATAATTTTCAATTTGATTTCTTCATCACAAATAAGTATACCCTAACCGTTGATAGTTATAGCATTAACCCTTTGCACTCGAGAAGTGACTGTTAGTCGTCTAACGATACTAACTTGAAAAATTTTTAAATTCGAAATATTTACTAAGATTCGCCTATATTAAACGTCATTTAGTTTAGTTAAGCAATGTACTAAAATTTACATATACGACTGTTTAACCTCTGAGTCTGACTAATAATACAAACTATTATAACTAAAGTCTGAAAATTTGTGAAACTATCATTTGGTGACTAACGATCATCTCTCGAGCGCAAAGGGTTAACATCCAGCATCTAAGTGTTTCATATTCCATAAATTACCGAATTTTGTCCAAATTTTTCAACTCTTCTCGTAAACTGCATTTGCAATCGTTTCTTGTTTCCGGTTCCAGAACTTCGTGGTCCGACAGTCTAGTCAGAGCGACACGATGGCCCTGTCTGTGCGGCTGCCACCAGGAAAGGGACCCTACATCGAGCACTACCTGATCCAAGCCAACAAGGGGAAGCTGAGCTTGGAGACCAGCGAGAACAGGTTCGACAACATCCCCTCGCTGATCGCCCACTATTCTCAGTGCTGGTGAGTGGCCTCTTTTCGCGTTCGCCTTCTACTCGATCGGATACCGTCCCGTTCTTCTGCCACCACCTCTGCTGTCGCTATTTCCCTCTCTGTTTCTCCTTCAACAGCCAACCCTTTTCCAAGTTTCACGCAAATCAAAGTTTCAACTCGTTTAGTGGCGTTACCGTAGACAGAGTATTACGAAGCATTAAATATGGAGGACGTTAAGTTTTCGACGCTGAAATGCATTAAGTGAGACGTAAAATAAACCCGAAAGCTTGTACCACGATTACTTATGATAGGTATTAATATCGAAACAAAGAAGTCCTTCTGAAAACAGATCGTAAAGCATGCAAATGCTTCCAATAACAAGACAGAAGTATGCATTGCTCAAAATTAACCTAAAACAAAATTATCCGCGAAATTTCCGTTAAATGAAGAAGATCGTTTATCTTCTTTGTTAAAGGAAAATCAAAGTATTAAAAATTATAGGCAACGAATACTCCACTATAATTATTAAAGTGTCCTAATAACAACACTCTCGTCAATTTCCAAAATTCTCTATCCTTGACTACTTATATTAACACAAATTGTAGGCAAATAAATGCTTATGTCACTGAAAACAGATCGTAAACCATGCAAATGTCTCCAATAATAAGTAAATAATAAACCAGAAGTATGTATTACTCAAAATTAAACTAAAATAAAATTATTCTCGATGGGTATCAAAATAGAAACTTCCGTTAAACGAAGAAGAGCGATTCTTTTCTTTATTGAAGGAAAGTCAGAGTGTTAAAAATTATAGGCAACCGAATACTCCTCTATAATTATTAAAGTGTCTTAATAACAACACTCTCGTCAAGTTCCAAAATTCTTTATCTTTGGCTACTTATATTAACACAAATAAATGCTTATACCATTGAAAACAGATCGTAAATCATGCAAATGCCTCCAATAATAAACAAGAAGTTTGCATTGCTCAAAATTAACTTGAAACAAAGTGAGTCCACTAGACGCCGGAATTCTTGATATAAAATAAAAAAAAGGATCCTCCTCTCAAGGATTAGGCCTCGAATAATGAGCGTAGTTCGCGGCGATCGGTGGCGTTACATAATTTATCGAATTCCTCGGGCACACCAGTCCGCGTGCACGAACGGACGCACGATCAGCTCAGCCAGGTGAAAGTCGCAGTCGGATCGTGTCCGTAGATAATTTAGGCGGCTAAATGGGAGCGCTGGAAAGCCGCGTTCGCGCTATTAAGCGCGGGTTTTCGTGATAATCGCCGCGGCGCGCCGTTTTTCCATTTAATGGCACCGATTAATGATTCATGAGCGTTCCGGACGTTTACCCTGTATCGTTCCGCCGATACGATCTGATAACGCGATAATCGTTTCGATCCCCTCTCGTTCTTGCTCGCTCCCTACACTCTGTTCCTTATTTCTTTCCGTTTCTCTTTTCGCTTGATTCGCTGGGTGTAACATTTTCTACAAGAAAACAATTTGTCCCGCGGTTATCAATTTAGAATTCTTTGAACAATTATGTATGACGGTAGTATACGGTTTTTAGAATTTGTTGAATAATTATGTAACGGTAATAATTGAGGCGTCGTTAGCTGCAAGAAGGACTCGAAAACCTGGTTTCAAGAGTACAACGTTTAAAGTATTATTTATTTATTTATTTATTTATTTATTTTCGATGGGGTAAGCCCTCTGTTACCATAGAAGGAAGAAAATAAAAACAGATCACACGATTAAGATGAGCACAAAAACAAACAAAAAATAATAATAAAAAATTCATGAGTTACGAGTTACGTTAAGAATAACTACTCCGTTGTTAACAAGACTTCTAACATTTTTTACATTAGACTGAAAAAGTGCATAACCTCAATTGCTTTCGTACGATAAATTTCATTAATTATGTTATCATCGTACGATTTAAAGTGTGAAACTTACCCTGCTGTAATTTATGACTTAACCGAATCTCTATCGTATTAAACTGCGAAAGGGTTGACGTATTAAAGATGTCGTCGTCGCCATCTTCCAACAATTTTCAGTCATCATTTAGAATTCCCAGAGAAATACCGGAAGCCTGATCCTGAAACCGTTAATCGATACTCGTTCGCCAGGCGAGCTAAGTTTTTCTCTCCTTACCTCTGCAGTTAACGAATCAGCTGTCCCACCGTCTCAATTAGCCTGGACGTGGCCTACGGGCCGCTGATTCGCCTTGATTTATTTGTTTTTCCCTGTTCGGAACAGTGACGAATTGCCGGTCCAATTGACACTGCCAAGGGCGATGCGCGAGGCCAAAAATAGGCAGCAGCTCTCCTCCCTGGCGCTTCTGGGTCAGGAGTTCTGGAGATACCCGATGGCGAACCCGAAGCCGCCGGAGAGCAGCAGCAGCAACACGTCGAGCTTGAGCAGCTTCCGGGGCGGTAAGTTTTTTGACGTTTCGAATCAATGCTTGCCATTCTTCGTTTTCTAAAAAACCACCTTAAATTTGTTTACAAGAGGACATTTGCTGAACGTGAATTGTTTAGCTTGGAAATAACATGAAACGAAAAGTAGATGCAAATTTAATCCTTTGCACATCGAAGTATTTTTCAATTTTAAAAAATAATAAAATTAACCAATAACTCCTTACTGTTTTAGGAATTTTATTTGAAATTTTCTTCAAAGGACAATTCCTTGAATGGTACTTATTTTTTTTATTAATTATATTAGACATAGCACTCAAGCTTTGTTGTAATTTATATTTTAGGTACTTTATTTAAAATTCGCTTTAAAGGACAATTCCTTCAGTGGTACTTTTTTTTTTTTTTGTTAATTACATTAAACATAGCTCTCAAGTTTTGTTATAACTTATACTTGTCTAATTTCCTTGACTCTTTGGTCTTGAACTTTTGTAATTTAAAATAGCACTTTACAGTTACATTTGATAAAGGAGTGCAAAGAGTTAACGATACAAATTTTAGAAACGACGAATAAAACAACGGCAGGCTTAATTGTGATTAATAATGCGTTTCTGTTATACAGTTGGTGAACGTTTGCTTTTTGTTGTTTGTTGCAGGTAACAATAATCTGAATAATAACAACAACAACAATGTTCACACACCGACGACGGAGAGTATCGTGTTGAATTTAGCGCCCATCTCGTCACACGACACGCGTGAGTATCTAATTATATCGATGCGACGGTTGTACTAAAATTAAGTTCAATCAGAATTTTAAATATCCTAAAAATTAATTCTCCTCGAAGCCTAAACGATTCTACGAAGAAACCGTTGAATGAAATCACAAAATAATAAGAAAATCTTAGATTCCAAGAAAATCCAAAAAAAGAAAAAATTCCGTCTACTCTTCTGTCCCGTTCAAAACCATCCAAACTCGATCCCCATCGAACCAAAAGAGAAGTTCGATTAAAATTTTAAATGAATATCCTATAAATTAATTCTCCTCGAAGCTTAAACGATTCTACGGAGGAAGCTTTGAATGAAATCACAAAATAATAAGAAAATTTTTAATTCCAAGAAAATCCAAAAAAAGAAAAAATTCCGTCTACTTTTCCGTCCCATTCAATACCATCCAACCTCGATCCCCACCAATCAAAAGGAGAGTTCAGTCACCCAGCGTCCTCATCGAACCAAAATATTGTTTTCCAAGTACCACCCGATAAATCTCCTCCAGCTCGGACGAAAATAAAAAAAAAAGAGCAGTCGAGCACCAAAAATAATCGCTCACGGCCGCTTTATTTTCGTGTTGCAGGAAGCTCGTCGCCTACGGCCGCCATCACGACGTCCACGTTCGCGTCGTCGTTGTCGCGGCAGCCACGTCCAACGCCGCCGAACACCTTGAACCTGACAACCTTCAACGAGCCCCTGGACCTGAAGAAAGAGAAGATCTCGCCAGGCGACAAGCTCTCCCAGAAGCTGATCTCCCCTAACCTGGTGCAGAGCGTCCGTTGCCCCTCCCCCGTGGTGCACAACGTGGAGAGCAACGTGTTGAGCCCTGTCCATGACACCAAAGCGAGCTTCGAGGCGAAAACCGTCGCTGAGACGTCGAGGTCGACGGTGGTCGAACTGTCCAGGACCAGATTCACGTCTGTCAGCACGTCCACGTCGAATTTCCATCAGAACGTGTCGACTTTTAACAATTTGTCCTGCGCCACTTCGCCTGTGCTGCCTGAGATCAGGAACATCATAGCGGAGAACCATTCCATGGGACAGAACGTGAAGACACCGCCGCCACCGCCGCCAAGATGGGCGAAACCCGGAATGGCACAGAGTCAGAACAACTTCACCGTCACCACCACCGTCACGTTTAACGTGAACCATACGAACGACGTGAATAGCTCGCAGGTGATTATCGAAGAGAGATTGAGAAAGTGGTTTAGGTGGTTTAAATCTGAATTTTCGAGGGTTAACGACGGTCTCTAAAGAATTAAAGAGGATTTTGCAAATGTCTCTTACAACAAGAGGAATACTGTTGTGAGTTTACAAATTTCTAATTTTGGGCTGCTGATGAGTACAGAGAATTTAGAAAAATCCAAGGAAAAGAGATGTCGAGGGACCCAATAGCTAATTATAAATCTATCGTCGATAAAACTTGAAAATTTTGCTTATTGATGAACACAGAGAGTTTAGAGAAATAGAAAGAAGAGATATGTCGAGAAACCCAATAGTTAATTATAAATCTATCATCGATGAAACTTGAAAATTTTGCGTATTGTCGAACACAGAGAGTTTATAGAAATCGAAAAAATTAACAACTAAAAACAAGAACAAATTAATTGCCAATGAAACATAATAATCTGGGTTACAATATTGAAATACCTAATCGTTACATTCTAATTTCCTGTTTCTCTTTTTCAGAACACCCCGTCGGACCCGAACACCTCTCTGCTGAGCCCGCAGAGCGCCACATCGAACAAATCTCTGACATCGAACTTCTCGGTGAAGTCTCCCTTATCACCGACCACCCCGGTGCTCTCCCCGATGTCGAAGCTAGTCCCAAACGCGTGCGTGAAGACGCCCAACGTCCTCTCGCCCACCACGCCATCCAGCACGAGCAAGTCGAAACGAAGGCGAGACCGGGAGGCGCGGAAGAACTCGCAACACTATCAGGAGTCGGACATCCTTGAGTCGTACTATCGAAGCTCGCCCGGCGACAAGATCTCCGACTACGAGGACATCTGGAACACGACCGACCAGTCGAACCATTCCACCTGGTCGCCGAACGACAAGCTCGCGAGGAACGACGGCCCGGCCAATCCTCAGGATCGGCTGAGGAACTCGAACGACCGGCTGATGGCCCCGGACAGAGTGGCGAATTCAGCCGAGAGGAACTACAACGAGCGACTAGCAACGAACGAGCAGCTGATCGTGAGGAACGAGAGGATGATAGTGAGGAACGACAAGTCGATCGGCAACGAGAAGTTCAGTTACAAGGAGATGACCAGTCCAGAGTTCAGCAGCTTCAAGCCTGTCCAAGAGGCGAAACCTGTGGAGCACAGCAACGGATCGCCGGAGGAAACGGGAATGGGAAGGAGACCAGACCTGTTGTCTCGAGTTTGTGAGTATTTTATGGTGGACCAAGTGATTTAATAGCACTGGAGTGACGAAACAGTTCTGTTTTGGACCTTTGGTTATCGTTGCGAAGAAAGTTATGTTCCATAGGATATAGGGTATAAACAATGGCGAATTTAAATATAGGGTGAATAGAGTATAGTTTAGAGAACGGTGAATTTCTTTTTTCATTTATTTTTTCAACGGGCAAATTTCATTTTATACAAACAAAAATAACAGAAGACTGAACAGCGAGAGAGCAAAAATAACTTAGCCTAATAGAAAAGTATAAAATTTAGATTTAAATACATTAATATTCTTAGAGAAAAAGTCGGTAATTTGGCAATAATGACAATTTCGTAAAATTCGTTGTGGGGGTAGCCTAGTAGCCTGCTCGAATTCCTCTGATGGGACATCCGACCACAAAGGCTTAAAAAATTAAAAATTATGCGAAAGTCAAGGGGCACCTATATATTATCTAAAAACTTTACTTTGTTTCACCTACATTTGAACCCTACCATCTCTCTAAATAAAAATAAAATTCCTATACCAATACTTCCATCGCGTTTACATGCAACTGCTTCTGTAAATGTCATCTCTCATATAGGTTTATTTTGTTCTCAAGCAGGCAGCGCGAATTCTTTGAACAGTCCCAGCACTGTGACGCCTCCCAGGAACAAACTAGGCTTAATGCTGGCCAAATCAGAGAGCAACAGCCCATTGACACCAGAATCGAAGCAGGGTAGCCCGTTCTACGCGGAGCCAGCGGACGCCATCGCGCAGGGCGCTGCAATAATACCCAGAAGACGACCTAGGAACAATCCAGCGACGAACAAGTTCCGGCACAGCGAGCCAGGATGGCTGCAGACACCAATGGGCGGGAATTCTAATCAGCTGCATCCGATCGACTGGGAGGAGTCAGAGGAAACGGAAGATAAGACACCTTTGATTTCCTCCTCCGTGGATAATCTGGCCAAGAGGCTTGGCACCAAGGAGACCAAGAAGATTCCACGTGCCAAGCCGGTGCAACCACCAAAGATCAGGACCAAGGTGTTCAACGACACCTCTTGGGCTGTGGACTCCAGCTGGGAGTTCATTGGTAAACCGTTTTTCATTTTCTATCCGCAAATTTTGATATATTGACTTGATAAGTTAGGGTTACTTTTATAATCGTTTAGAATTTAATTTTTAAATCACTTTGAGATTTATATAGATAGTCCTTGGACTTTCCCCTGTTTCATATTACTATTATAGCAAAGATAGTTCTATTTGAAGCGTTCTTATCTAACTATCTTAATCAAAGTCTACAGTTTTATTTTTTCAATAACAAACCACTTAACTCGCTCGGTTAATCACATGAACTTCATAACGAATTGTCTCTTATCGATATAGTAGCAGGTGCTATTTTTCGAATTAATGAACCACATTATCATACAACAGAAAACCCCACTTCACCAGGAGGTGAAAAGCAAGTAGTTTCAGATCGGTATACGATTAAACATGTACCTCCTCTTCATTCTTGATCGAATACCGATAAATGGAACCCTTGAAAATTTTTATTGTGCTAAATCAGTACGATCAACTATTTATTCACATAATCTGATTTACGTTCGAGCAGCCTTGGAAAATTTTCAATGAAGCTTGCACTCAATTATTATCAATTCGTAAACTTGGTACAAATAAATACAACTTCTACTTATATTCTACATAGATATAGAATTAGAAAATTACCCACACCAATCCATCAAATAAAAGTGTTTATTTAACTTCATTTAAAGATAATGTACTACTACTAAACTAAAATCAAGGTAGTACTTTTTAAAAGAGTTTATTAGAAACCCCTAATTAGGAGCCATATAATTTTGCAACTGCCGTTCCATTAATCACTCAAATCTCCAAACGGAACTTACCATAATAAAAGTTAACGAGGGGAAACAAAGAAAAGTCGTCTGATGGAAAATGCCACATGAAATCATAGAAAAGTAAGGGTCAATGTATCCACCTACTTTCCCCTTATCTGTTTGAACGTGTGCTCAAGAAGTATCACTTTTATTTGTCCAACAATATTATTCTTTATAAAACACATTCTACATCGGTAATTCCGTGGAAGTTATAAGAGTATTCGTTGAAAGGTGCGTTTGCTTTCTCACCAAACGATAGACGCGGAAAGTAGGTCGATAAAGACAACGATTACGACTTTCGATAACGTTTGTACAGGCAACGAAGGGGACGACTGCGAGCCAGATTACGACTGTGATGCGGATTACGAGGGCGACAACGTGGCTAGAAAGTTTCCGGACGAGGAGTGCGACAGGGACGTTGTTGGGAACACTTTGACCGTTCAGAGTATCATCCTCCAACGGTAAGTTTCCAGTCCTGTTAGGTCTCCACAAAGTTCCACTTACATTTCCAGTAGTTTTAGCTTGACACTCAGAATATATCAACACCACTGTGTGAGAATCTCTAAAATGTGAGATCCGATAAACTCTGCAGACTGATAAATTTAAAATCTAATATTCCCAATTTTTATACTAAAATAGTGTAGAAAAAAGTCTTAAAATTATTATTATTATTATTATTATCAATATGATTGATAGCAAAAGTATACAGTACACAGTAATTTCTAACCCAACTCTGCTACGTAGCTCTATATTTAACTCCTCAACTCTTTATACAACTTCACAACTCGTTTTTCTGTTTAACTCTGATCTTTTCCACTTTCAAGAAAACCCTTAGGTCTTCCCTTTTCCCACCCCACGTTCCCTAAATATTATCAATCCCTCGATGAATTGTTTATCGCCAATGGTTTTTTCCGATGGACCTGGATCTCGTCTAGTCGACCCACATTTCCACTTTTCTAGTCCTTAAAACTACGATACTACAATAGTTTAAGTAGAAGTTTTCATAATCGGTGCTGCTTTTAATTTTCAAATTAAATACAAGGAATCAATAGGATATTTTAAAGGGTTAACCCATTCACTGCCAATTACGAGATACTCGTAGTGTGTGCTACAATTTAGATTAATTACAAATGGCAATTTGAGTTAGGGATTATTAGAAAGGATGAATGAAAAATTTATATACTGTAATAACGTTACTATATCTGTAACTCAATATTATTAGATTCCGTGTTTTCTTTAAAATAAAATTTTGTCACCCAGGGCAAGACACTCTAAATTTGTCTGGCAGTAAATGAGTTAACGTGTAACGAGGGATTAAAGTTAAATAGAGTAGTTGCAAATGAACTCAGATAAAGTCTAACGGTTTTGTTGCATTGTTTCGTGAATTCAACAGGTACCCAGAGCTGTTGAAACCGCCGGACACGTCGGAGTCGCTGTACAGCGACAGGAACTCCTCGTACGACAACGTGGAGAAGAGGAATGAGAGAGTGGAGACCGGAGACAACAGGAAGATTCAAATCTATGACTCTTCCGAATGGGAGACGCCATTGGAGACGGACGAAAGCGACGTGGAGAGGATGAAGAGGAACAAAAGCTTCAAGGAGCGTCTGGACCCTCTTCTCTGTGAGTTCGCATTATCATCTTTGCTTTGCATTTATTTTTAATCGATGAAATTTATTATTTCATTGTTCTATTGAAATTTCATCTTTTTTCTCCAAATATAAAAATAGAGTGACTGACAGTGTTCGCTTCATCATCTTTGCTTTGCATTTATTTTTAATCGATGAAATCTAATTTTCTATTGAAATTTATTATTTCATTGTTCTATTGAAATTTCATCTTTTTTCTCCAAATATAAAAATAGAGTGACTGACAGTGTTCGCTTCATCATCTTTGCTTTGCATTTATTTTTAATCGATGAAATTTAATTTTCTATTGAAATTTATTATTTCATTGTTCTATTGAAATTTCATTTTTTTTCTCCAAAAATAAAAATAGAGTGATCGACAGTTCGCTTCATCATCTTTGCTTTGCATTTATTTTTAATCGATGAAATTTAATTTTCTATTGAAATTTATTATTTCATTGTTCTATTGAAATTTCATTATTTTTCTCCAAATATCAAAAAAAAATTAAGTGATTGATAGTTCGCTTCATCATCTTTGCTTTGCATTTATTTTTAATCGATGAAATTTAATTTTCTATTGAAATTTATTATTTCATTGTTCTATTGAAATTTCATCTTTTTTCTCCAAATATAAAAATAGAGTGACTGAGGAGAAAAAAGATTTTAAAAAAAGTAGGTGAATAAGAAATAGAAAGATCAAAGTATAAGAAGGATAGGGAAAGAAAGGTGGAATTATTATTTCGTGTGCATAAAAATTACTCGCAAAGATAAATGTGTTCGGTGGGAAATAAAGGAACAGAAATTAATGAGCTCGTAACACAAGAAACATGCAATAATAAGGTTTACGAAACGGAATAGAAGGCTGTACGCAATGTGCTAACAGATTGCACAACAGCTGGCTTATACAATAAAGTTCACGGCCGATAACTAATGCAAATTCCTCGCCTCCTTTATGCCAAACCTCGATGAAACGTAATCTTAATCACACCGACATCTACTTGATCAAAATATTTCCCTCGTAAAATTCAACATACTAAAGCTTTCCATTGACGAACCTCTACAAATTTTCACCGTTCGATAAAATAAAATGTGATCTGAACAAAAATAATAGATATAATTATCCCCGTGACGGTTTTTCTTCAAATTTTGTTACTCTTATTTTTCAACCAAATTAAGTCCTTTGATCCCTATTTTATATCTTCTTTTTTCTTTTTTTTAATGACCCTGTATTTTTTTACATTTTTCTGTACGGCTAATTGACTCAACCAGTGGGCACAGTGGAAATATGCTCACTAAAACCTTAATTTGATGTAATTAACAATCCCTCCCTCCCCTCCCCTGAATCCAACCAAATATTTTTCCCTATTTTTCTGTTTCCCATTTATCGTTCGATTATTATTCTAATTTATTCCCTCGCTGTTCCCTCAATTATATCAACGTGTCTACAACTTAGTGTTCGATAAACAGATTTTATTAATCTGTCGGCAAACTATACACAGCATTGTTTTTATCGACAACTGCGGCTGATTGACTCAGCCCCAGTGAGCACAGTGTGGAAGTGCATTGCCACACGCGGCAAGTGTATCGGAAATCGCATCGAGAAGGTCACACCGCGATATGGACGAACGGCTCACGCGTGGCCCGATCGATAGACGAGGCGGAGTGATCGAGAAGAAAGCAACAACGCGATGTGTCATACGAAAAGTGTAACGCGTCGTGTAATCTCCAACTATCGCGGACAAAAGGACGTTGCGAACGGATTATGACGATGCTCGACCCGATTCGCGAGAGTCGCGATCGGTTGAAAGGAGGGACTGTCCTTAGCAGAGCTTTTTTTTCGCGTGGAAAAAATCTTCAAAAGATATCCAACCACCCAGAGGGGGGCAGCTGGGTTATGTAGGATTCTTACCCACTAAAACCTCCATGGTGGCCACCTAATGCTATTGGGGAAGCACCGGGAACTCTAGAAGAACGCATCTAGTACTTCCCCCGGTCCTTAGCAGGGCTGGCGAAATTATAAAATTGGGAATGTTGGAAATTCGTGTCCTAACGAATAAACAAAAATCAATTTCCTCAGAGCTTTTTTTTTGCGTGGAAAAAATCGTCAAAAGATACCCAACCACCCAGAGGGGGGCAGCTGGGTTATGTGGGACTCCTACCCACTAAAACCTCCATGGTGGCTACCTAATGCTATTGGGGAAGCACCGGGAACTCTATACGAACACGTTTCAGTACTTCCCCCGGTCCTTAGCAGGGCTGGCGAAATTATAAAATTGGGAATGTTGGAAATTCGTGTCCTAACGAATAAACAAAAATCAATTTCCTCAGAGCTTTTTTTTCGCGTGGAAAAAATCTTCAAAAGATACCCAACCACCCAGAGGGGGGCAACTGGGTTATGTAGGATTCTTACCCACTAAAACCTCCATGGTGGCTACCTAATGCTATTGGGAAGCACCGGGAACTCTAGAAGAACACATCCAGTACTTTCCCCAGTCCTTAGCAGGGCTGGCGAAATTATAAAATTGGGAATGTTGGAAATTCGTGTCCTAACGAATAAACAAAAATCAATTTCCTCAGAGCTTTTTTTTCGCGTGGAAAAAATCTTCAAAAGATACCCAACCACCCAGAGGGGGGCAACTGGGTTATGTAGGATTCTTACCCACTAAAACCTCCATGGTGGCTACCTAATGCTATTGGGAAGCACCGGGAACTCTAGAAGAACACATCCAGTACTTTCCCCAGTCCTTAGCAGGGCTGGCGAAATTATAAAATTGGGAATGTTGGAAATTCGTGTCCTAACGAATAAACAAAAATCAATTTCTTCGAGCTGTGTAGGAATCAGGTTCAGAAAATGATATACCTTCGTTTAGAAGTAAAGTGTAATGAATTCTTAAATAGAAGAATTATTTTTATTTTATTTCCTTTTAATCCATAATCTCGAGTAGGAAAACTTAGAAAGCTACTGAAGTAGTGACGTTGAGAAATTACAAGCATGGGAAAATGGAAAATTGGAAAATGCAGAATTTGGAGGAACTTAAATTTTAACACTAGAACTGCCGACAATTACAGTGTACTTATTTGTATGGAACCTATCAAATTGAAAATTACATCAAAAAATATCGAATACACAGAAAACAAATCTTTATTTATACCTTCTGCAGATGATCATAGTAAATTCTGGAAGCCTGGTAAAGTGAATTCATAAGGTTGCTATGAATAATCATCGAGTCGTCATTTTGACGGTTCTGGTAATTCTAGTGTTAAGCATAAGTTAGAAAGTCAAAACCTAAACTGCATAAGAGGGTACAAACAAAGAACAAATTTGGAGCATTTTATTTCTATTAAACAGTAAATTAAATTCTCCTTAGCGTCGGTGAAATCTAATCAAACCATCGGAGGGACCTTCGCGTTAAACCATTCGTCGTATTGAATATTCATAAGGATCAAATTATTAGATTAACCTGAATTAATTGATCTAGACAGACGGATAAACAAAACAATTAGTTCGCGATCCAGTTGCGCGAATAATAACAGAAAAACGGTGTGTCTAGGGAGTTCATCCGGCGGCCATGTTTACGGTCTTCCTTCGCGGCCATTTTTGCGCTCGCGCGCAACTTTCCAAAATTTTCCACTGCCGATAAATTTTCCCCTTGGCAACGAGAAGCCACCGACCAGGATAAAAGCCTGTTCACGTGCGACAAGGAAAAATACACAGGAAACCATAATTCTGACCTGGAATCCCCTAGGGTCTCAAGTGGCAGACCCTAAAAATTTGCGAAACTTCGGTTCCAGGTAACCGACTTCCGTTACGCGGGTATAATTGTCCTGAAACTGATCCCCTATTGTTTGGCCGTGTAACGAACTGCGGTGGGAAATTCCGACAGCAATGGAAATGGAATTTAGGTGGTCATGAATGTATGTCTTAGGATTTTAGAAAATGTTTTCGGTTAGGATTTTCTTGAATAAAAATGTAAAAACCACTTGAAAAGAGGTATTACTGTGTTATTGCAATAATAAAAAGTATTGTGGAAAGTTTTAGAAAATTCACCAACGAAAATATCCTACTCGTACGTTATGAAATATTAACCCTTTGATATACAATGACGAGTTAAGCTCAGTGTTTAAATTAGAAAATATTTTTTCGTCTGCATATATAGAATTACAATTGTTAATTTTCCATTTCATCAATTTTTTTTTATATTTAAAACAAAAATTCGGCGCATAGAGTGTTAAATGGTATTTTTTGGACGCATCAAATTCCATTTTATTTGTATGTTAATTTGTTTTATAAGAAATACGCGACCGAGTTAACAATTCCTACTAAGAATTCGTAATTTTCGCGAAAAAAAAATATTCGACGTTTTGTGTGAGAGAAATTTTAATAAAAATTGTGTAATAATGGAAGTGTACTAATGGAAGCACTAAAGTATTTTTATCTTTTAATGATTAAAAGTTTGCAGGGAGACAAATAGAGAAGACGCACCCGTAATGAACGCATCGACCAAAACAGAAATGTTCTATCCTCGATGATGTATCGACGCAACACGCGTCGCGGAAATGATTACACGCATGATCTCGCGATGCACAGCCGTTTGTTCGATAATCACCTAAGAAAAGCGTATCTTCGTAAAAGCTTGTCATCCTACTACGCTTCACCGTATCCCCGTTACTGTATTTCCTTTTTCTCCGCGAAAATTATCTGTTCTAAATGTGGATCATCGGTGTTACGGAATCACTCTTCTACGCGTCTGCCATACACGAGTATCAAATTGAACACGTAATCGTAGTATTATTAGTATAGATGCTGACAATGAGTCTTTACAAAAAGAGAACTGTTTGTTTTTAAAAGAATTCCCAAATCAGTTAATTTTATAACTTTTTAAATCACGTTAAAATTAAAAATCTTTCTTTTACAGCGAAAGAATTATCCGTTTTTTTAACATGAATGGTGAAAATTGTAATCTTAAAAAATACGATATTTTTCGATCCAAAGATTGAGTACGTCCCAAGGTGATCGGTAAAAATCGTAATCGTAGAAAACAATATTCTCCGATAAAAAGATTATTTTCTGGATTAATTAAAAACAGAAATCGTAGAACTTTTAATGATGAAAAAGAACAGAGCTATGCTTAATTCTTAATTCTTAAGAAAACAATTTTCTATTCTTCGATAAAAAGATTATTTTCTGGGATAATTAAAAACAGAAATCGTAGAACTTTTAATAATGAAAAAGAACAGAGCTTAATTCTTAATTCTTAAGAAAACAATTTTCTATTCTTCGATAAAAAGATTATTTTCTGAGATAATCGGAAAAAGAAATCGTAGAACTTTTAATGATGAAAAAACAGAAGCATTCTTAACTTTTAATTATGAAAAAGAACAATTTTCTATTCTGTGATAAAACGATTATTTTCTGGAATAATCGAAAAAAAAATCGCAGTACATTTTATAATGAAACAAACACAACTATGCTTAATTCTTCATTCTTAAGAAAACAATTTTCTATTCTCCGATAAAAAGATTATTTTCTAGGGTAATCGAAAAAAGAAATCGTCGAAC
This sequence comes from Tetrapedia diversipes, assembly GCA_033822845.1. NCBI lineage: Eukaryota > Metazoa > Arthropoda > Insecta > Hymenoptera > Apidae > Tetrapedia > Tetrapedia diversipes. The sequence continues at coordinate 227,912 of JAOPTO010000750.1, read as the reverse complement.
ATTTAATGATGAAAAAAACACAACCATGTTTAATTCTTAATTCTGAAGAAAACAATTGTCTATAATTAATAAAGACGATAATATATCCGCCATAAAATCGTAATAAAGTTCTATAAAATTCGATGCAAAAAATAGTTGTACGTCTCGCGAAGTACACACTCGTATCTGCAGATTTGCAGATGCGATTCGTAACAAGTTGCAATAGGATCCGTGCCAGGTATCTCGATGCAACGAGTCGCGCACGTGAACAGCCAGTGGAGCCTGGAACGACCCGTGCTCTCCCTCGTTTGAAAAGCAGGCATACAAATCTGTAGGTAATCCGTCGCGTGGAAAGTGCACTCGTTTCACTGGATGCAGCCATCCCTTGGTCGTTAATCATCTCCGTTCCACTTCGATTCTTTTCCCCTTACCTTCTTTTGTTCGCCTACCGTCGACACCTGCGACGTCTGCGCTTAATTTCAAAAGGATAGTGGAAAATTTTGTACTCGGTTAGCCCAAAGAAAGGCTCGAAGCTTTTTAACACTTTACCGACTGCTCGTGAATCAATTTATTCCTGATCAGTTCACTCACTTCACAGGGGATACATCATTAATAAATCGAACACAATGATTTCCTTTAAATAATTAATAGTTTAACATCCCTTTACGGTATATATAGATACGATTTTGCTCAAACTAGTCACCTTCATGTAAGGGAACATTACAAAACTTACAAACTGAAGCATATAAAAAGCCGATTAATAGGCTTCCGGTCGGTAAAGTGTTAACACTTAGCCGACCGAATGGGGAGATCTCTCATTTTTTTCCTTGACAAAACATAGCCATTGATTCTATTTACTTTTGTTATTAGTTGGTCCTAAGCTGATGTTGAATTTATTAAAAATTGTATTTTGGAAAATTTATGAACAGTACTAGTTCAAGACTAACTAATAACAAAAGCAAATAGAATCAATTGCAGCGCTCTGTTGAGGACAAAATGGGAGATCTCCCCATTCGGTCGGCTAAGTGTTAAAATTTTCGAAGCTGTGAATTAACGTTTCACCGATCGGGAGCCTATTAATATTTAGCTAACCGAACACTCTTCATTGCGTATTAAGAATTTATTAAAAATTGTACCTTGGAAGAACAGAAAATGCATTTTGCGAACAATATTAGTTCAAGACTAACTAATAACAAAAGCAAACAGACCAATGGCAAAGGAAAGAATGGGAGATTTCCCATCTTTTTTTTACGATCCACCATAAAATATAACGATCGAAGATTAATTGTGAATAGGTGGTCGCTTTGGTGTTCGTTTAAAACTTATAGAAATAGACCTAAACTTATAAAAACTATAACAATTAGCGACATGTTTATATATATTATGAACTCTTTCGTTACTTTTGAAAACAAAATCTCAAAATGCTAGAGTGATACAATTTAACCCATTGACATACAAATAAAATGGAATTTGATACGTCCGAAAAATACTATTTAACCCTTTGCACTCGAAAGGTGACTGTATTAACAATATAACACTATATAATAATAATATATAACAATATTAATTTCAAAGATCTTCAAATACAAAATATTTATTAAGATTCACTTATATTGAACTTCATTTAGTTTATTTAAGCGGTATACTAAAATTTACATACGTGACTATTTTACCTTGGGGTCTGATTAATAAACAAACTAGCTAGAGTTTGAAAATTTGTGAAACTATCACTTGGCGACTAACAGTCGCCTCTCGAGCGCAAAGGGTTAATTTGGCTCAATTGAACTGTTTGAATTATGTGCAAGCTTGAAAACAGACACATTTAAATTTGAAATTTGCATTGCTATATAACATTTAATTGTCCATCCATAGCATTAAAAGGGTTAATTATATCAGTGATGCTTGGGAGGCACACTTGGAACCATAACGGTTAAAAAAACAAATATTTCTCCCAAATCTACCCCTTTCCAGAGCCACTCTAAATGCATAACTCGTCGCTGCTAAAGAAAAACAAGAAACGAACTTTTCGTTTCAAATAAAAGCCTCCTTTCTCATTTTATTTCTACGTAAAAGGAAACTTCTTCCGTGAGGTGGATAAAGGGGGAAATAGGGTTGAAGTCAGAGAAGAAAACCAAAGGGAACCAAAGAGGAGGAACAGGAGGGAGGAGATATGTAAATAGTGTACATAAATATAATAGAATATAAGGTTATTATTATTCTGGAATTTTGTTTTTTATACTTATTGTTAATTTTAATTTAGCTTTATTTTATCTTTGTTAATTAAATTTTTATATAAGGAATAAGCGAGGTGAGAAAATAAGGAGGATGTAAAGGAACGGAACTCTCTTGTAATCCCATAGGGAAAGACAATAAAGTTATCTATATAAACTTCTTCCAGTTCCTCCACGAAGTTTTTCCACAGAATTTCTTCGTTTTCGTTAACCCGTGCTACGTTTCGTCGCGCGAATATTTGTCCCCCTTTCTCCGTTCCCCGGATGAAAGTTCCTATCGACAACAAACCGTCGACGAGCAACACGAGGACAATAACAATGAAACGAGCCCCGCGACCGTAACAGTGTGGAAACATCGGTCACGCCGTAACGATGGCCGATCCATTCGGAGCACTTAACTTAATACGACGCGGCGAACAAGTTGAAGGAACTTCCAGCCTGTTTCCGGGACGCCATCGCGAATACGTAATAGCCGGTGGACCGTCTGCGAAGTTTGCTGTCGAGTCGATACCATACACGACCGCTTTTGTTCGACGTGGTTTCGTCTTCGCCGCGAACCGATCGCGACAAAAAGAAGTTGGAGATTGGTGGATCGGTGGAAACTAGAATACAAGATCGTGAACCGATTGTTATCTGCTGGATTATCGATAGTGATGCTTGGAAGACTATATCTTTGATATTTTTTTACTTTATTTACTTATTTTACTTTATATTTTTAATATTATATTTTATTTTTTATTTTTAATATCATATTTTATTTTTTATTTTTAATATCATATTTTATTTTTTATTTTTAATATTATATTTTATTTATCGATTTTCTACAAGCACAACCCTTTATATATACGTATGTTTACAAGAAAAGGAAAAAATGAAAACAAAGGAAACGAAGGAAACAAAAGTATGTATAGCGGACGAGTTCTATAGCAAAAAAAAATAGAAAAAAATTACAGGAAAGGAAAACGAAACGCAGGCAATCGTGAGTGAACGGTACGGTGTTCTAGATGGTTTTGATTGGTGGTTGTTTTAATTATCCCTTTGCGCTCGAGAGATGATTGTTAGTCACCAAATGATAGTTTCGCAAATTTTAAGACTTTAGCTAGTTTGTTTATTAATAAGGTTATTGAGAGGTTAAATAGTCATATATGTAAATATCAGTATACAACTTAACTAAACTAAATGAAGTCTATTCTGAATCTGCGAACTACAATCGTACAACGTTCAATCGGTCAATTTCAACTAAACCATGCATTAAAATTTCTCAAGTATCTCTTCGCGTTAATTATAATCCAGAAGACATCCAAATTATACCCATAACAAACGTCCAATAATTAAACCTAACCTATAGCGGTAGGAATTTACCCAAAAGTCCATATGGGGTCCCCTAGGGCCCCATATTTCACTAAGCCTGGGTCCTAGACCTGTTCCAAGGGACAGACAGGCAAAGGTACTAATTGTTAACCCGACTCACACTCGATAACCAGAGTTGGACAAATATTTTATTCAAATAATTTATTCGAAACATTATTCGAATAAAATTTGATTCCAAAAATTTATTTATTTATTATTATTTATTATTTATTTATTATATTTTGATTGCTTATTATTTATTTATTATATTTCTATTATTTATTATTCATTTATTATATTTATATATTATACATTGTAACTTTAACACATTGCGTACGGGTGACTAGATATCTCACTTTAACACTATTCCTACAGCGACCGGTCAAATGACCGTTTTTAAAATTTTGATTAGAATTGCATATACACAACATAATTGAATCGCCTTTAAACTTTAGACTTTCCCTCAGATATACGTATAATACATTTTTCAATATTCACTTCTTTTTTCATTGTTTATTTTCTGAGAAAAATTTGTGGTCTCTCTTACGTGGGAATGTCGCAGTAGGAATAAGTACACGTGAAGTGTCGATAGAAATAGTGTTAATACTTTCTTACACACGCGTATCCACGACTCGAAATAACACAATCCGTTTGTTATGTTCGTTACGTTTGCCACGTTTATTGTTACACGATAAACCGATATACAAAAAAAAAAACACATACCAACATTCAAGAACTTGCAAATGTAAAAGTGAAAATGGTGTTTGTATGCACTGTATTCAGTTTACACTTGTAAATTCTTAAATGTTAGTATATGTTTCTTATTCATCGGTTTATTGTGTAACAATAAACGTGGCAAATTTAACAAACATAACAAATAGCTGAAATTATTTACAGTCGTGGATACGCGTGTGTGAGAAAGTATTAAAACGAGATATCTCGTTACCCGTACGCAATGTGTTAACACTTAGCCGACCGAATCGGGAGATCTCCCATTCTTTCCTTTGCCATTGGTCTGTTTGCTTTTGTTATTAGTTAGCCTTGAACTAATATCGTCCGCCAAATGCATTTTCTGCTTTTCCAAAGTACAATTTTTAATAAATTCTTAATACGCAATGAAGAGTGTTCGGTTAGCTAAATATTAATAGGCTCCCGATCGGTGAAGCGTTAATTCACAGCTTCGAAAATTTTAACACTTAGCCAACCGAATCTCCCATTTTGTCCTCAACAAAACGCTGCAATTGATTCTGTTTGCTTTTGGTATTAGTTAGTCTTGAACTAGTACTGTTCATAAATTTTTTAAAATACAATTTTTAATAAATTCAACCTCAGCTTAGGACCAACTAATAACAAAAGCAAATAGGATTAATGGCACTGCTTTGTCAAGGAAAAAATGGGAGATCTCTCCATTCGGTCGGCTAAGTGTTAATACAACATAATACCGAACTCTGTCGACGACGTTCCCCGCAACTAAACAGCACCGTTACCCCTCTACCAACCGTAATCGCAAAGTGTAGCTGTGACAGGGGCTACCTTTCCCGATAACGCTGCCGATTGTTCAGTGTCAGCCAGTCCATCGTCGGTGCAGTCTCGTGTGGAGGCTCGTGTTGGGCCTAACGCGTCCGAACGTCGGATCAACTCGAGCTATGACGATCCTCACGAGTCTTTTCCACGCTCGAAGCCAGAAAGCTCGACCAGTCACAATATTGTCAACGTCGTGAAGAGGATAGCTTGAGGTCTCCATGAAGAAACAGTGCTAACAGAAAATTTCAATCGTTGATCGAACAGTTTTAAACTTTAGAGAAGCTTCAGAGAGTGGAACTGTCTTTGGTGTGAATCGATGTGTAATCGAACTCGTAAACATTTTTCGTCGTATCTGAGTTTCGGAGAGAAATTATTATTAATTAATTCGTGAAGCACGTTTGTTTCCGATAAAAGTTCTGATCAAATTTTGACAGAGAAAATTCCAAGTTGTGCGAGATTTATCAAAGACTCCCGATATAAATGTATCCAAAGAGAAGAGAGAAGAACGAGAAAAAGAAGTTCAAAGGCAACGAATTCTAGTTGAATCTCATTCCTCCCTGGAAAACCAGAGAAACTCAAAACAGTTTACCCTCTTTTTAAAAAAGAAACGAGTTTAATTAAAATTGAACGTTTCTTGTGGAAAAAAAACCTGATATAAATTCGTAATAATCTACATAATGTAAAGCTACTTAAAATTTTCTTCCAAAATATCTGTCACCGCTATCTCTGGAAGATAACACAAAATTTATTTTAAATTTCTTCCCATTTTTCCCTCGCGAAATATCCAATCGAACGAGAAGGTTCGTTGTCCTTCTCGAAATATCAACCGCCACAGAGTGTCCTCGTGCAAAAGCAGTGCTTCTGCGAAGGAGGGTTCGTGTATCTGTCCGCGTAACATTCCACAGACGGAGATAATCGGTCGACGAGTCTCGAAGAGCCGATGTCCTGGCCCCTGGTCAACGTCGTCGATAATTTCATGCAGAATTCTCGGCCAGATAAACTAATCGGCTCCCTGGAGGACCGTTCCTTGTGATTCAAGAGTTTTTCGCGTGTAAACCGATCTCTGTTCTCGATAACGAGAATATGCGAACGGAAGAACCGAGAGTGGAGCAGAGCAGGATCGTTGGATCGTTGGATCGTTGCCAACGGGCGAGTTCGTTTGATCCAGACTGCACGAGTCTATAGGAGGGAGAATCTATGTTAAGGGGTTGGACGAGCTCGAAGATCGGTTCGATGGAAATTGGAGGAGGATCGTGGAAACCGCGAGGATAGAGGATCAAGATTATGGTCGCATGAATAAAGATTCGCGTTGAAATTGCATTGAAGCCTGTTCTCGATTCGGGAAGCTCAGAAATCGACGCGAGTCGACGAACTGAGGGGGGACGTTCGAATAGGAAGATCGAGCAGCTGCTGGGAATTCTTAATGACGTTTCCTTAATTATATCGACTGATTTTATATAACTGCGGAAATCGAGTTAGAACATCTTCCACAACGTCGAGGTTAAAAATCTGTGGAACGAGAAACGAGGATTGGATAATTAACGAGTTGTCAAAATTGTTGATACACCTGTTCGAATGCTCGAAACGAATCGATGAGAGATAGTGGAGAAAATTGCGAAGATCGAGTCCTTTAAGGAATTTTTGTTACGACTACTCGAATTTGTACGTCGAGGAGCGTAGCTGAAGGGAGGTCTGAGGACTTCCGGTCTGCGAGCAGTATTATAGTTTTAAGTTAACTCGTACGATTTTATGCGGATCTATCAAATGTTTCGACGGGTTTGGAAAGTTGAGAGCAACATGATCAATTGCTCGATGGAGGTGTGCGCCAAGCGGGAGGGCTTCTCCCTGAAGACCAGAGGCATCTTCCGGAAAATAGGCAGATGGTTTCGGTGTATCTGCAGGAGAGTGCAAAACAGTATTCAAGGGCTTAAACGTAAGCGGAACTCGCTCTTGCCATGTTAGTTCATGAATTTTCAAATCTTTAAAAGTGTAATCCTTCGACAAGTTAAATCAACAGTTTCAATTCACCTTGATGATGGAGTCATCGAGTTTTCAAATCGCTTTACATACAAGTTTCCTAACAGATAAAATTGTGTTACTTTTTGGATGTCGATTCTTCAAATTCGAAGAATATTTTTTTTACTTAAAAAGCCGAACAAACTTTTTTGGAAACAGTTATTACTCGGCGATAGCGCAATGAAAGAGAATTAAATTAATCGTGTTTGTAATCTCGCATACAGATAAAATCTGTTTGCAATGTCTTCGACACACTTTAGTTCTTTCACGATTCAACATAGTATTGATAGTTTTCTGTCGATAAGATAACATTCCGTGAAACGACAGCTATTTACGAAGATATACCGATTTATCTAAAAATCATTGAATCGAACTTCTTAAATGCTCCAGCACGTATCATGTTCCAAGTATATATCCCTCCGGTGAATCCACAATGTTCATTCTTCATCCGTTATCATCCATTATCTATATTGATCCCGCTTTATCAACGTCTCGGACAACATGCTACTCTCAACAGCGGGAATAAAATTAATAACCCGATAAAAACCGTAAGAAATGAAGTAACCCTCCCTCACCCCACAAAAGAACCGACATAAGTTGCGAATTAATTATTACAAGTCATCATTTCCAACACCATCAATATTAGAGACCTTACAACCCCATCCGCGGCTAACTATAGCTCCTTTAAGATCAATGCTCCGCTCAAGGACATCTACCGTTAATACCCCCCACCACCACTCTCCCTCTCTATCGTTGCACTCCATTACGAAACTTTAAACCTAATCTTTTCTCTATTCCAAGGCTACTCCAAAGTTAAGAAGTTCTTAAGAACTATGATTAACCCCCTCCCTTTACTATTCACGCCCACTTTCTTTCTTTGGCTCCTCCCCCTACCATACTGCAAACGCTTTTATTTCAATCCCTTCTAACTTAAACCTGCTGTGGTCTTCTGAACATTTTTATCCCGTTTCACTAATGAAACTCATTAATTTTGATAGGATCAATAAAGAAACCGTTACCAATAGTTTGCTCTACCTTTTCAATTTTATGTCGAAGAACTGTTTTCCGGCAAATTAGGAATTGTTTTTAATCAAATTAGGAAATTTTGGAAGATTGCGAAAAAATTCGATAAACGCGGCAGAGTTAATTACTTTTTTTCCTTTTCACTCCGCAGCTCCACCAAGGTTGCAAGCCCTCAGGAACCGCGACAACGGTGGCACAGGCTCCACCATAAGGTCGTACGCCCTTCAGTTGGCCGCGGACAAGACGACCACCTTCTCCCAGAACATCGACAACTTTATTCAGTGCACGAAGGAAGGGAAGGAGGCGAGTCCACACGTGGTCATGAGGAACATGAGACAGTTCATGTCGGGGATGAAGAACTACCTGGTGAAGCACGGGGAGAGGGAGTTCGAGAAGGAGGTGGAGAAGGAGAGGCTGAAATTGAAGGCGAACGAATTTTTGAACCTGGACGCCATACTGGAGGGGGTGATGATGGGGCTGGTGGTCAGGCCACTCAGGGAGCACGTTTACAGACTGTTTGTGGAGCATTACGCGACCACTGGATCGTTGCAGACCCTCGCCGAAAGCATCCAGCACGCCCAGGGGAAACACGTTCAGGACCTCGGTGTTCGAGTTAGTAGCTATTCCACTAAAACGATCGCTGCCCGTTGAATGGGAATTCTGCTTGGTGTATTTGGCTTATCATACTGGTCTTTAGTGCGAGGGTAGCTTAACACTTGGCCAACCGAATGGAGAGATTTCCCATTTTTTCCTCAAAACATGTGATTATGTCGCGTATCACTTTGGAGATGGTGTCTATTTACACACATGAAAATACTTTGGAGTAGAAAATGTTCCATGTAAAAGAGTAAAGAAGTTACCTACCCCTTTCCATTCCCTCCCCATCGTAAATCGAGGTTTTGTAACGAATTAGGCCATTATAGCATGCAACCTTACTGTACATAATTTAAAAATTGGATATAATTGGGTTTGGTTCGCGTACCGTCTAGGAATATTTAATGTGTCACCAGTGATACGCATACCGTGAGTTGAGAATCGCTGATTTAAATGCTTTTAAGTGATGGAGAAAAGGTTTTGGTTAAAGTGTTACTTTAATCATGTTATTGAGATGAAGATACATTGTAGAAGTACAGTATACATGTGCTTTAGCTTGTAAAATATTATAGTAAGCTCTTTTTGTCTAATTTAAATTGGAATGATATCACATTTTGAACTGAAACCTTTTAATAGCCATTACGTGTTTCTGTTTGAAAGCTTAGAGAGGATCAAAGTAAAGATTAAGAATGATACTTGTATTCATTTAAGATTTAAACAGATTTGAAAGTGGGCTTTGATTTCTCTTTGGTGTCTTTTTAATTACAAATACCTGATTACTCTTCATTTTATACAATACAAGTTCTTAACATTTCTAAGCTTCCTTGGCAATGCTGAAGCCAGAATAACTTGAATTTAATTAGTTCGTAGCAATAAATTTTTTAGATGTTCAAAACAGACTATATCTTAAGTCATAATCAGCATTCTTATTTACAGCCAAAGATCATACCTCCATCAGAATCAAGCTTGGAGCGGATTCTCAAGTACATTGACCGCCTCCAGAAAGCAGATTCGCCCCTGGACAAATTGGAGAACCTCTTAGCAGCCATTTCGGCGATCTTCAACTCTGTAAGTACCCTTATAATATCATCCTCCTACGTTAACACTTCTAAGCCAAGGCGAAGCTTTAATATCATATATCATATATTCCTTCAGGTAAAACACGCAAACTCTGGCAGACACGTGACGCTGGGTGCTGACGACCTCCTTCCTCTTCTAGTTTGGGTGTTGGTACGTGGCAAGGTTGTGGATGCTGAAGTAGAGGCTGAGTACATGTGGGGCCTGCTTCATCCCTCTCTTCTCACCGGCGAAGGGGGATACTATCTGACTACCTTGTCCAGTGCAGTTCACGTTTTGAAAACGTTCAAGTCCAGCCAAGGAACGATGTCCACGTTAAATGTGAGCGACTTAGCAGATGTTGGTCTCTGAAGCATTACAAACAAGCTCCCATGATTTTTTATTAACAGCTTGGTTAACATTGCTACAAAGCGTCAGTTTTTCTTTTTGGACTCATGAAGATTTTATTTTTCTTATTGACTAGTTGAGATTGAATTGATCGAACTGCTAATTTATTACACGGATTAACAAATACGTTAAACAGTTGCTTGGATTTCACAGGGCTGTGGAACACCAGACTGTTCATCCGTACTACGAATCTTAGTGCCAGATGAACTGCATGGATCCCTGAACACAATGTCGTTACCTGTGCGACCGAACATGAACACCAGAGAGATCTGTCGCATCCTTGCTCATAAGATCAGGTGCACCAACCCCCAGGACTATAGTCTGTTCAAACTGGTCCAAGGGGAAGGTAAGAATTTATGCTATAAAAATTATACATCTCAAAGATTATCATCACTGGTACTGAAATGTTCAACTTTTCTAAAGCACCCGCAACTGTATGGAAAGATTTTTAATTGTTTTGTCATTGATCATTAATCATGAGTCCCCAAAATCTTGCACAGGAAGATAAATCAGGTGTAAGGTCTCTCCTGTGGAGTTAGAAAATTGAAAAGCTTGAAGATTAAAGAACTATTGAACAATTAAAGCTGGACAACCAAAAAGTTAAAAATAACAAGGATTAAATAATTAGAATTAGAAAATTGAAAAGCTTAAAGATTAAAGAACTATTGAACAACTAAAGCTGGCCAACAAAAAGCCTGAAAAAATTACAATCTACCAAAGAGTGTCATCCCAATGAAAGTAAATTAATAAAGATATAAGGAAATTCATTGTTTTCTGTCACAGAAACCTTACTTGGTGATCACGAGTGTCCTCAAGAGCTCTCTCACTGCCTTTTCGCCTACAAGCGGATCGACGCGAAGATAGCCTGGCCGAAGACCAGTTCTTAATAGGCCACACGACCAAGGCACACCGCGTAGGTTTAACGACATTTGGTTTCAAGATGAAACCAACAAGTTCCGAAGCACCTGTGTATCTACTCTGTTTACTATTAGTTTCATTGCCAGCACCGTGTTTTCCTTTCGATCGTCTCATCGCTCGCACCCTTTTACACGTATGTAGATTCGAACAGAATAACGACATCACAAACACATTTTTGGATAATCAGCTGTAAGAATATATTTGAACACTGCCAGACATGTAGACAGCTTTCAAACGAACAGGTATTTCGTAAAAGGCGACCAAAGTTTAATTTAAGAGAAAAAGCGAAAGAGAAAAAACATTAAACCGTGTATATTTTATTTGTAAATGGTGTGTCAATTTGTGTTCTCAAAATCATTGCCATTATCGTGATTGTATTGGTCGCTTTTTATCCAAATTCTTGCCAATTACTTTTTTTCCTTAAATTAATTAATTAGTGGAAAGGACTTCTTTAGCTGCGACAATCCAAAGAAGAAATCGCGTTATTTTTTTGATCGTATAACTACCAAGGCAAACTGTAGTGCAATCTGACAGTGCAATTCGTAGAGACTGTAACAAGGAAACGTTTTCGATAAAAGATTTGACTGAGCGCAGCTAAAGGTGGTCCGGATGAGGAAAGCAGAACACGATCAACGATCGAGCGAATTAGCATTCAGTCGGATTTAATGTTTGCTTTCAAGCAGGTGCTAGAGGGTCTGTTGGCACTAAGTATATTTATATATACGAGATTCGAACGAATTTCCGCCGAACGACCGCTTACCACCACTTCGCGATCACGTGGATCGGATAAGATAAAGGATCGTGTATTACTCAGTATTCGATATTTTGCAAAACTCTATTATAACAAAGCTAACGATTCAGTTTCGTTAGCGAAGCGGGATTCGAATCGAGGGAGCTGAGCCATGGTAATGGATGATATAAGGGAGATTTTTGCATGTTTCACATTTTGCGGATTAAAGAAAAATTCCTCGAGCCTCGAAACCCGCTTCACGAGAGAATACTGTACGTTTTTTACGGGATGAAGCTTGGCAGCAAAGGAAATCCAAGTATTTCTGAGGAATCTCTTTGACGATAGAATTTTATTTTAAAAACAAAAGATTGTTAATTATCAAATATTTTTTTTTTTATTTTCAAGAACCCTAACGTTGTGTTCTTATTTTATTTTTATCTGTATTTTACTCCCAATTTTTTTGGACTATCCACTTTTACATCGTCAATTTCTTTATATTTTTTGATAGTCCTTAAAAAGAAAATCAGAGACGCTTGGATGACCTCTGCTAAAAGTGATTGAAGTCTAAAGTGTGTAACCGAGTAAAAATCGTAGGGGGATTCCCTCTTGAATACCAATTTAATATTAGACACTAGGAGCACGAAAGGCTAGTTTAGACTCTATTTTAAGTACTCTCTTCGACGAGGCGTTGACGGATTATACAAGCAATCTGTACTTTAGGACGGACGTCGCATATTTATTTGGGAAGTTGTACACAATATTTTAACTGTCGTCGTCGTTGGACGTTTCCATCTTTTTTTTTCTTTTTTTTTAATTCTTTTCGACGTCGCTTCTTCCTTTCTTCGAATCTGCCAGGCTGATTTGCTCACCTAAATATTATTATAAAAGGCTGTGGAACTAATTAATCTCTTTCTCCAGAAACGAGTGATTAAAATAATAACGAGCAGAGTTCGACCATGTTTGTTTTTCGTAACGAGCGTAATGTACGAAGGTTGGGTAGAGGTTGGTTATAGAAGGGGGTCGGGTGGGGGGGTAAGTCGTGGAGCGAATATTTTACTACTGAAACTCTCGTACAAATCAGCCTTGCAAACTATTATATATTATTGTCTGTGTAAGGGAAACAAAAAAGAAGTGAAAAGTAACGATGTGTAGCCCTCGATGATTACGTGTAACGATAATAATTATTAGCGATTCATAAATGTACATTTCTCCTTTGTATGTCGTACCTAATTTATTATGAAGTGACTTTTTAATATACCTGTAACATCGTAATTAAATATAGTCCCCCCCCTCGCATTGAGCGCGCTTTCGATCCTCCCCTCCCCGAGATCTAATCGATTACGATTTAACCGTAACGTTAATGCTTCTAATATGCTAGTCAAGCCGATACGAATCAGGAGTTTGTAAAAGAGGGTACCGTTCTCATCTCCTTCTCACACTCTCCTATTACACATCTATCTCTCTCTTTGTCTGTCACTTTTGTAAGTGTAACATTTCACGTGATAGTTTTTAATTTGTTCGAACAAGAAATGTAACATCATTGATTATCGATTTACTCTCACCTTTATTACGATTATTAATTATTATTATTATTACTATTGTAACGTGTAACACTATGCTCAATAAAAACTTTTCTATAATTCGAACACAGATGGAACCGTAAGCTGATACGTGGTCCTTTGAACGATTGTGACGTAATCAAATTTCGTACGCTGTCAAATATCACTTTTCGTCTCCGTCTTTTCCTCTGTACAGCGCCTTCTTGCGACAGCATTGAAAAGATCGTACAATTAGACGCGAAGAGAGACAGACTTTTCTAGCTGGAAAAGATGATTACACGGTTAACAATAGCACTGTGATAAGATGTGTGTCAGATTTGCATTTGCAAACTTTTCTTTTGGCATTTTAAGAGCGCGCATTCGTGCCGTCTGGCGATCAAGATGACGGGCGAAAAATTATCGATGAACAGACTGTTTGATATTTATAGCTGCGTTTATAGGGTTATAAATAACCGGCCGATCTTATCAGCTTATGGTGTTGTCACGATTTATGAACTGATGGTTTCTGCTATGTAAGATCTAGGCTTCTATTTCTACTGAAAACATTGATAAAGCATTATAAAATAAATGGAATGGAAATTAATCCTTCTGCGGCGGATAGTTTACAAAAAAGGAACTGAAAACTTGAAAAGGATAATGCACAACTTAAAAAACTTAAAATTTAACGGCTTAAGAAAGCGGGAAATTAAGAGTAAAAAAAATACAGAATAAAAAAACTGGTGTTTCAGCAACAAAATTTTAATAAAATTTGAAGACGTGAATACAGTGTTTGTTGCTTAAAAATGCATATTACTTTTCTACTTTTTCTTATGTAGTAATAAATATTTGGATGGTTTCCGTGTGAAGGAAGCGGATGAACAAGGATTGCAAGTGGAAATATTTATTATAAATCAAAACTTACATATTATTTAAATAACAATGCTTGCACCTGAGAGCTACAATACCTTAAAAAGTTTGGTTGTTATAGGATAAAGCAACTACCTTCGACGATAAGTGGACACTAAATCTTATCTCTAATACTGCATCACATCTATTCCTTAATTGTAAAATAGATCACCGACGTGTTGATCTGTGACTCATATGAAACTAACTCCAAACAAAAGATAAATTTTCTTACAAAGAGCAAACAAAAAAGAAATAAACGGTAATCCCTTCCATGCCAAAAAGCTACTAAAATATCTAATAAATAATAAAAGCTAAATATTAAAGAGGTTAAAAGTTACGCATGTCTTTTGCCGCTTACCGGAAGCTGAACATGCATCACAAAAAAACAAACCTCCAGAAAAAATTGAAAGTCTAAAAACCAACTAATGGAACACAAACATCTATGTTACACATTTCGTATAAATATTTGCATCCTGCTTATTTAAGAAAATAAGAAGCTAAGGCGAGGACGTAGTGCAAGTCTGCATAAAGAAAGAATCTTGTTTTAATTACAGATTCCACTTAAAAGTAGTAAATATCCAGTTGTTCAAAATGGAAACATTGTTTCCTGGACGCGCTACGTCCTGTTACTACTAAATTAAAATACAGAAAAGCGAACAGAATTCTCTGCAGAAACGTAATAAAAATATGGGGAAGAAGAAAACGCAAAACAGAATAAAAATGATTAATCCTAGGCCTTCAAGCTCTCAGGCGCAGAGAATATGCGGTATACCAATAAATGCTTGTTTTTCCAAGGTAATGAGAGCACACACATGAAAATCATACGAAAATGTACTAAAAGAATGATGGATAAAATTAACGATGAGAATGATTGTTTAAAAAACGACTAAAGATCATCGATGGACGCAGAAAATGAACACCGAAGTCGTATTCCGTTGTGTCTCGACTAAAAGGAAATGAAACCTTGCTTCGCGATTAAAAAAAATTGCACGTGAAATCGAGAGAAACGAACCATCGTCGTTGTCGTTACTACGACTATAAACGATTTCTATACATCGACATCATTCGGCATTGCGATTTGATATCTTTTGAACTAGACCAGTCCAACGGAACTCGCGTTACAAAGATTTTACGGTTAAGCGACAATATTTTTTTCTCTCTCTTTCTCTATCTTAAACGGATTTCTCTTAAATCTTTCTTAATTATTCGATACGCATGCACATACGAGTAGAGTTCAAAAAGCGTTTGTTAAACGAACATTTTAAAAAGCTTACTCAGTTTTCTCGATTTTTCTTAGGTTAGGTTACTTTGAAGTAACAAGTATTATAACGGTATAGTGTGGTTAATAATTGATCAAGTGGCTTCTTGCAAATATTACCCTTGTTCGTTGTCATCAAGAAGCGTTGATGAAAATATTTCATGATAGATTACACGTGCTGCTTCCTCGCATGATATTCTTAGGCATAGCTATAGTTGTCCAGTAGCAAACGCTATGGAGGCAACTATAATTATTGCATGATATGGACTGATTAATATGGACTGAGCAATAATAATTTCCATATCATGCATCCATGAAGTTTTGCTCGCCAAGTGGCCATAAAGCGAACCATTATTTGAACCATTATTCATCATACTGTGACCAAATACATACAGTAGCAGACAAAAGTTTAAGAATTGGCAAAAACAAATTAATTGATTTATACAAAATAGCACAATAAACGAATTTCGTATTCTTCATTAATCAATAAATAATACTCTATCCTAATAACAATAAAAATCTGTGTATAAATAATATTTACGAACCATAATACTATGTTTTATATTGCCCTCTCGTCTTAAACTTATGTCCGTTGCTGTAACAAACGATACAACAATTAGTAGTCATTATAGCCAGTTGGTTTTGCAATGAAAGAGTGAAACGACGCGTGTCGCATGCAGCTAATAGGAAACGGTAACGCTCTGTGTATGTTAGAAACAGAAACGAGAGGCGTTCAATTAGAGCGAAGCTTTGAACCCACTCTGTAAGGACTCGACTAATTCAAAACGATCATCATTCTGCGTCGTCGTAGCTGCTCAACGATCAAACGATTCCTCAGACTCAATTTTAATTCACAGCCGGTTACAATTATAATATATCCTTGGCTTCGGAAAGCGATACGATGTTCGTCGCGGAATACAAAAAATTTACAATGAAAAAAAAAAGAAAAGAATCTTCGTTTCGCACGATACGATATAACTGACTTGAAAACGATAAAAAATCTTTTGCTCCCAACACTCTCTCTTTGAAATAATTTAAATAATCACGATCGTATAATACAACATACGGGTAAAATCTGTCATGCACGCTTGCACTGGTATCGTCGTTCAAGAGTGACCGTGTGATCGAACGCAGACAGAAAGAATAAATTAAATTAATCGTGAATACGTAAGTATACAATTAATGTAAGTACTTAAATGTACGATTATAATGAGGGACAGAGAAATCAAACGCCGTAGGGGGTCAGACACTGGCTCTTTCCGCTACTGTTTACGTGCGTTATCTTCTGCACGATTGAATTCCAGAACAGAAACGAAAGGGAAAACGTGACTCTCCTCCTTCTATCTCTGTTTACGCTCTTTTAATATGACGATGAATATACTCGCATTAGTCTAACGTGCTATGTGTGTTCGTATGCGTGTGTGTGTGTGTGTGTACGTATGTTGTGTGTAAGAATACATTCAGTAACGCTAAGCGACATACAAATGATCCTCCTATATTTTAATACCTCCTCCCCATTTCAGACTTTTCGTCGAACATCGATCGAGAGAAGCTAATGGTGGCTCGAGTTGGAATGATTGCACGCGGTCGTGTCACCTCAAGTATATGATAATACAATAATGATCAACGGAAGAGATATGTATATATAACGAGTGGTACGGATTGATTAACACGTTGAACCCAGCGCCGATATTGTTGTCCTTTCTGTTTAACCGACAGCGAACGAGTATTTGGGCAATATTTAAGACGGCTGGAATGCCAAGTCGTCACGTTTTGTAATACACGCAAAAGCAAACCATATTTTTGTTTAAAGTGTTTCAATAAATATCATTAAAATTACTACATTTAGTTGTTAACCCTTTGCACTCAGGAGGCGATTCTCTGTGATCAAATCACACGTTCTCACAAATATTCGAATAATCACATTTAAAAGTTACAGTATTATTTATCCAAACTGAATAAATGTTAATGCCTGTTAATTTTGGCAATTTTTCATCTCAATGCTCTGCATTGAGAATTTTTTGAAGACCAAAAATCGCCTTTCGAGAGCAAAGGGTTAAGTTTGATCCTGTCGGTCCCCAGGGACCGACACCGGGCTCAACGTGTTATGATACGTTTAAAGATGCAGTTATGGACGTAATGGTGAGTCTGAGAAGAAAACTGTTCGTCGCTCTTCCTGTACAATGCGAGGAGAAGATTGAATGCATCACGGTTTTCGTCTTCCTTGTTTGTCAGTGTTGTAACTTGCTGTTCTTCATTCATAGAGACAAGAAACAAAAAAGATTGTTGTAGCTTAAATTGTTTTCCTTTTTTTCTTTTCTTTTGATTTGAGTACACGTTCGAAGCGGGCTGAACCAATTATTCTCCGTTGCAACGATCGTTGCATTCTCTATGCCTCCCCATTTTTGCTTTCTATTTCAAACAGATCAGTCGCTAGCACGAGGCTGTAAAACGTCCCGTGTCGAGTACGAACAGCAAAATACGAAGTACTTCATTATTAACGGTGCGTCTGATTGATCGAGAAAAGCAGCTGGAATGTGCTGTTTATAACGTTGAACCATCCAGATAGAACGGACGTCAGCCAATGTTTATTACAATCAAAACAATGCAGAGCCCTTTTATCGTCCTGGCGTTATCGCTTCGCTGTGTAGCTTTCTTACGTGACAGTATCCCTTTTTTACTGCGCGCGAACGTAGTACTTCCGGTCCTGAAACAGAAAAGGATAGAGCTTTTCTAGAGAGGCCGGATACGTGAAGAAAAATTCAAAGAATCTCGTGACTTCGATGCAACCTAATTCGTTTCTTACGACAATCAAATCTAAAAGTCTGGATGATGTTTGACATATTGGAAATTTTCAAACGAAGACAATTATTAATTTAAACTTTTCTGTCGATAAATAATTTTTACTTTCACGAGTCAATTTTCTATCGAAGACACAAGATCTGTTTTTCGTGAAACTTCTATGAAAATGTTGCGAGAAGCTGAAAACAAAAATGTGATATTAATTCATGAGGATATAACCATGGCAAGCGAAAACTGGATATATCGACGCAACATTTACAATAATTAATTACTGCTCGTACAAAGGGTGGTTTCATGTAATGTACATGTGTATAGACAAGCCAAATGTTACATTGTCCCATGCTAGCTACGGGCTTCGCATACAGTAGCGGACAAAAGTTTAAGACGACAGAACAATGTAAAAGATAATGTTATGATTCGCAAATATTGTTTATCTATTCATTTTTATCGCCACTCAGGTAGAACACTATTCATTGATTAGCATAGAATACAAATTTTATTTACATTGTTATTTCTTATTTATTTTCGTTCACCCCTTGGTCTTAAACTTTTGTTCGCTACTGTACAAGGGAGCAGTAATTAATCTCCAGACACAGAATAATCTTCGATCACGACTCAGTTATGTTACAAACGAAACAAACAAAAAGTCATAACTGCACTGTGGCAATATCTAGAAAACAAAGGAAACAGTGTGGTGAGTCGAACAATGACGGTGATCGTGACAATGGTGTAAAATAAATTAATCACGATCAGTAGGGGACACGTCTATGCGTTAATACAAAACATTGGATGGAAGGAGACGATTGAACAAATAAGACAAAAAAAAAAAATAAAAGAAAATACAGGAAATAATAAAAAAATTGTTCTACAAAATCTACGAATACGCACCTGCTACAGGGACTCGGTTTAGTCTCGCCCCGGTATTTTTTTGCTTGTCCAGACGAGATCGTACTCCAGAGTGACATCCTGTTACGTATATAAGTCCCCGGCCCGCGGAGTACTCAAATCAAAGCGAAACAAAACGACAACGCAGATATCGGGAAAAAACGACTGGTAACAATGGTGGTTAAAAGAGAAACAACACAAATAGCGTGCGAGGAAAATTAACAATGCAAAACTTGTTATGTACGCATTCTCTCTCTTTCTCTCTCTCTCTCTCGGACAACGACGATAATGGTCAAAAAACAAAAGAAAGACACAGAAGAGAATTAAAAAGGAAAGAAACACAGAAACATAGATTACGATAAGGATCCCACATGGTACCACCACATTCCCTTGTGAATCGATTAACAACAACCAGAAAATCGTGTTCAGTTAGAAAATAATTTATTCGTTCGCTCGTTAAAGTCTCAAGGCACTACTTATTATTATTAAATAACTCAAACGGCTTTCACAGCGACTGATCGCGAGTTCAAACATTTCGTATAATATTATAATCGGATAGTAACATTTTTATTCTTCGATCATACGTTTCTTTTTTCCTTTTTTTCTTTTTTTCTCTTTTTTTTTTCTTTTTTTTTTTGTTGCGTCAAAACCTGGAACGCAACGAATGATGAACAAAATAATGAGATACAAGGTGCCCCGAACACAGTACGATAAAAAAATACCCTTCTTGTTTCCTTATGCTCTTGAGATCTTCTCTTTTAAAATACAGTCATTTGTCTCACAAATGAGTATCGTTTAAAATTAATAATAATAATAATAATAATAATATTAATAATAATAGTACAACATACGTGTATATAAATATGTAACATCATTGCGAATTGCACGAGTTTCATTCCTAACGAATACATTTAATACTTCTCGAACGAGGAAGAGGAAAGAAGTGATTAATTAAAAAAAATGGGCGACAACTTTCGAGACACCTCGTACTGTGTTACAAAAATCGGAACCACAATCGAACGTTTGTAACCCTAAGCTGAATAAAATGTTCCTTTTCTTTAAAAAAAAAAAAACAAAAAAAAAACAAAACGATTAATGTAAAATGATAAACGCGCATTTTAATTACAATAGAATAAAAGAGCGAATGTAAAAAGTGACGATGACTCGAGTCATCTTTGAAGCTCGAAGAAGACAGCTTTCTTTTCTTACGTTAAAAATCAAGACAGTACGAGAACGACCTGTTACAGGGAATAGTTATACGTATTCTCTTCGTGTGCCGAACTGTAAATCGTTAGAACGGTTATTAATACATCTTGTTTGCACATCGATCGTTACGATCAATTATCACACCTTTGCAAATCTATACTGAACTATATAGTTAAGCAAAAGCTGCTGCTAGAATCGACTACTACTCGTAATAAATTCGTGTGCGTGGTGTTTCACGGTGAACTGGCTTAGGAGTAAGAACAGCTCGAGCATTACATTAAAAAAGAATTTGTCGCTTTTCGCTCGTGAACAAATCGATATTAGCCTGCCTCAGCCAAGAGCAACTCGTGAAACGATTGTATATAATTTCATTACGAAAATAATTGTCTCTGGAAGCCTACTTGTTTTACTCTAATCGCTTTCTATACGATCGTGTATAATACAAGCGTAAAAAGTTTCGAACGGTTAATAGTAACGGTATTAATTACAGATAAATAATGCAAAGTGGTTAAAAAAAAAAAAAAAACAAAATGCTTCGTCGAAAGCACCTCCATCAAATTCGGATTGCCTCGGTTTTTTAACACTAAATCTACCGACGGGTTATGTTAGACTTATTTAATCGAATTAAAAATTATATTTAAAAAAATACCTAAAACAAGGGAGATAAACTGTGATGATTACAGTAAAGATCACAGTAAATTTCCAAAGGCGTAGGTATCGGCGATAAATTTACAAAGTTTCCATGAAAAATTGCGAATTGGTCATTTTGACCGGTCTTGGTAGTTATAGTGTTAAAGAATTAAAAGAGAAAAATAAAAAAAAAAGTTACAAGAAATTGGCGAAAAGATAGACACGGATAACTTAATTAAAGGGCATATCGTTATCACAGCTTACAAGTGGAAGTGATTCGTAAAAGGCGTTTTGCTTTTTCTACGCGATCCTTCCTCAAAAAGGAAAAGGACGATAAAATGGAAATAGCAACGGATGGTAATCGAAATACTCCTATTGTAAATGTAATAAAAGAATGTGCAGTTACGATGTGCTGTCGTCACTATTAAATCGGGGATACCTGGCTGCGAGAAAAAACGGTATATCGAATGCCCAAAGGATTACCGAAGGCCCATTCCTATGTTCAAAAATCTATACTCTCCTATATATGTAAATGCTTGCGCTTATAAAAAAAAAAAAAACAAAAAAACAAATCGTATTAAAGGCAGTTTGACAAAAATC
This sequence comes from Tetrapedia diversipes, assembly GCA_033822845.1. Lineage (NCBI taxonomy): Eukaryota > Metazoa > Arthropoda > Insecta > Hymenoptera > Apidae > Tetrapedia > Tetrapedia diversipes. Next base: position 206,258 of record JAOPTO010000750.1, on the reverse strand, counting down.
GCGAATTGATTTCTCAACGTAGTCAGGTTACACCGTAGTGAAATTTAAAAACAAATGCCTAAATGTGCAACGTTCCTCCCGAACAGTCGTACGTTCTTTTTAAATAATTACTTTTCATCCTAAAATTATATTTAGATCCTCGATGCGAAAATACACCGAAAATCATCACCGTGCGACCGGGTGTATATGAAACGACGGGTAATACTACAGGCGAAGAATATCCTACGTGGAAGAGTGAATCCCGAAAGCTTGAAAGATCTTGTTTTTAAAACCGGGTTTGTTAGGACTAGCGTCGTTGTGGCCGGACTGTCCCTCATGTAGCGCCCTTTGTACCAGCGGCAGCGAGCCCTGTGATTGTGTGTTGTATCACCAATTCGTCAGAACGGGCCGGATAACGAAAAAAGAACAAAAAGAAAGAAGAAAAGGATAGTAGACGACTAATCGTGTGCTACAACATGCAGTGCGACTAAATTATTTTTAATCTGTTTTATACGACACAACTTACCTCGTCGTGTTGCTCGTGTTCGCTGTTGGCCAAACTGGATCGCGAGCCGCGTCTCGTCGATCCCTTTTCGTCTCCCAAAATCTGTGCCACTTTCCCTTGCTTTACGAACTCCAATGTCTGCTTCAAAAAAAGAAAAACAACAACAAATTACGTAACGAATGCTTACAGTTTTTTCCGTTAAAACAACATTTTATTAAGTTAAAGGAAAAGATACGCGATCATTTCTTTATTAACACTAGGTTTACGGCACCCGTCAATTTCACGAGTTTCGGACTTCATTAGCAAAATTTACAAAAACAATTACTATTATTCCTAACAATTTTTGTTATCTTTTATTGATAGAGTGATACGAATGTACCCTAATCAATCTCCCTCTCAGCTCTGCTGTTTCAAATCCTGTATGATGTATACTTATTTCTTAGTACATGTAAATTAGAAATAGATGTACAAGAATCGTTCATAAATCTAGTGTTAAGTACAATACAATCAATCAATTAATTTTTAAAACATTTCTGTACTTTGTATGTACATTCTCTTCGTGTCCTTTTCTAGTATTCTTTTAATCTCCTCTACTGTACGTATTCCATTATTCATACAGTAAATATACATCTAGACTGGTTACATTCTAAGTTAAGAGCAATTATTAATTAATAAACTTACCTCTCTTCGTGACCTCAGGGCACAATCCTCAAGAGTTTCCGCCGCTTCATATTTCCCTTGCCTCCGGTATAATGCACCAAGGTTTTTTAAAGTAGTCGTAACTGTAGGCGAGTCTACCTTGGCAGCTTTGTGCCAACCCCCGTATTCCCCATACGGGGCGTTCTCTTTATTCCTATGCTTATTCTCTTCCCTTTCTTCTGCAACCTGAAACAGAAAATGTAATTCCCCGTGACATCACGGTCATTCACATTCCTTATCTAATCTCGGAAAACATTGTGAATCCCCTTACCTGCCAGATCGGTTTGTTATCGCCGGCAATAGCACCAAACTCTTTCTCGTGTGCTCTAGTCAATACTTGTTTGTACAAAACTTCTGCGTCCTTGTATTTTCCCTGTTTCAAGTAACACGATGCCAAATTGTTTTTCGTCTTCGCGACATTAGGATCATCCGGGCCAAGTTTACCCTCGTAGATCTCCAACGCCCGCAAATAATAGCGTTCCACCTCTTCGTATTTACCCTGATTCTGGCAGAGCAACGCGAGGTTGTTCAGTTGCTTCGCGACGTCCGGATGATCGCGACCCAGTACCTTCTCCCGAATATCGAGAGCACGTTTACACAACGGCTCGGCCTCCTTGTACTTGCCCCGTTTCCCGTATAAAACGGCCAAGTTGTTCAACGTGGCAGCGACCGCGGGATGATTCTCGCCGAGGGTCTTTTCTCGAATAGCCAGAGCATCGTTTAACAAGTTCGCTGCCTCTTTGTATTTGTTCTGATCTCTATATACTAAAGCAAGAATATTCAACATCGTGGCGACGTCTGGATGATCGTGGCCGGATGTCTTCTCTAGATCCTCCAACGCCTGCTTGCAAAGCGGTACGGCCACCTCGTAACGGCCTTGGCTGGCGTACTGTATAACCAAATTGTGCAGCGTACGCAAGCGTGCCGGTATCTCGTATCCAGCGTTTACTTGTTGTGCAAATTGCGAAGGCGGTGTCGGCGATATCGCTGCAATAAAAATGTCGAACATTGCAAAACGTGGTCTTTATCGGAGTCTGTGTGAACGCGAAATTTTGCTGCGGTTATACTCTTCAACGGTGGCGACTCGATACCACTGCTACTTCACAGACTTATACACTGGTCGAAGTGTCCCCGAATCTGATGGAGAAAATTGGAGAACAGTTTCAATGGAATCACCTCGTGCTATTCACACAGACTCGAGGAATAATTTGTACGCCTAATAAGAGATGCTTGACAAAAAAGGGGAGAAAAGGCGAACGTACACTTATTGTTTCGGTCGTCTGCATCGTCGTCGGGGAACAGATCGACCACAGGATCGTCTGGTGGTCTGTCCTTCGCGTTTTCATCGTCCGCCGATGGATCAGGATCGTATTGCTTCATACTTTCCATGAAACCTAAGTGCTTCTTTTGCTCTTCCAATTGGGCTAGCTAGTGAAACGATAAATATTTCAGTTCCTTCGATCATCTTCCTGCTTTTTCTCATCAAGACTACATATATATATATATATGTGTAATTCGATTACTTACTGCTTGCTCACTCGCTTGCAATTTTTGCTGCGTTCCAGCCAACTCGTCCCTTAACCAGGCATTCTCTTGGCACAACCTTCTCACTTGCGTTCTAAGCTTTTGTTTCTCAGCCTCTACCGTTTGTAAATGGTTCGCAAGAGCTATCATGACTTGTGCCTCGTCCAGGCCCAGCTCTATCATCTCGATGTTTTTCGACAACAAATTAGCCTTATCCCTTGCGACCGGTGCATCCTGGGTATGCAGGGCCTGCAGAAGACCTCCGTGTTCCACACGGAGAGCTTCCAGCCCCTGCGCCACGATCCTGGCACCAGCCATAATTTCTTCCTGCGTCATGGCCGTCATTCTACCAATGTTTTCTATTTTTTTGCTAAAAATAAAGGTAATTGTATTATAAAAAAAATTCAACCGAAGAAGAACTTTAGAATTTGAACAATTATATATTTACTATGAACGGAACTTTAGTTTGTGAAAAACGAGAAAAAGTTTGTAGTTTTAATTGAAAGTCGGTGATCAAATATTTATTTTGGTTAGCACCAATTGTAACATAGTTGTCGAAACGATAGGTACGCAACGATAACGCTGCATCCTGTGGCAGCCTTGCACGTTCGTAACCAAGATCGAAAGCATAAAAAAGGCAAAACAGAGGTAGGCGGTATTTGGAGCGACTTGGTTTACGCGCCACTAATTAACCGCAATCAAAAATAGGCATCGCGAAGTATTTCAGTCGAGACAAGCAGAACGTATCCGGCATTCGCGCGTACAGAGAACGTTTTCGGACCTAATTCTGTCGGGATGATTTTGTTTTTATATGAACCTGTGATCCTCCTGATTAAATCGCTCAACGGGACAATTTAAAATAGCCTCGATACATTGGTACACCGGTTATCGTAAAATTAATTCGAATAGAAACTTACCCCATGTCAGGGCCACGTTAAATTCACAGAAATCAATGGTCCGGTATAGACGCGCATGCGCAGCATCCGCGGCGCTTCTGCTATGCGAGGCAATGTACCGAGTAAAAGTGAATTTTGGAGAAGGAAGTACTAATAGAATTCTCGCATCGATTCCATGAATCATTTAAAGCTGATCAGAGGAACGTTTGCACAAAGGATCGATCGATGACACGACGAGACATAAAAATGAGTTAAAAACAAGTTCGTTTCAATCAGAAACTTACCCCATGTCAGGACCGCGTTAAAACTCGGGCGAAATCAATGGCTCAATGGTTCCGCGCAAGCGCGGACGCCATGGCGTGTTCTTTTATGCGACAGAATGTATATATGTAGGTGTACAAAGAGAAGGACGGTGAGATTTCGAGAGAAAAGAGAAAAATTCGTGACGCCGTGCACAATCGATAAAAACGACCGGAAGTAAAGCTTCGTGAAGAGACACGAGGAAATTACTGAGGTGATCGAGTCGGGTCAGGATTTCATGGTTCTGCACCTGTAAACCTTGACCTCGCACAATCGTCTCTCCCAAACAAGCCTTGACCTCGCTGTTACAACTAAAACACCACATTCTTTTAAGAAAAAACGAACTTGAGCAGGACTATTTCGTCTACTCAACACTGACAACTATTTCTAGTGAATCGATTTGTTCAAGGATTTTTATTCGAAACGGGAGTAAATAATGTTACGAAGTTACCAACATGGTAATCTTTGTAAATCGATCTTCCGACGTGTAAGTAATGGAGGCGCATAGCATGAAAAGCACGAAAGTCTCGGAACGACGCATCGATTTTTCACAGGACCTGCATTATGAAATTTCAGCAGCGAAAGTGGAATATCGCAGCTAACAGACGATAGTACGAGCAACATGCAATGATACTTTTCGTGTCAAATTTTTTACCTTCATCGGCGTATTACGGCGCTCAAACGCCATCAGCAATTTACGTGGAAAATTATTATTATTTTTACGTGCATACAGTCGCAGAAACATTCTTGATGGCGCATACTTAATCGTATTTGCTAGGAAAATGCGAAAAAACGAATTGTATATGCGTGTAGTTTCTAATAGAAGTGCAGGGGGCAATTACTGCTTGGTATGTTTACGTAAAAATCCAACACTATAGGAATATCCGCCCGGATATAATAAATAATGATAAAAAAAATAGATAACGATGAAAATGGATGGTATAAGGTTTCGTAAGTAGGGAAACTACTCACATTCTATAAGCGTTCAGCGTTTTTGACATATCTGTTCTACCCATCGGTAATGATGGACTCTGTTGGACCTACCTAATCCGTGTACAAAAAAAATTTAACTTTCTACTATATCGATCTGTCTGTCGTTTCCTCGCGGACAGTCGCGGCAGTATTGTCACATTCAGTCAATCGAATCTGTTGTAAAAAAGTCATTTATCCCGTTTTCAATCGTACAAAAATAGAATATGTACAATATACATAAATATATATACACTACAGTGTGTCCAGTTATGTGATATCTAAAGAGGGACTACCCTCGCGGAATCGCGTTTAATTCTTTACTGAAGGCTAACGTTTGGCTTCGCACCCTCCGCACGGAAGACAGGACACAGCGGGGGTGAGAATGGAGGGGGTAGTTAAATTGCGCATGCGCAACAATTTCAGCGGTGATCTTACAACTTCACGAAATACGAGCAGATACACCGGTATGTCCACGCGGAGTACACATAACGGAGTGAATGATGCGTTTCAACGCTAAGAAAAGCTTCGTGCTTAAGCGTCGCTACGTCCCCATACGCAAATAAGCGTCAGTCGGTCAGTAGGAATAACTGAAGGGTGCGTAAGAGTATGATGAATGAAGTTTCTAAGAGAGGGTACCACGCGTGTATGGCACTTAACGCTTGACAGAGAAGGAAGGGTTACGTGTGTCTACGCCAAGCTTTTATAATTCTTCCCACCTGAGTTCCTTACAGAAGAGGATGTACCAATCAGTTCGAAAAAGTGCACGTTGAATGACCGGCTATAAATTACTTTTTCCTATTTTTCTCCTCTCAGCTTTCTTTCATAATTAATAGCGTTGATGCTAACCATAAGGCGCAGACATAAAAGCGTATCGCATTAATGTGAATACCAGCGTGCAGATAAGTATCACGATAAACAAATGAAAACATGGAGAGGAGCAGCGATAATTATTTTTGAACCAATTAATTCGTCTGGAGTTTGTGGAACATTTTAGGAGTATATAGTCCCAGACGGCGAGAAACGCGCATAGCGCGCACATTTTCGCAATCTTTCTCGCTTCAAGGGGAATAGAGACCGACGATAGTCTGATGACTCACAGCATGACGACAGAACATTGCAAGTGCCGTACCGTATAGTAATGGGTATGATACACAACTTTTCTTATGATTTTTAAGTAATTCCATTACTTACATTATTTAATAATTTATTATTAAATGCTTAACTTACTCAAAAATATAATCTGCAGTCGAACCTGTTTTGAAACCAATTTTGAAAAATGCATACGTTTCACTCAGAGTATCGAGGATAGTACACTTGAATTAATTAGGAACAGACCAATGAATGTCATATTTGGACTCATTTTCATCGGTAGCGTGAAATGCATTTTAAGTACTGAATTTCAAACATGATCGTTCAACACACTGTCACAATATATAGAATTGTGGAACTATTAATCCAAGTACATTTATAAACAAATTATGGAAATTTATACAAATATTATATATCAAAATATACAGGATGCAAGAAAAAACCTATTGGAAATCAATAGAAAAAATAAGTATTATACCCATCACTAATGGTATGTGCGCCCGTTCGTAGAATAGTATATTACATGCAACCATGTTCATATAACGTAAAATTGCTTTCACAAATAATTTTATCCAACGAACCTGTGGAGAAGAACGTGATAGAACGATTAATGTTTTTCGAAAGCTTCCTCGTTTATTACCGAAACGACGACTATTTTTACTAATTTTAATTCCAATACATATTATCTAATGTATTGAAAATATAAAAACGCTTTTAAGAAGACATCATTGGTTGGCTAGACGACCTTCAAGGATAGTATCTTACTATACTGCAAATGTATATACGTATATGTATACATATATGAGTGCTACAAATCGATAAGGATATTGGGAAGAGCACGTGCGTGAACACTTAACGTAAAACTGAGTAAACAATATTTACATTGCTCATTTTACTCAATTATTTTATATCTCAAAACAATTTTTCTCCTTTAGAAATATTTTTGTAGATTTTCGTCAAAGCTGTAATACAAATTTCAGAAAATAAGAAATATAACAATAGTTTAAAAATGTCAAATTGAAACGTCAATGACCTTTATTGTTTCATATTTTTTAAATTAAATTTACCATAGAAAGTTCCCATGTTTGAATGTGAATAAAATTTTATGTCCGATTTTTGAAAGGATAATACAAAGGGTCAACGACAGTGCACGGGCAGGTGCAACGAATTTTCCAATCGTAGTCGTGAAACAATTGAGAATCTATATTTGTATAAGGGATAACGGCTGAAATACTGATTAAGATTCATATCGCGTAACAGTCGTGTATTCGGTTCAAGTTTCGCCCGTATGCAAATTGCGGTGACGATTTATAGAACACTAGTTAGAAATTTTATATCACAAGTTTTTTAAATAAATCAAGAAATAATTGAATCATTTATCGAAAGTATTCTATACTTCTATTGGATGATTCTGTAGAGGTTAGAAATTCCGGTTCATAATACACTGCTTTGTTAAACATTTATATGATTTTCTTTAACCCTTCAAAACATTTGTCGTATGTATATAGAACAAACAAAACGTCGCAAAACAATATTTACAAATGAATAGATTGTTTACTTAAAAAAAAAAATTAAAAGCACACTTTGATAATCATATCTCCACTTATCTAACATTTTGCGGTTAATCACCACTTATCTGCGTATATTTATGTAACACTATATACAGAATACACAACAGAATGAGATACTATGACACCGTAAAATCATTCCGTTCTATGCGAAATTCCAGATTCCTTTTTCAGCACATAAGTGAAAATTCGATGAAACGCGTTCCTTTCTAAATGCATTAGAACTGAGATAATTATCATCACAATCATCGTCATGGTCACTAATCTTCTGTTATGGTTCCGAAGGATCTTACGGAAACAAATTAAAACGATTTGCTTCCGGCTGTGACTATCTGTCGAAGGCGTGGCAGTTTAAAATCGAACGGCACAACACATTTTCTATTTGTACGAGCACAAAGAAGCAATACATTTAATAAGACAGTTCAACGATCGAAAACTCACCCTTGTGAACGGTCCACGCAGGAATCTCCCTTGTTCAGTGTTTCATCCCACTTGTCTCATAAAGGGCAGGATGCCTCGATATTCACGCCGAGGACGAACCTTTAAGAGAATTATTTTACAATGGACAAATAAGTTTTTGAAGACTCAGAGCTTGTACAATATTTAACAATCCCTGTTGAACGACATACAACGATACGATAACTGAGCGAATGTTGAAAAAAGCAATTTTCACTCACCGGTCTTTGTCACAAATTCCCTGTGAAATAATCTTCACAATGTGTAAGAAAGTGGATAAAATTTTCGTTTAAAAATTGTATCCAACAGCAAGGAGAAACGAGAAAAGAGGCACAAAACTTTATTTCCGCACGTTTAATGACAGACTAAGATGGCGAGAACTGTACAAGTTAATAAGAGTACAATAACCACATATTTCACGATTCGGATACCGAATAATAAAGCACTAGCATAGTTTTTCACATCCGTAATATCATAGAATTTTGTTAAATTATATAGAAATTAAAAATATGTTCTTTAGAAGAAATAAATCATCGAAATATCCGCCTCAATATACTCTACCCTCAGCCGATTGTAAAAACGCGACTGAAGCGACTCTCCGATCACAGCGCCACATACCGGAATTTTCTGAGTTTTAGGCTAGTTTCCATGACACGAAATTTTACTTTGAAGACTGTTATGGTTGAACCAGAGAAAGAAGATAGATATACTGTAGGGATAAGAAGCAGTTGGGGGTACCCTTACTCAAAACTGTAATCTATAGTATAGATTCTATACTCCACTTCCGTGAAAACTAGGCGCAAGCGAGCATTAAGCAGCCTAAGGCTTAATTTAAGCTACATATTACCGAAAGACAGAGGTGCTTTCCTGTATCACATTAGATGGCGCAACATACAATTTCATGCTACTTTATCGATTTTACCAAATCGTTTATCATTAATACATAATTTCTTAACTTTTAATCGCATTACTTGTTAAATATACCACAGACAAGATGAGAGTTGACAAATAATCTTATGGACTTTTAAAATTCTATAGAATGTGGGAGCTAGTACATACTTCTTGTAGTGCACAGTTGCACTTCCTAAATCAACTTACGGAATATTACTCTATATAAGGAATAGTAACGTTGAAATTTTCAAATATACAAGTTTATTTTTATTTTTGATAGATGGTGCTTGCTGTTTAATCTGAAATCGGAAGATCGGGCTACGAAGAGGAATATGGTTACTGGATGAAGCCTAGCAGAAAGTTAGAGGGTAATTCCATGCACTTTCACCGTCCCGACCATAGCTTTTATAAATGATATTAATTGATTCAGTTCATTGTAAAGAGTAAAGCACATGATAAAACATGCAAAATCAGTTGAATCAGTGAATAAGTGGTTCAATTTTTATATATAAATCATTATTAATTCAGTTACAGTAAAAGAATGTAATGCATATTATGAATAACCACATTTACTACACCGTAATATCTATTTTTACTGGGTTGCATTACAATGAATTCGATGAAATTCAAGGAATATGAAAAATCGGTATATTGCGGTAAACCATATTTATTTGAATAATTATTATTTGAATAGTAAATAGATACAATAGAGAACGCTTTTAGCAGGCCAACTTCCCAATAACGGCAGAGAACTATCAATATCTTTTTTTCTTCTAAAAGAGATGCGTATCGAGATATAAAAGCATCGATCATTTTTTTTAAATCTCTCAATAATTAATTAGGAATAATGATATAGGTAATTCGTAATTGCCTTATTAAAAACAATTAAAAGTATTACCATACAGATAAATATTGCTAACTTCGAAACAGTTAAAATTTCTCATACATGTAATGGCATTTATATAATCACTTCATGGCCTAAAATAACAAAAATGCTATATTATAATAAGAGATTGCATTGCGACTCTTTGTATCGTGTGAGAAATGATCGTTAGTCATCATTTATCGGACATGTTTTTTTTTTAATCGTTATTCCTCTATTTCGCATGTCCGACTACTGAGCATCGTTTCATCATTTTTAAATGGCATCGATGTCAAAATCATCCTCGTCATCCGAGTCATTGACTACAGCAGGCTTTTGCACAGGCGGTGTCTGTTGTGGTTTAAGCGATTGCTTGGCTCTATCATCGTATTCAATCTGTAAAATAAACAGATATAATTGTACCTGCCGTATACAAGTTTACATATTATTTAAAATGCATAAACTTACTTCCAAATCATCGTCTTCTTCCTCCGATTCAGAATCCTCTTCCTCTGCTTCTTGCAACCAGGTTAAGAATGGTGCAGCTTTATCATGAATTTCTTGAGATAAATCTTTTGATACGTATTTTTTGGTCACTTTATTCGACCATTCGAACAAAGCTTTTTCTTCCAAAATATCAGCATCATAAAACAGCTAAACCAACAGGGAAAAACAAAACTTCATTATAATACATACCAACAGGAATTATTATAGAGTGTCAGTAGTAATTTACCTTTAAAATGCCAGGTACTTTTGGCATCAAAGCGTCCTTATGTAAGGCTATCACCTGTTCGATTCCTCTGATTAAATATTTCTGCGCCTTGATGTCATCATGGGTAAAACGAAGGAGAAGTACTCGATACTTTTTGGCTTGAATAGCGATGTTCTGATCAAAGAGCAATTCAGCCAAAATTAATGGCGCCTTCGTCTTGATTTCCAGACGTTCAGCCTCTGTGATTAGCTCTTTATGATTATCCAATTGCCCAGCGTCGCGACGACATTTGACTAACTTATAAAACATGTCCATTCTCTCTTTTTCAGTCTTATCAAGATCATCGCTGATGGTCATTCCCTTCGCACCGTCCGTTAGATCTTGAAGACGGGCTCTAACTGCCTCTTCTGACACGTCGACTGCCCAATTAACGTCATCCCCGTCCTCGTCCGCCAACTTTTTAGGAGCCTCAATCACGATGTCGGTGGTGCTGGTATCGTTCTCAGGAGAACCAGATCGATCACCATTAGCAGTAGCAGTAGTTGTTGTGGTGGTTGTTTCACCGTTCGTGCGTTTCGAGCGTTTTCCGCGTTTACCTTCGGTTAAAGAGCTGCCTTGGACCGCGGGATTCAAGCTCGGCGGATTCTTTAGAATGTATGTATTCAATTTATGATTGCTTTCCAGTAATCCATGATAACCGCATGCTTTGCATCCTTGTGAAATGGTCCCTTTCTTTGAGCTGACCATAAGTTCAGTCTCGGGATTATCGCAAGCAGGGCAAAGCACGTATTTACGAATGAATCCATCCAGCAGATCTTGTAATTTAGTGGCATCATGCGAACCGTTTACTATGAATCTTTCGTTTTTAAAATCGAATTGGGTCTGCGCGCCGAGCTCGCAGCCAAAGTATTTGGTAGGGTACGTGGCAGGTCTCCCGATCGCTTTTGCGACGTCAACCATGTTCACGATCACGGTCTTGATGCCGTTTCCTTTACCCTCTACCTTGGCTTGGATCCGCGGCATCTTATAGCGGTAAAATGCATCGCTAACGTTACGGTTTACGTTGACACTCCCCATGGTGACTCTGATGTTTCCGCCTTTTACTCCTTGCTAAATTAACGTTCCCTTCGAGCGTCGACAGCAGCTTCTGACGAGACGTCGTCGTGAAAACGAGTTGTTGGCGAATGGTGAACGCAAGTATATCGAGCTGTTGAAAGCTACCCAAGCTTTTTTAAATCGCTCGCTGTCGCTCTTTCTCTCTGGATCTCCCGGCCCCTGTCCTCCTATCCGTTCAAGTGGGTAACGTTTTCGTCCTCGTCCTTCTGGATCTACTTTCCACGTTTTCCAGCGGCAGTTTGATTGCTGTGCAGCGACGTTGCCAGGCAATGGCTACCCGATGGTAGCTCGTTACGTGTCGAGTCAGGGTGATTTTTGTTGGTCGCGGTGACGTGTGCCGCAGTACCCACTGACGCCAGTCACGTTTCTCTGAATGGCTGTAGCTTCCGATGCCTATTACTTAGAAAAAATCAAAATATGTATTCCAAATGTTTTAAGTTTTTCAATATAGAAGCAAATGATACAGAGTGATGCTGCTCTATTGGTGCTTGGTTCAGTGGATAAACAACTCAGCAAGCAGGATTGAAAAATCTCCCCAAGCATTGAATTATCAAAAGACAAATCGTTTTCACTCGGGACGGAAGACGAATGCCTGGGAGCATTATTTTCTACCCATAACAGACATGTATTACTATCTTTATACTCATGTTTGTATCATTTTGCTTTTCTAATCATATCTTTTGTATAATTCTCACAAATGAATTTATTACAATTTCAATATTCCGTACTGTGCTTCGTACGGGGTCAAAAGTTCATGATACGAGGGTTAAAACACACCTACCTGGAAAATTTTGAGGTCCTGTGCTTAGGCAGGACCAGATGGTTCAGAAATTGTTGGGTGGTATCTTGATGCAAATATTGCCTCGGTTTGGTGGGCAGAGGGGGATAGTCTTCAATGATCATACACGCTGCCTGTCCGTTGCTTGTGCCCCTAAGAAAGCCTGGGTACCAGGTTGGTGTGGTTAACTCACAAGTGGCTCGTAACGAACAATTAGACCGACCGAAAGTGATGGTGTTGCCGTTTAGAAATCGCTTGGACGATGTCCTACTACCGCCGCCTTTGCTGTACACCGATCCTTTCCCTCTGGATGATATCCTGGATGTTTCTGTAATGAAACGAATGTGGACGATTAATCATCGTTATAAAGCAAAATCAATTGTTAAATTCAAACTAATCAATCGTTCAATTAAACAAAAACATAGTTTTGCACACGTCTGGGGGTGCCATGGTATAAGAAGTCTGTTGGATGAGTAGGTAGAAAACTACGTGCAAGATTTCCTGATGGATAGGAACTCTGGGAGATGAAATTAAAACTTTTGACAATTAATTGAATCGAAATTAAAAATTTTGAATTAAAAATTTTTTGGGTGGCAACTCAATAAAAGAGCTCTGTATTTACTCAAGAAAGTAAAAAAATATAGCTAAAGAAATTCATCAATGGTAGAAATAACTTGAATTAGCTTTTGTTACCAAAGTTTTTTATATTTTAGATTAGACCCACATATTTCATCATACAATTTATGGTTAATTTAATCCTAAAACAGTATTCCAAGGAAAGAAACAATAAAGAATCAAATTAAATCAAATAAGAGAGCACATTTCCTGAATTACCGACTAACCATGATACACGATAGCAATTCGAATACCCATTTATGAACATTAACACTAGGTTTACAGGGCCCGTCAATTTGACGGGTTTACGAACAAACTTTGCGAAAACAATTACTATTATACCTAGCAATTTTTGCTAACTTTCATCGATGAAGTGATACAAATATACCCAAACCTATTTCCCTCTCAGTTCTGTAATTTCAAATTCTGTTTGATGTATACCTTATTCCTTACTATACGTATATTGGAAATAGATATACAAGAAATATCCGTAAATCTCGTGTTAAAACCAAAAAACCTAGAAACAGTAAGTCAAACCAGTTAAACTTGATAACATCCCGAAGACCACGCACCATGATCACTCCCCCTTCCTCCTTTTATCACCGAAAGAACCACCAAACACGAACCTACATTCGATCAGCCAAATCATCTCAACCGGAAGAGCGCGTGAGCCCTTTCAGACATCGGTATCCGATTTATGCTTCACTTATCATAGATAACGAATCTCTGTTGCTTCTTGGGGCCCGCTCCTGCTTGGTCCATCCGCGTACGAGGAACCACAGTGATCGAAGCGTGTGTATTGTACGTGTGGTATGCGTGTGCGCCTTGTGCGTGCGTATATACGTGTGTCAGGCCTGCTAGAAACGATTGCAGTATAGGATCATCGAGGGACGATGATGATCATTCACAGCATGTGGGGCTCTCGGATTATTTGTGCATGGGGATTTTTTTTTTTTTTTTATTCGTCGATCGCCCGTGAATTTTGCTCGGCACTCCGTGGTAATATCATTTAGCTCGCGACGATTTAACGATCGTCCAGCCGGTGCTCGGAGGTGATCGACCATGCGAAAATCATGATAGCGGAAAGTCACACGCGGACCTGGGTCTGCCGGGGAAATTCTCGAGGTATTCACCACCGGAAACGACGCGACGAGGAGGATGATGATCTTTCGGTGAGCATATCGTTGCGCGGAGTTGTTGAACAAGTGAACGGTGGACGACGGGTGATAAAAGACGATTGGGGATAACGGGAACCCACGATCGGCTCGTTCGTTGGTTTCTTTTTCGTAGGAGAACGACGACTGTGGATTTTAGTTCGATTGAAGGGAATATCGTCGTTTGAACGTTGAATATTCTGGTTGATGTACGGGGTGTGCTGATTGTTATCGAGGAGGCTGAGAGAGTAACTTTGGTAGAATTTTGAAGGAGAGTTGAAAGAGAAGCTTTGATAGAATTTTGAAGGAAAGCTAAGAGAACAGTTTTGGTAGAATTTTGAAGAGGAGCTGAGAGAGAAGCTTTGGTACAATTTTGAAGCAGAGCTGAAAAAGCAGCTTTGGTAGAATTTTGAAGGAGAACTGAAAGAGCAGCTTTGGTAGAATTTTAAAGGAAAGATGAGAGAGAAGCTTTGATACAATTTTAAAAGAAAGCTAAGAGAACAGCTTTGGTAGAATTTTGAAGGGGAACTGACACAGCAGCTTTGGTAGAATTTTAAAGGAGAACTGAAAGAGCAGCTTTGATAGAATTTTGAAGGAGAGCTGAGAGAACAGCTTTGATAAAATTTTAAAGGAGAACTGAAAGAGCAGCTTTGGTAGAATTTTGAAGGAGAGCTAAGAGAGTAGCTTTGGTAAAATTTTAAAGGAGAACTGAAAGAGCAGCTTTGGTAGAATTTTGAAGGAAAGCTTAAGAATGCAGTTTGATATTTAATTATGGAGATGATACTATTAAATGTTACTCTTTTTTAGACCCTTTTTAATGGTATTTTTAAAGACAATGTATCAATCGAGTATCAATCTCAAATTGAGAATTAAATATGGAGAATGACTTTAAAAAGATTTAACAACATGTGATACTTGTTTTCTTTTGCTCTTGGAACGTGTAATATGCTGTAACGTTGTAAAGTGACATATAACTGTTTAGTCATCTAAACAATCCAGTTTAGATTCCATTTAATATCAGAGATTGAAGTTAAAAAACCACTTCTGTTATCTTATCTAGCTGCCGAGAAGAATGTTTTTCTTTGCAATTAAGCAATCAACTAATCTTGATTAATTGCAAAAAAAGTTTCACTCTCGATCGCAACATTTTCTCCTACCCGAAGAACAAGTAAATCCTCATTTAATAAATGATTCGAGGATGAAGTAAAACAAAATGAAACACCCTGTGTTGTTTCGCGAGCGAAACAACAGTGTTATTTACATCAGGTGAATAACGTTCAGGATTTCACTGAGATCTCTAGATACAACGATTAATATTCCTTCGCGTAACAAGGATTAACGTGACCGAGATCAATTACGGATATTACGATTCACACGGTAAACGCAAGCGTTGTTACGTAAACATGCACGCCCATTCGATCTAGCCTCCGATTTTTCACACAACCGAGTTGGCCCCGCGGTTTGGCACGAAAACAGGTCACATTTGGACGTCGACTTCTGACATTTTCATTTTTTATTTTTCGCTACGATATCGCATTAAAATATTCATGTACATCGTGTAATATTGATCTTATCGACACTGAAAAATTCATAGAAAAATTTCGTTTTACAGTTCACGATATAGAGGGAAACAAAATTTCTTCAAATTTACTTCTTCGTGTTACTTTTATAATTTTCTAAAGATAATCTTCAAAGAAGGATAAATTCGAAAAATAAGCAAACAAACAAATTCGAATTTATTCTGTTATTTTAATTTCTAATTGATTTGTTGCATTTGCAACTCTTTTCGTTTCGTAACATTGTGATTTCACGATTTTACTTCGAAAACGAAAAAACATCGTGGAAGAGATCGCCCAACTAGGAAATGGCCCAATTAACACGGGTTAAATTAAATTTAAAATATTCCGGTGAAAATGGTTAATTTTCAGACGGTGGAGTGATAAATCAGTCGGCTGAATATTCCAAAAAGTCAACCGACGATGGCGATCGGAAGTTATTTCATTCGTGCACACGCTCCAATTGGCCGGGCAACGTAACGCAGCATGTAATTCACAAATGAAACCTTTTATTTCGCGCTGCAACCGAGGCGAATTAATTCTCGCATTGATTATGCTTTCCTTCGGCTCGAAACGTGTCCGTATAATTGCCCGGCATTATCCTGGCGCTCGTTGAATTTCCATTCGCCATTTTCCCCGCAAGCGATACGTAAACTGTATTATTTACTTTCAAATAAAAAGAATTCAAAGTAAAAAAAAAAAATGGTAAAAAGGGGGAAAATGGTAAAAAAAGGGGAAAAATGGTAAAAATGGTAAAAAAAAAAAAGAAAAAGGGAGAAAAATTTGATAAAAATAAATATGGGATACTTTTTCCGTGTTCCTATCGATCTGGGCGGGGTATCGTATCGTTTTCGATGGGTCGACGTAATCCCATTATGTAAAAACAGAGCGCAATCCGCTTTCCAACGACGGCACAATGGCGCAACGCTGCTCGCTGCTGTAATCGTTAAAGATGACTGATTCGCGTGAAACGTTCCGACAGATAAGAGACGGTTACCGATCATTACAATATCGGTGAACATAAAACCGTGTTTTCCTGCCGTCTCGATATCTATCCGACTGAAAACACAGCAGTGACGTTTTCGTCACTAAATTTTCCTGGCGAGCGCTTTTGTTGCACGAGTGTCACTTTAATCGCGGAACTCCGCTTTAAGCCGCTTTTCTTTCACCGTTACGTACACAATATGCCGGGAAAATTGATTTCATTGGGTCAATGGACTCCGGAAGCTATTATAAATGGTGGATCTGCGTTGCACAACCCTCGTTACCAATACCACCGGGGGAGGAATGGCTAAAATAATTACTCGTGGTAAATCTTTTTATTTTTAACGGAACTTTAATTTTAAACCCTTTTATTTTTTTTTTATTTTAAACCCTTCGCTCGCAAATATGTTGGAAACAAAGTTTTCGTAGCGCACATCGCGTAGGTTTTTATCGGAGGAGGGAAGAGAAAAGGTACTCTCACTCTGGCAGTTCATGTGGTGAAAAAATAGGCTGGGAGTTGCGAGAGTAAAGTCAAACTTTACAAGGGAAGTTATTGCTCGAGTGGATGCATTGTCAAGAAAGGCAGATGGATATTGTCAATTACACAATCCAGGACTGCTAGCGAAATTTGGAGACTCAAGTGTAAGCAATGGCCCCTGTTAAAAACAAGGGTTAGGACAAAGAGGCAAGGATGCAAATGAAAAGACGAGACGGCATTAGCTATCGAAGCCTTTTAGGGAACAGACCGTTCTACACGATTACAGTTTTTGTATTACTTTAAAAATATATTATTACAACAGGGTTAAACAAAATTACGGTACACAGAAAACGTTGCAGCGGCAAAGAAAATTGTAGGAAAGAGCAACCTGATGAGCGCAAATGCAAGAGCTTGATGTAATTCTGTTGTGACACCGGAATAACAGTGTTGAGTTGAAACGAGAAGCTGAAAGATGAAGTTGTGATATCTAGTTACAACGATGAGCTGCGATCTAGGACTGTAACAGCGAACTTCGAAGTTGAACTAAAATCAAACGTTAAAATACCAGGCTTCAATGTTTGGCTAGAGTCTACAATGGTAAATTGAAATCTAACGTTGCAATGCAATGTTTAGACGCAACAAAATTAAACTCAGAGATAAAGTTAAACGTACTTTCGTATCTACTAGATATTAATTTTTATAAGACAAGAATTCCAATAAAAATTCATTTCACAGCGATACCAATCTTATATTTCTATTTATTTAATACAGATATACTTTTATAAAGATAAACCAATCGATAAAAAAATACAGATCATAAAATTTTTTATTTATTTAATCAATACAAAATGTATTAATAAATACGTTGTATTTATATTAATTAATAAATTATAAATTAATAATTAATAAACTATAAACGACTGATAAATAAACTATAAATTAATGATTATTAAACGATACATTAATAATTAATAAATTATAATAAAATTCTTTCTTATTATTTAACGTAAAACATAACAAATAGCAAAAGCTAATAATGTACAATAATAAATTTTTTTATTTCTTTCGTATAAAATTTAAAAATTCATCGAACCATATCGGGTTATATGGGTGGGTTCGAGATAAAAAAGAAACGGGACTTTTTCGAACGAGAACCCAAACGTCTCCGGAACTGAATACCCCGCTGCACTTTATCAACGCCCTCCCCTTAAAATATTCACGTTCTCACGTGTATTGAGCGGTCCGGTGTCCGGCACGCGGCATAAAATAACGGCTTAGAATTCTAACCGTGGTTACGCCGTATCGATAGCCGTTTATCGATACACCAGTCGAACCGTTAAACGAGCCGAGCTCCCTCTACCTCCCACATCGATCGTGTTTCGAGCGTGGAAAGAGAATTTCGTGGGCACGCAACGCTCGTTCGCATCCGCAAGCTCGAGGCTCGGGTTACAAACTCCGAGACGTTCTCCATTGTAACGTAATTTCGTCGCGACGCTAATAGACAGCCGGCAAAAAGTCGTTGTGTAGTAATTAACGGTGTTATCGAACGCCCGTGGAGTAATTAAATTCACTGCGCGCCCTCTGGGGCTGCTAATGAAACGATAAAGAACACGTTTCATCGTGGAGGCAAACGAAATTATATGTACCGTGGAGAAATTAATTTTTTTCTCCCTTGAAGAAAAATGTTCGTGATCATGTTATATAATAATGTAAAGTTTATGCGATCAGACGAAATTTACATATTTTTATGCACGTACGTACACATAGATGTATGGATATTTATGCGTTTTAATTTATTATTAACCCTTGGCGGTCCGTGCGTTTCTTTTCTTCATACGCAACAGTTCCTTTTTCAGACAATTCTGATTTTTTCGTAAAAAAACACGTCTTTACCATCGCTCAGCTTTTTTACATTCTCAACCTAACATTCTTTCGTGTGTTTAACTATAAAAATGGGTCGGAAAATGACTTAATAACAAAACATCTGGAATGCAATCATATTATATATTAATAGATATTATATGCAATGTTATATTATATATATATACACATTGTATATACATAAATATCTATGGTAATATGTAACTTTTGCTATTATTCCCGGTTTTCAATTATCCACCGAGCACTTTGGACACGAGAGTTCAACTGTATAATTTTGTTCGCAAAATTCTCTTCAAAAAATACATCAGTGTTAGTCCAGAGAGATTGTTAGTTACACAGGTTCCATTTCTCATGTCAAAAGGCAAAGATCGATCATTCGAGGGTCAACTCATTTTGACCCAATCATAAATACATTTGTATCGTTCGTCGTGTAATGAATTTTATTCATTTATACTGATATGCATACAGTTGGTTGGACATAAATTGCACAGATGCAGTTGAAACTATGAAAAATTTATACTCGACTACTTTCTGCATTCCATCATCGTGATCGTTCAAAGCATTTGGATCAAGTTCAAGCGATCCAACGGAATCCTCCATGACCCACGCAACGCAATGGGACATTGTCGTGAAATGAATCTCGTATCAGAGTTATGATACCTTCTGCCCACATAAAGCTGTTATTTATTTGACGAGCAATCGATCAACGGTCTACGAATATGCGTTTATCGTGATCAAACAATCGCATAGCTAACCTAATGGTGCCATCGTCGGAAGGAACGCGTGATATACGCAATGCACGGTGGGTAAGCAAAGAGAAGCCAGATATATTTTAACCCACTAGGAACAAGGCTCAAAGGGCTGTACGTGCAATGTTCGCCCACTCCCCCCGCGCAACCCTGCGGCAATTGTTTATTCCCTAGGCTTATCAGTCAGCGAACCAAGAGGCAGCGGATCGAAACAGGTCGATAAAAATATTCACCCGGTGAACTGGTTCTCTTTTCCAGGAGCAGAACACCCTTATGCGGCTGCTGCTGCTGCTGCTCTCGACTTCCGTGGAGTACCTCCCCAGAATTTTGCTGGCTGGGAAAATTTTACCGATCTCGCGGAAACTTCGAGAAGGTTGAATCTTTCAAGGAGGTTCACGAATAACTAATTTGTCTGTGTGAAGATTGGTACAATTTTATAAGCCAAGAGGAGAACCTCTTGGAAATTTGAAATTGATGATGCTAATAGCCTATACCTTCGTATAAGAGATGATTAAAAATTTATGGAATTCTTCCGTAATTAATCGCCTACCCTTTTTTTCTTCTTTTTAAACTTTCAAGTGTACGAGGGAAAATCAAGAAAAAATTAATTGGAATAATTTCTCGGGTTAAAAGAAGAAACTCGTGAGTGATTGAAGAGAACAAATTCTAACCAACCCTACCAGAAATAAGAAATAAGAAGCTAGAAGGAAAAGAAACATTATCACCGCTGTGGATCGAATTTCAAGTTTTAAATATAAAATACTACAAAGTGTACTAATGGAGCACGCACAGGTATAACCTCTTAGGACGTTTGCCAACGTCGAGGCTCCGCAAATAATGAATTCCTATCGCAGAACTTTCCCCGGCTGTAACCAGGGAGGGTTCAATTTACGACACCCCTAAACGTCCATTGCTTTTACTTCCCATAGTTAAAGCTAAACGATCTTATTCCGAACATTCCGAGATTCCCGTTATTTTACAACCTCCATACGATATTGCGGCCAAGTCGCGGACATTAGAGCTACGCCCACGCACAGAGACAGGGGGAGGGAGAGAGAGAGAGAGAGAGAGAGAGAGACCGACAGAGTGAGAGAGATATTGCAGTGGAACACAAAGAACATAGTATATCACGATGGTATCTTTAATATATGTCAAAAAATACAGATCGAGACTAACGCTTTAATTGAACAACTGTAACTTCACAGTGATATCTAGGATACGTATCTAGAAATACGGATCAACAGCAAAATTTCATACAGAAAAATATAGGCTAGAGTTCTGCATTGCTTGCACATATATATCATAGTTTCGGGACCGGATTGCGTCATACGTTCAGAGAGGCGACTTTCCACGAAGTGGACCGATGTTATTCGACTCCGACTCGGGCTGCCGTGCATCTTGACACGCGTGGGAGTGAGAAGCAGAGAAATCGAGCGAGAAACAGCGAGAAGAGTGCGAAAGGAGATGAACAAGCGAGACACGGAATCGTAGATAACGTCGAAGCTTGCCTCACGCGAGCAGTTCCATGAAGTGGTGGGGATAACTGTATGTGTTTAGAGGAATCGATACGGTCACCGTTATTATATTTATCGAGTAGCTTTATCGACACAAAATATTTGTGTGAAACTACTCCTATTGCAAACGCGACAAAATGAAATCCGCATCGATGACAATGCACACTGTGCGTTACTGAGAAAATGGCAAGCAAGGCGATACCAGAGGTATTGAGGGGTGGTTCGTTCGCTTTTACCTGACCTAACCACTGACACTCTTGTAAACTGAATGCTTCGCTTGCCAAATCGGTTAATTCCATAAAACAAAAAGTTGAGAAAAATGAGAATGTGGTGTATATTGTTTTTTAAAATTCCTGTTAAATTATAAATCCAAATAAATGATGTAGACTGTGTTACTGCAGATGTATCTTTTATCCAACGACATATTGAAAGTATAAGATCGAATATATCGTTATTATTACAACAATTTTTACGTGATAAAGAGAGTTAATCGATTTGGCAAGTGAAACATTCAACTCATACCTGTAGGGCAACGAAGTTCGAGCTTCTTTTACTATCTGATACACATAAACTAATTACTAAATTCCTATGGCACACCAAAAAATATTTAAAAAGCATTCTCTTAATCAATCTCTAACGAGAAACTGATTACCAAAGAAAATAATAGTTTTGTATCGTTTTTGCTTAAAATTGGCAATAAAGTAATTATATTTCCTACTCAGCATATCATTACACGCGAAGATAAAAACTGTCGATCTCGTTCGAAATTCTAATTCGTGATTGTAAAGTTACGGCACACTTGAAAGTATCTCGTGAAACATCGCTTTAACAAATTCAATGTAGGGCCTAAGAAGACAATGTCGTGCAAGTTTTGTCCTACACCTAACCAACGCTAATGCGTCAAACGGTGGCACTGTTTAAAGTGGTTTCAATTTCAATTGTTGCCTCCGGCCAATACCCTGCTGGTAACTCGGAATTCTCCTCGATAGATCTATCGAACTCGCACTGAACGCGTTAAAAGCAACAAAGTTCCTCGAATCGTTAAATGATACAGCTTTATCGCTTACATTGAATCTACAGCGATACCTTGGAAATTGTCCGCTGTTCAAACTATGTTCCAAAATTATTTTCCAATTTAATATCACTGTTGCTTTTCAAATAGCAGCTGAAAGCTTAAGTAGATCTACGATAAATGTGTCAACCACAAATGTGGGTTAACCACATTTCCAATGCACTGCTATACTGTTTACGAATCTATCACTTTCAATCAATATTGACAACGCCTAAATGTGAGAAAATGAGGTTCGATACTTTTTAAACAGCAGCTGAAAGCTTAAGTAGGTCTACGATAAATGTGACAACCACAAATGTGGGTTAACCACATTTCTAATGCACTGCTATACTGTTTACGAATCTATCACTTTCAACCAATATTGACAACGCCTAAATGTCAGAAAATGAGGTTCCATACTTTTTAAACAGCAGCTGAAAGCTGAAGTAGGTCTACGATAAATGTGACAACCACAAATGTGGGTTAACCACATTTCCAATGCACTGCTATACTGTTTACGAATCTGTCACTTTCAATCAATATTGACAACGCCTAACTGTCAGAAAATGAGGTTCGATACAGGTTCAACCAACCAACCTCTAAAATGCATTCCTTCCGCTTGCCATTTTCTCAGCAACCGGTAGCGGTGAACGATAGTGAGGCTTCACACAGTCTACGGTGCACTTCAAGATGGATATAGTATCGCGTGAACAGGGTTCACGGTGGTGGATTATTGAGATTCAAAAATCAGGGAACCGGTGCACGAAGCCACGTTGCACTGTGTCACAGAGTGCGCAAAGAGGCCACGTCAATGCGCGTTACGCTGGCTCGTGGGAGGAGGCAGCGGAGAGGAAAAGAGACCTGGAAGATTTCTGATGAATGGAGATCAACCGCTATGGTAACTGGACGTGGCAATAATCGCTGCATCGCTATTTGAAGATCAAGAATTTCGAGAGAGATGCGAAACTGCAGAAAATTCTGGATGAATGGAACCATAATGGCTACATTAATTCGTTATCTATAAACTAGGAACTGTAATTCGATGTATAAATCAGAATTCTTAATTTGAGATTTGAAAGATCTTGAATGGATGGAACGTAGTTAATTCGGTGATCAAAAGAAATCAGTGAAGCAGCATTCGATTTATTAAGTTTGAACTGAATTCCTATGGAATTTAGAGGATCTCGAACATCTTATGGAAGATCATCTACCGTGATGATTAGGTCAGCCATTGCTTATTGTTTAATTGTAAAGTATCCCCAAAATCCAAAAACGTTGGACGAACAAAAACTTACGTATGTGAATCGAAACTCTCAGCCAACCATAAAGCTTCTCCAGGACTGAGATAATCGCGTAACGAGTGCACTAAGATGATCGGAAGAATTGGAGCAAAGTTCACTAGGATTCCTCTTCCCCTTGATCTACTACTAACCCTTTACACACGAAACGCGACTCTCCATCTTCGAAAGTTCCCAAGTGTAAAGTACTGAAACTACACAGTACCAGAATTTACTTATACTAAAATTTGCGAGTGATACCAAAACTCCTAATATACGTACGAAAATTTCCGTATCGTTTGATCGTCAAGAGTCGCCCTTTCGAGTGTCAACGATTAAATCACCGAACCGAACTCGTTCACCGATCCCCAACAAACGATCTCGCGAGAAAATGGGTACACAACACGGTACGTAAAGAGGCCACGTCGACGCACGCCGCCACAGCTCGAGGGATCCCGTAAATCGATGAATGAAAAGGTGTCACGACAGAGATTAACAACTCTTTCCCCAGAACCAAGTCCCCGACCAAACCAACCCCATCGCCAACCCCCATTCTCTTCCCTCCTATCCACGGTTCTCGAATCGAAAAAGGGAACCACACCACCTTCGCACCAACCAGAAGAGCCCCCAAAAACCAAATCCTCCCTCGAGAATCCCAAGAGCATGCTCTCGGGGCACGAAGCCAGCGTAAGATCCTCGAGTCGATCCTGCGGAGTCAGCGGAGCAGCCTACTAAGCAGCAGCCCCAGGGCGCTAGTATCGAGCGGGTGCGGAGGCGTAGCGCACACAGCAGCAGCGGCCGGAGGAGGATCTTTACCTGCTCGGTACAGACGCATAAGTCGTGATTTGCGACCGTGGCTGCAGCTGCTGGTGGTCTGGTCCGGTCGTCCTTAACCGTCTTCCTCGAGACTCTCGCCACCAGGTTAGGGAGAGCTAGATCAAGGAAGAGCGAACAACACTCTCTCGCCGGTTGCCGGTCTTGGGTAGCCGAAAACGATCGCTGCTCCCCTCTAAATGTTGCTCGTCGCCTCGCGAGGACGCGTGTATTATTATCGTTACGGGACACGCGAGGAGCAGGTCGGTTACGCGTTACGACACGGCCACGACACACGACGCGACACGGACTTCTGCGGACGACACGCGTGTTGGACGGGTGCTCTCTGCCGGCTGCCGTAACTCGAGTCCTCCTCCTCGACGTGCGCGCTCGCTCGCGGCACCCGGATCGGCCTCTGGCCGCGCGCAAGCGTCCTCGGCGCTGAGGACACGCCGCATATTGATCGGAACGTGGCCCGATCCGGACGTAACGAGCCTCGACGCGGAATTTCTGCCGCTGGTTACGCGCGCCAGCAAGGTCAGACCTCGACGATCCTCCGCCACGAGGAGGCCGCCGCACGCCGCAGCGGAGAGAGGAGAGGATTCTGAGGAGGTTCCCTTGCGACAGAAACGTTGGAACTGGGGGAAAAGAAGGGGATTCCGAGAAGGTTGCTTTGAGAGAGGAACGTTGGATAGGAGAAAGAGGAGAGGGTCCTGAGGAGGTTCCTTTGCAAGAGGAACGTTGAACCAGAGAGAGATCAGAGGATCCTGAGGAGGTTCTCTTTGAGTGAGGAACTGTGGAACTGGGGAAAAAGGAAAAGATCTTGAGGAGGTTCCTTTGCGAAACAAACGTTGAGACCAAGGAGAGAAGAGAGGATCCTGAGGAGGTTCCTTTGCAAGAGGAACGTTGAACCAGGGAGAGATAAGGGGATCCTGAGGAGGTTCCTTTTGAGCGAAGAACTTTGGAACCGAGGAAAATGAAAAGGATCCTGAGGAGATTCCTTTGCGAGAGGAACATTGAAGTAGGAGAAAGGAGAGCATCCTGAGAAGGTTCCTTTGCGAAAGAGACGTTGGGACCGAGGAAAGGAAGGATTCTGAGGAGGTACTTTAACAAGAGGAACGTTGAACTTGGGAGAGATGAGGGGATCCTGAGGAGGTTCCTTTGTAAGAGGAACGTTGAACCAGGGAGAGATGTGGGGATCCTGTGGAGGTTCCTTTACGAGAAGAACATTGAACCGTGGAAAGACGATCGAGAGAGTGTCGGTGTGCGTCGATGGTGTATTTTTAGAGCGAACGGGGTTGAGAAACTATATACAGGCTAGGTCTGGGTATAGCGATCGCGAGGATCTGCATGCTGCGCATCGGAGGATCCTTCGAGCGTTATGCGGAACTGACCGGAATGTTGCAGCGGTTTGGTGAGAGTCGGAATGAACGAAATAGCTTTGGTTGGGTGGTGAATCGTTAGATCAAATCCTGAAGCAGATTCGTCGTTAGAAATAGGTTGCATGATTTACTTCTGTGGATGGAACATGGGATACCTTAGAACATTGAAATTTAGTTACACTTGACTCAGTGTTCAATGTCTACTTTTTTTTGCACATAACATGAGATTGATTACTCTAAATAGATTAAGGTGAATAGTACCTTCGTACTTTCGATTGATTAAAAATCTCTCTATCACCGTAGTTACAGAAGTGTAGCTTAAGATTAATCTTAAACATTTAGGAAATACGCTGAAACAATTTATATGCAATTCTTCTCATTTATAAGGTAAAGGACCTTTATTTTATCAGAGCAGTAAACTCGGTACCTCAGCTAATTATCGTGATCTCGAACGAATAATTTCGACCACGTGGAATTCACCTTGTAACCGACTAACCCTAAACCCAAATCTAATTACATTGATCTTTGATCACAAAGACCGCTGCTCTATATACTCCGTTTCATCCCCGGAACACGGAGAAACGCTACTCGGTGTCGGTGCTGGGTATTGATCACGGGTAACCGCCTGATTAGAGTGCGATAAACAGCGACGGGAAATTCCTGTCCCCAGCTGCTAGTAGATTTCAAGGAAAGAGAAATACGGTGCAGCCTCCTTTCCGCGAAGTGGAATAAATCAATTGCTCTGCGTATCGATTGGATAACAATATCGAAAAGAGTTAAAAATCTAAGAACAAGAAATCATAATTTTCATAAACTGTGCCATATTTATTACCAAAAATCGGTCTGTTCTCAAAGAACAAAAATCGATCAAAAATCATTGTTCTTTTACTTGAAACAGGATACTCGTGTATTACTTAAAGAATAATCTAAAATAATTTCATAAAACACACCGATATACAGATCAGAATTGGTTCAAACCAACCAAATTTACGAAAATCAAAGTGACACGATCAAAAGCAGAGAGAAAAAGGTCAAAATAAAAATTTGGAAATTAAAGTGAAAAGTCAATTGCAATGCATGAAAGCGGATATAAAAGAGAACAGAAATGCGAGAGATATCAACATACAAAATGTCCCTGCGGCAAAGATCACGTGGTTCTGCATTTCGCGAAGCATTTATTTCATCCAGGGAACAACGGACATGCATAATGCATTTTCTGCTCGCGATCGATCTTCCGCGGATACGTCTCGGGCAAGGCTAGATCGCTCGCGACGCGTCGCGAGAAGACGTATTGCAACCGGGACAGATTCGCGGCGATAAAACACGGCATGCGACTCCTTATGCAAATTGGCTCTGCCCGTTTCGACCCGCCAGGAACATTTCATTACCCGTGATACGGTTTCGCGTGTTATCGCGCACGGCTTTGGGTGTTGTTCGCTTGCGAACGTCACGCTGAGTAAGTACACGCGAAAGGTGAATTTTAACCCTCTATGGGCCGATTTTTTATTTTAACTGTTGGGAATTGAATACAGAAATACTACGAAACAAAAATTAACCATAAACCAGCTTTCTCTTAACGTACTTTCTCAAGGGCTTCTTCCAACAAGCTAAGCCAGATCTGGCATTTTAGAAAGTTCGAAAACATCGAGAAACAGAACAATGGGGCTGAAGGACCCCCGGACGGGGTTGTAAGAATTTCCACCACTGCGTTTTGCTAGTCTTGTGACAAAACTCACTAGGTGCGGTCAAAATTGCCCTTCCTTGTGCTATATAGAAGTATTAATAAATTATTACTTATTGAAATATAGTGATCAATCAATTATCAACATAGAATTTATTGTCCTATGTAACATAGCAACTAAATATGTCATTATTACTTTGTCATTATTATTTTTTAAACCCTAAGAATGGTATCAAATTTCCGGGTACTGTTTTGGTCACTAGTCAGTGGACAACCAGTTGTAGCGACTGACATACGAAAAACATATTTGGGAGCGCCGTCTGTATATTGGAAACAGATATACAAGAAGTGTTCGTAAATCTAGCGTTAATATTGTAGTGATGTGATCGAGCGGATACGATAGCTGGAAAGGTCGGAGGAGTACTTGAGTTGGGCGATTGTCGTGCGAACGCAGAATGTTTGGGCTCGAATGTTTCTAAGGCGTGAAAGATGAGAACTTGAGAAAACAGTGCGACTGAGAAATTGTGGGTATGTAGTCGTGACCGAATGCGTAGAGTGAGAAAGTATTAGACGACGAAGGCAGAAAGTATTAGACGGTGAAGATAGAAAGTATTGAACGTAGAAAGAGTGTTGGGGAAGCGAAGTAGCCAGCGTAGTTTGCGAAGAACTGTATAGTTTGCGAAGTATAAGCGTAGTTTGCGAAGCATAAGCGTAGTTTGTTATTTTGTGTTCGTTTGTGTCGTTTTAGTTTTATTAACCGTTTGCGTACCACGAGCCGCTTTCGCGCTCTTCCGATTTCCTGTCGAGAAAACCCAGTGCATTTGACCGATACAGACAACTGACAGTGCGCTTACAATTTGCCAAAATGCGCTCAAACTTTTAGACGCACGTACGTCGCATAGCCATCAGCTAGTATAAGAATATGTATACAATAGTATTTCATAAAATAATAAGTTACAAATTAAAAATATGAAAAATTAAAAGAACAAACAATATTTCGACACATAATCAAAGGAGCGTTATCGCGCTCTTCGGCTTTTTTCAACACATGATCGAAAGAGCGCGATCGCGCTCCTTGGCGTTTTTCGATCGTGTTTTTTGAAAACCCTCTGGTACGCAAACGGTTAAATACACGTATATTTATTATTTTATTCACTTTTCTTCCTTTTCCTTTTTTCATTTATAACCTTTCCTATAATATTGTCGCGAGGCGAGCATAAAAAAAAGACATGGAACGGTATTAAAAGAAGAGACGGTTATCGCCGGATTCTAATGTTAGAACCTCGGAAAAGAAACGGAAAGTCCGACCTTGCCCCGGGCTACGGGCAAAAATAGTTCGCACACCGTGTATGGCGCACCGGAAGTTCCGTGTGAGCGTAGGAATTAGCATACAGCTATGTTTCGTTGCGTCATTTTTGGGGATGCTTGAAATTGCAGCTGCTGGATCGATTCGAGTTCCCCTGCTCTACCCTCGCTTCCGGTTTCCCCTCGACGTCACGCGTATCGATCGGTTGTCGTTCGAAAATTTTTCGTTTCGAAGAATTTTTCCTGAAGTCCATTCCTTCTCTTCCTTTCGCCATTATCGCGAAAATGGTCCAAGTAAAAAATTTAGAAAAATTGGTATTTTATTAACCGAACCGCGTGGAAATTGACTAAATTACAGAAAAATGAAAGTATGATTTCTTTCACAAATTTTTCACTCACAATTGGCTCATTATTTGGTTCTGCAACGACACACTCTGTTTTCTTAACTTTTATCGAATGAAATCACACTGCGATCTGTCAGGTTTCAGGTATTTTTTTACACGATTGGGGCATGCGAAAAATTTTGAAAAAAATCGGTGGAACACTCTCAGGTGTGTAGTTTAATGGTATAAAATTTGAATGTTCAAAAAAAATTAAAGAACATTCGTATCTGTAATTATTGCGCGACATCAAAGGTTATCTCATCGCAGGGTTAATAATCGCCGGCACATATGTGGTTTTAATCTAAATTTTTAAGCCAGATGTTTTTCGTTCGTTACCGATAACAATTTTATAATAGGTATCTTATCGTAAGAAAGCAGGTTAATGAGATAGGTCTGTTATGAGACAACCGCGACAGTCACCTCTCGAGCGGAAAGGTTTAAATGATATCACTTTTACAAATTTGCCAATGGAAATGGTCATATTTAAAAGTTTTAGTACTATTTATGGAAATTAAATAAATATTGGTACACCTGAATTTCGGTGTTGTTTAATTTCAATGTTCTGCATTTGGAAATTTGTGAAGATGGAGAGTTACCTTTCGAGTGCAAGCAGTTTAAATTTAACGGATTCTTCGCCACGTGAGTACTGCTTTCAATGCAATCTACACGGTGTAAGGACGTTTTGCGAGGATCACGCTGATAAACCTTATCCATGGACTGATTATTTGAACAAAATATAATTGTATACCCTAAAACTCGATTATAATCGAAGAATGTTAAAAAATGATATTCTAGTTTATTTTATAACTTAGTTATAATTCACGTAATTACATTTTGTTATGCTTTGTAACAGAATTATATCAACCATTATCACTACTGACGTTATATTCCCATAATATGTATTTACAATTTTTGTATGTAATTATAATTTAGACATGTACCTATGTATATCTAATATTTTTAAAGTTCAGTCAAAGATATAACTTTTGCAACTCTTCAATACATGTAATAACATGTATTTATATTTATTTATAATTTTTGTATGTAATTATAATTTAGACATGTACCAGTGTATATTTAATATTTTTAAAGTTCATTTAAAGATATAACTTTTGTAACTCTTCAGTACATGTAATATACTTCAACACATGTATTTATATTTATTTATGATTTTTGTATGTAATTACAATTTAGACATGTACCTACGTATATTTAATATTTTTAACGTCCATTTAAAGGTTTAACGCTTTTGTAACTGTTCAACTACAGCGGAACTAGGTAATAAACAATTTCACCGCGTTTACCGAGCTCCGCAGACAACATTAATTACGTCTGTCGACCACGAAGTTGATTTACGGCACGAACGAAAGATGTTTGAAAACTGGAACACCTGCGCCTGGAATATTATTGCAGGCTGCATAATTTACGCGAAATCTGTCCTCGCGAACATTTCTGACGTCGCGAATTCAACGTATATAAGTACACATTTTCGCTTTCGATCAAATGCTGCGTAGAGCCCTCTGAATATAAAAAAAAATATTATTCTACGCTAAAAAAAAAAGAAAAAGAGAAAAAAAATAATTTTTTACCATTTAACGGTAAAGTCTCTTTTTTTTAAACGAGAAAGAGAGCATCGTATTAAGAAATTGTAATAATAAGGAAAACGGAAACGTCTTTTTTCTTTTTAAACAAGAAAGAGAGCATCGTTAAAGTATTAAGAAGAAATTGTAATAATACGGAAGACAGAAACGTTTTTCTTTTTTTAAACGAGAAAGAGAGCATCGTCAAAGTATTAAGAAGTAATTGTAATAATACGGAAGACGGAAACGTGCAGGCTGTTAGATACACATAACGTTATCATTACTACGTTGTCGACGTAAATTCAAGTGCCTTGGGACGTTTTCTTCTTAGGTCCGTCGTTTTGCAACGGGATAATAACCGTTTTTATGTAATTAACGCAAAACTGCAGCCCGATGCAAATTCCGGTGCCGTTGGTATAAAATTTGCATAGCGAAATAAACTTCGCCCCTTTGCATAAACAACCCCATCAGTTTGTTGTTTTAATTATTCTCTCCATCTCCCATATTTCCCTCTATCTATTCATCCCTATCTTTATCCCTATCTATATACCTATCACCTCTCCCCTGCCCCCTCCTTGACCTTTCCTCCCTCTTGTACCCTTCATTTTATTAAGAAAACGCGAAAGAATAAGAGTAAAGAGTATTTATCTATTTATTTATCTTTCTTTATCTCTCTATCTCTCTCTCTATATATATATATATATTTTTTTTTTTCACTGTTACCTCTTGCAAACAAATTTAACTTAACCTCTGCCTCTTTTACCTTTATTCTTTGCATTTTCTTATCAAAATTATATTGCATTAAATTTTATATATATTTATTATATATTTTATATTATACATTTATTATAATTTATTTTATTTATATATATATCCCCCTCCAGCCCCCACCCTTACTTCTCTGTTGTACTCTTAATTTTGCTAAGAAAACGCAAAGAATAAGGATGAAAGAGGCAGCGGATAATTTAAATCTATAAACAGTTTGCAAGAGGTAACGGTGAAAAAATTTGAACAAACGAACCGTCTTCGAAATTTCGACGCGAATACATTGCGAAATAAAGGAGAAGAACTTTTTGTGCCTGGCCAGACAACCGAGTCACGGTCAAGAGCTTAGAAAAAAACAAACGCGAGGCAAGGACAAATTTTACGAGTTTACCTCGAGGCACGAGCCACGCCAATTTTATTCGGATAGCATTTCGTGTAGCATTCCGCTTCCCGTTTCGGCGTCGCGGCTCGAATGAAAAGATTCGAAAATCGCGGACAGAGAAAGTTGAACGGCCGGAAAACGGTTGCTTCCATGATAAAGGGAACGTTAAATTCATGTAAATACGTTGTTCGTTTCTTTGAAACATTCAAACACCTTCAAGATCTACAAACATTTCCCTGTATCCCAATGTAGGGGAAATATAGGGGAATTTGTATACAGGCGCCCCTCGACTTTCGCGAAAGTATGTGCGAATGTTGAATGTTCGAAAGTAGAGGGATGTAAAGAAATATGCAACAAAAACTGTGTTTTAAAGTATTGATCGTAACAACATTGTAATCTGATGTCCCCTGTGTGGGGGGGGGGGCAACCTAGTAGCCTGCTCGACTCACGATGTCGCCTTAGAGGGGGCACCCAACCGCAAAGGCTTAAAAAGTTGAATTTTTAAAAATGTGCGAAAGTAAAGGGGGGACTTCTTTATTCCCGAATAATCCACTATATTCGTGTTCCTCGACCTTTTCTATTTTGCTGTACACGCAACTTAATCACTAAAATCTTACAACGCATCAAAAGATACACCGTATATTTTATCCATCGCTAATAAAAAAGATCTAACATTTCTAATTAATAAAAAAGAAAGGAAATGTGATTTTATACCGCTTTTCCACAAAATTGATATTACAATAACAATTTTCCCCCGTTATGCGTTTGATAACACACGAAAAGAATTTTGTCGATTCACAAAAAAATCGTAATCCACGATTAACGAACTTGCAACACACCTGAAAACCCCTCGTGACCCTAATACCAATCCTAATAAAATATCTGTCCTACATATCCGAAATAACAGTGTATTTGATCGAGGCCAAAAAATATAAATTCGATGGAAAATCATGAACCACTGAGTAGAACGCGAACAATAGAAAAATCCCGAGTCCACGGACGGTGGTTTAGAGTTTAACGATGGTCATATAACAGGCGGAAAAGATGGGGGGAGGGAGGGAGAAAAACGGAAATGGAGCGGCATGATAGCACAGGATACAGCCGGATCGATTGCGATGGGTAACGCAAGAAGAGAAAACAATGCGAATTCGAGGCGCAGGAAAACTCACGCGATCGATTAATAACGTTCAAAGAGGATCCCGTTGCACGAACACAGCGCACGGAAACGCACTCAGACCATACACGACGAATCGATCCCGATCGATTCCGATTGTTCCTACGACGGGACCGTCAAATTTTCGGCGTTCTCCTGCAATGGACTTTCACCCGAAATACAAATGCTCCGTGAATAGAGGGAATGGAAAACATTTGAGAAAAGAATGTAAGAGAGAGGGAGAGGAGATGGGTGAAGAGTGGGGGAGAGCTGGAGGGAGAGAGAGAAAAGAGTGGAGGGGGGAGAGGAGAGCAGTAGTGAGCGGAGAGGGGGGGAGGGAGAGATCTAAGGGAATTTTTCGATCTTTTTGCAGATGAAATCCGATTCTTTTTTCGGTGATTATAGTCGCCCAACTATAGCTTGACGCTTACCAGGTACTTCTGGTGACTATAGTCACCCGAATTCTAATGCTCACTGTATACTACCGAACATCCAATAAACTTTAGTAAAGCAGAATATATCTGTCATATCTCCGTGGTAGTCGATTGATATTAAATAATCTCTCGATTCTCTCTGACAGCATTATATAAGATTATTATACATGATTTATTTATTTTGCTTTTATTTTTAATTTATCTTGTTCAGATCTGATTTTTCAAATAGGTTGATAAATTCTGGAATTTTTAACCAAAGAGAAAACACTGATTGTCTAGTTTGATCGAATCGAGCAGAATGTAAATATTTAACGGCAAACTGTTCGATAAACGGCCCAATTATCTTCTGGGCCATCCTCAACGAACACTGGGGCCCTTCGAGCAAAAGTCATTCACACCGAGCATCCAAAGACTCGAGCAGAACCGTCTGATTTACGAGATTATTGAACTGAAATTGACAAGAAAATGAGATTACGAGCAGCAACATATAACCTTGACCAATCGCCTGTTTAAACCTGTTGGTGTGCGCGCGCGCGAGCGTTTACGGGTAATTGAGATACGTGATTGAAAGAAAAACATACCGTTGTGAGTTTGTTGATTATGACAAACAGAAATACCCAGTAAGCTTGAATTTCACGGTTTCAGTTAGACACAATAATTCTAAGGGAAAATTAGAATCACAATTGTAGGTGCAATTAATTTAAAAATGATTTAACTGACAAATAATAATGAATTTAGAAATTTCTATAATAAGTATGTTAAAGTGAAACTTTAGAAAACAATTAAATTCATAATATTATGATAACTTAGTTTATAATGTTTTATTTTATTTTCATCAGTTACAGATGGTTTTTACGGAAAATATATAGAGACTGAAAACAAAAAATTTTAAGAAAAATCAACGTTTAATTCATCACTAATACAGACCAAGAATTAAATAACTCCTCCTGCTATTATCAATGATATGAGTCATTATTTACCACCTGAACGAAGAAATAAAGCTACCAATGAGTAGAAATTACAACACATTTCTCTCTCATTTTATTGCACTTAAACAATGTTTAACCTCTTGCTCTCCGAGAAACATTTTGACATTTCCTTCAATCGATTTGACAATTAAACGATAAATTTATTATACAAAATTTATGATTAAACATGTATTTAAAAAACATTAAAATTAGTTAGGTTGCATTCAATTCTTGAAAGTATGGTAGGTATATATAATACTTCCACTATTAATATAATTAAGAAATTAACTAAGAAATTAACAAAATTAGGCAAAGAAATCTCGGAAGGAAGGAATTATTACCCTCCAGAAATTAATAATTTATATGACCAGTATTATCCTCCTCGGATAACCGACTAAAGGAGATCAGTTACCGATCGAAAGCAATGCTGTTTCGAGAACCAACATAGCACGAAATGAAACTGATTAAGAGGTGTTATTTTGCATCGCTATCAAGCTGCTATGCATGCTTAAGGGTCAGAACAGGCCATCTTAAGCCGCAGATAAATAAAAAAAATAAGGCGTGCGTACGCGAAGGGAGCGAAAGGTCGGATTACTCGAGTCTGTTCGAAGAATCTGTTTCAAAACCAGACACTTCATGTTCAGATGAGACATGAGTCTCATCCCACAACAGTCGAAGAAAATCGAACTAATGGGTTAAAATAACTTTCTTTAAAAAAAAGGATACTTTGTTATTTCAATAATTATATTGATTTTCAATATACGAACTTTTTTATATGAATGAATAAAAAAGTTGAAGATAATTTCAGTTACGGACTAAAGTCTCGTTTTTACTATTAATAATATTAGAGTCAAGGATACTCCGATATCGGTATGAATAAATCAACATAAGCATAGCTATTCAACTGAATGATATAAATAATGTAAAACGGAGAATAGAATATATAGGTATGCATGGGTTATTAATATTATCTATCTTTAAAACGATATTCTGATATCATATTAGGTAATTTTTCTGTATCAGTTAAAAAAAATGTAATCAGTTTCCTTTTAAATCAGCTATTGTAGCAATAAATCACTTAACTACTTAACCTATAATTCATTTAATTTTACTCTAATTCCATCGACTTTCTAAAAGACTATAACACTCAATTATTATTTTTATGAATAATCTTTTTTTTCAAATACGTTTATATTTTGCTATTCCACGCTTTCCACAAACGTAATAAGAACGATCACATGCACTTCCTATTTGATCAGAAAAAGTAAAGATAGAAAGTTTCATTGATCACAAACGCAAGTATGGTTACCGATAAGAACCTTTCGTTAGATTACTTCAATCCAGATAACACAAGAAACTTTAAAACGGGTACGTCCACGCCGAACGAAGATAAAAAGAGACAGCGGTAATGATAAATTCAACACGTGTTTTTTATTTGTTTGATATTCAAGGAAAAATTCCAACAATTATTACAGTGCAATGTTACCAAAATGACGAGAAAATAACGAACATGGATATATCATAAATATTACAATAAACAGTGTAATGTTTAATTAATCAATATTTGTAGTAAAACAAAACAAACCTACTGCGTTTACAAAGGAAAAAAATTTTCTCCAACAATCACTGTTTCCTAATAAAAAAAAAATATTCGATTCAGCTCGATAATTTACAATTTTTCCGATCTATTTTAAGTAACCACTCGATATACACTTCATCGAACCTCAATTGATAAACATTCGATACGAACGCACAAAAATAATGGTTTTATATCGAAAGAATATGGTCAATCATGATAAGCGAACAAAGTGCGAACACACGATAATTCAATACAAACAGTACGAAACGATTCATTCGGATCAATAACACAATACGACATATTATATGGTAGAAACTGTAATCGAAACCATCGGAAATACACAACGATACAGAATCTGTTCTTTTTATCGACAGTGCCAAAGTTTAAATATATGCCTCGGAACATACCGGTTAATTTAAAGAAACGAGATCACACGCTGTACATTAGATTTATTACAATTGCTGATCGGTAAATGACGTTGCACTTTACACACAATACAGAAATAAAACGTCCAAAATGCATACACAAAATTATATAAATGGAAAAAGGACATAAAACTCTACGTACATTAATACTTCCAATATCCATAGGAATAAATTAATATTATTCTACTTCAATCTGATGGATTCTATATTTTTCCTGAATCATCGTTTCACTTGTTTTCCATAACCACCAAAAAGTAAAGCATGATTCATCAAAATGATCACGGTTACACGCAAGTTATCGTAATCTCGTGGTTCGTCGAGACCAGCCGTTTCGGTGCGTTCAACAATTCGGTAAGCGATATCGATCCTTCGTTACGTGCGAGGAAATAAAAGGCAATGAACGAACGCGACGAGCAAAAGACAGAAAGGAAACGTATGACGTGTGCCCGTGAAAGAGGGCATGAAATGAACAAGAGATGGGAAACGTTAATATTTCCCGTAGAAAACGAAGTCGCGGATTGTACACGTTCTCGTGTCCAAAATGGCTGGTCGCTAAAATTAGCGTCAGAAACGATACCAGATAGGACACACCGTCGTTACAACCATACCCTGGTTCCACTCACCTTGACGTCGAAGAAAAGTCATATAAAATGGTATCGCCCTGCTGGACGGCCGCCTTCTAGCGTGAAAATTGAACGGATGTCCGTGGGTGTATCGAGACAGATGGATCGCCCTGTCGGGTGCACCCCAATGTCTCGTTTTACGTCTTTCTACGATGTTGCCTACGAAAGACGGTTGTTGAAACGGTCAGTCGTGTAGACGTGATACCGTACCGATACGTCCACTTTACTCGTTTCCTCTTTCTCCGCTCGATAACAAGTATCCCTGTCGTTGAATGGTTATTAGATCGTCAAATTCTCAACTCTACGTGCTGTATGTAACTTCTTTCATCTGCGACGTGCACACGAAACGTTGCGGCTTCTAAGGCGGCTACTGCCTGAATACAACAGCAAACGCTCCTCGAAACCAGGGCCGTAAACATGACTCGTAACTCCCTGCAAATGATAGCGGCGCCCCTATCTTCTCGTATTCAGTTTTTTTGTTCTACCATTGTCACGTGATCTCACGTGATCTCACGCAATCTCACAAATGATGCAATAGCAATTTTCGAATTCTCATGCACTTCTTTAATTACTTCGGTAAGAGCTTCATTGGTACTAGTCGTAAAAAAATTATCTTATGAACATATGACCATATAAAAATTTACTTGTAATAAAAAGCCGATTGAAAAAAAAGAACAATTTGTATACTGGCATATACATATATATATGTATATACGAAAAACGGTCAATTCGAATTGCTCAAAAGAAAACAATAGCAGTATGGTCATCCTATCTAATCGCATGTTAAAGTCTATGCCTAACCGAAATGGTAATATAAAAAGATACCGAATGAATAAGAATCTCAAGAACTTCTTAAAGATTATTAAATAGTTTTAATATGTATTTCTTTTACTAACAGAGATAATTTAAAAAATTGCTAATGACAATAAAATTATTATTTATTTTTTAACATTTTAATGCTTAATTATTTTTGCAAATAGTTCATAAAGTTGCCGCCACAATCAAGTACGCGACTTAGTCACAATTTATCTCGGTATTCCTTTATCTTTTAAGTTTAAAAGTGGATATATATATTTCTCCGAATATACTGAAGCAATATTGCAAACCGTAAAAATTGCATCAATATTACGTTAATCGGCAACATAACCTTTATGTCATTACAAGAAGTAACTAACTGTTGTGAAGCACGTGATGCATATTCGAATTTTTGTTGCGTACAGTATAAATATTAGTACAATATAGTTAATATTTAATAACGTAAATTTGAAGGTTAAAACGAATAAGTTTATAAAGTTGTTGGTTATTTTGATGTATTAAAACATTACAAAAAATGACTTCACCGTTTACTTGTATATCATGTCGTGTAGCATTCAGAGATCTGGAAATACAAAGACAACATTACAAATCAGATTGGCACAGATATAATCTAAAGAGAAAAGTGGCAGAACTACCTCCCGTTTCTGTGGAAGAATTTCAGAAGAGGGTGATTGCACAAAGGAACAGGGATGACAAGGAGAGGGAAGAGATAACAGTGAACTGTAAGGTATGCAAGAAAAATTTTAACACAAGAAATCAATATGAAAATCATTTATTATCAAAAAAGCACAAAGAAAAAGTTGTAAAACAAAATGCTTCTGAAGATGTAAATGAAGAACTTAATGATGATGCTGGTCCTTCACCTGATTCTTTAATTAAGCAAAATATAAATGAAAAGGTTTCTATTAAGAGACCAAGAGAAGATATGGAGATAGATTCTGACATTGAGTCTATGGACTCAGATGAATGGATAGAGGATACTGAAAATCCAATTACAAACAACAATTGTTTATTTTGTAATCACCATAGCAGATCTTTGGTACGCAATTTGAAACATATGACAATTGCACATTCATTCTTCATACCAGATCCTGAATATTGTGTAGATATTAAAGGTTTACTTGTATATCTTGGGGAAAAAGTTTTTGCAGGATACATGTGTATTTGGTGTAATAATTCTGGTAAGTTAATTTAAATTTCTAAGCTTATAGTATATAGGAGCTATCAACTTAATTGTTTGTTTATTAAATTAATAGGAAGATGTTTTCAAAGTGCTGAAGCTGCCAGAACACATATGATTGATAAAGGTCATTGTAAAATGTTACATGAAGGAGATGCACTTGCAGAATATGCAGAATTTTATGACTATTCATCAAGTTATCCTGATGCAGAAGCTAGTGACCCAGATATGGAGGTTGAAATACCAGAATTAGATGATAATGATTATCAGTTACTGTTACCATCAGGAAATGTTATTGGTCATAGATCTTTGATGAGATACTATAAGCAAAATTTAAATCCAAACAGAGCAGTTGCACTATCAAAAAGTAAAAAATTACATAAAGTATTATCACAATACAAAGCTTTAGGATGGACAGAAACACAAAAAGAGGCTGCTATAAAAAAGGCTAGGGATATCAAATATATGCAGAGATTACAGGCAAAATATTCTACACAGTTACAGTATAAGGCAAACAAGTTGCAAAAACACTTTAGACCTCAAGTGAACTTTTAGATCTTATTATATGTATATTGTTGCAAGACTGCATTCCTTTTTAAATTATATAATTTTTCTGGAAGATTTAATTGTTAATCATGCTTGTTGCATTGCATATTTATATGTTTATTATTGAAATAAAGTTGTACTTATTTAATTGAAAATTGCATTTAACATAGTTTATAATTGTTTTAAAGGATATATTATGAAACGGTAGTCATTATAAACTGTAATATTTATTTGGCGGATAGTGTTACAAAATAACGTGTAATATATTTTCATAACATGTGACATCAACAAAAATAATACTTTTCATAACGTTTATTTTATACTCATGTGGACCCATCCAGTAATTCCTGTAACCATGAGCTAAATCACTGTTTTTCGATAACTGGTTAGACACGGATCAAGAGGTAATCCGTGTTCAGGTGGTCTCGTGGTAACTGTAAAAAAATGCGTACACAATCGAAAACGTCAATGATTTGTGTACTGTTTACAAATACAATATACTTTCAATTTACCACCAGCAAACTTGTAGCATTGTAAAGAAGATAATATCGTTAATACGATATACGAAGACATGA
Source organism: Tetrapedia diversipes (assembly GCA_033822845.1). Lineage (NCBI taxonomy): Eukaryota > Metazoa > Arthropoda > Insecta > Hymenoptera > Apidae > Tetrapedia > Tetrapedia diversipes. Next base: position 166,062 of record JAOPTO010000750.1, on the reverse strand, counting down.
ATTTCTTTTCTATACATTTTTTGCCATATAAACTATAGCAATTCGTTCTGTTTTGAATCAGCAGAATGCAGAACGAAATTCCAATGCAGAAAATATTTAATGGATCTTCATTCTTGCATTTGTCAATTCAAATATATATTAACTACTGTTTTTTTCTTTTTTTCTTTTTGCCTTTTTGTTTTAATAACAGCAGACCATTCAGAACACAGACAAGAGGTAGTAACCGATGTTTCGAATCGTTAATACTTTCTAAAAGAAACATGCGGCACCCCCGTTTTTTTAGATATAAGTACTTCATAAATGCGTCTTTGAGACAAACATACATTAGAGATCTGTTATTGTCACACAACGATACACATAGTTTACACTACTGCTCTTTCGTAAAATATTTTTCTGCTTGTTAAAGATTTCTGAAGATTAACGTGGGATCACGTTTCGCTTGCTATGTACTTTTAATTCAACACTTTCACCATCAGCTTTAAGGCCTGATGGGGTGGGGCAGGTCTGATTGATTTGTCGAGATCCGCATACAGTATCTCCGCCTCTACCTGAAAACCATGTTTCAAACACACTTTCTGCGAAAACATTCCCGTCGCGTCGGCTTTGAACACCTGCAAACATATTAACAGTTTGAGCGTCACATTTGAATGTAACTTAAGTTGCACACAAACATTTACATACACTTTGCATGAAGTATACTGCGTGCAAAGATACCTTTCGAGAAAGTAATGAGTGCATTGCAATTTTACATCTTGGTAAACGAAAATCATCCCATGCATATTAACCGAAGAACATGCTGAAACAAAAAGAAAATATGAACTTCTCGCCAAGACGTTTCCACGACAGCTTTTGCTTTGCACGTATGAGCAAATACATTGAATCAAATTCCTAACAGATTTATTTACTTAATTTTATTTTAATTAATTCTTTTGTTACTTGAAAATATTATAATTTACTTGTTAATAAAGAAAAGAAAAGCAATGTCCAATACATAAATTTTGACAAATTATAATCTAAATTTGGGGATGTGCTATAGGATAAGTTTTTGACAGGGAGTGGCAAAAGTCCCGGAGCGCAGTTCTAAACAGAATTTTTATCAAACTTAAAAGCATGCTTGAACAACATTTATCATACCATATAATTTTACAAATCATTTCTTGAAAAAGTTGCAATAACGTTTACGATCATAAAATAGGTGACATTTGGATGTTACCTTGAAACCAGCTTTCCTTGCGATTTCTAAACTGTCGGCCATCAGAATATTCGCTAGCCCTTTCCCACGAAAACGTTCATCAACGCTGAGGATTCGACACTCGAATAATTCGTCGACGTTATACTTGGAAAATAAATCAACTTTCTCGTTAACTTTATAGAGGAGCCCGAATATAATTTTGAATTTTTCGTCGTTCAGTTCCGCGAGACGGCGTTCAGCTTCTTCGCGCTCTCCCTTCTTCAGGATACCATTCAAAGCCATACCAGCTATCTGATAGGACAGTTCTTATGATCGACAATGAACTTAACCGTTCAAGGTCCATAAACATCACAGGAAAACATTACACCGTCAATGAAATATTTTTTAATGCGCAAAATAAATCAACAAGATGAACAAAATTATATAATCGTTTCTTTTATTACGAAAGGAAAAGAATACAGAAATTTGTCTTCTTCAATTCAGCTTACCGTCCCATTCTGATCCACTAGCATCCTCGAGTATCCCTGCTTTAAAGTGAGCAAGCAGTGTCTTTCCAGTTCAAACTGGCTCTCTCCTTTCTCACATAGTCCTACCGCGTGATTCAATGGTTCGTCGGAAAAAAAATTCCATTTCAAGTGGCGGATCGCGTCGTCGAAACGATTTTCTGGAACTTCAACGACCGTTAAATGATCGGACATCTTTGGGGTGGTCACGGCACGAATTTTCCGCGCACTGAAAGGATTTTCCACGCGCGCACCACCCTTAGTAGGGAGAGTTGACTCATATGGGAAAAGGTCCATATATTGATTGACCCAGTTCAAGAAATTTACTGGTTACAATGATTATGCATCTTTCTTAATTATTCCAAACGCGAAACGCGCGCCACCCGTACCTTAATGGTACTTATGATTCTTGATGGAGAATAAGAAGTTTGAACGCATTGAATTTTTGTTTACAAACTATCTATAAAATATACGATTAAGAATTAGCCTATGTTTATTGTTTGACGAAAATCAGCAATGCAAGTACAAAGAAAGTGAGATGAAGAAATACTCCCGAAGAAAGGTGGGGGGGGGGGGTATGGTAATGGTGGATCAAGATTATAATATATAGAAATAAATATATGTGTGTGTATATATATGTATGTACATATTTATTCTCCATAAATTTTTACTAGATAATTGATTCTATAACCTTTTGTAACGTTGCTGTCTCCGTAAATTTTTTACGTTGAATTATACCCTTATTGATATAACTACACGAACATGTTGAATGTTTTATACATAATAGAGTTTTAACAAATACCAAGCCAGTGGAATATGTTCAATGAAGGATATCATTAACATTCTCAATTATTATACAGTAATAGATTCTAATATGAAGTAGTATATCAGGTTGTAATTAAAAAATGTTAACAATATCACGAAATTATTACTATTTGCTTGTATAGATTTTTTACCAGTTGCCAATATAATTTTTTTGTGTAACACAGCTATACCATGAAGTTAGTATTGTCCAAGGGTCTGTGTAAAAGGACTAAATCTTCTCACACTTCATTGGATTCGTTTGAACACATTCATTCATAATTAAAACATACTTTTTTTAATACTTCATAATGTGAAAACAAATTATTTACAGTGTTTAGAATAAAAGATCTTCATCTCCTTCATCAAGCATGTTTGCAGTTTCTATATCTCTACCAGAAGCTTTCATCTCTGCTCTGATTGCATCAAGCTGTAAAATAATTTAAACATAGCAAAATATAATTGGCTAAAAAATATAAGAAAAATATAAGATATAAACTTTACCTTTGCTTTTGCTTGCTTCTTTTTATCCTGAATCTTCTTTAATCGATAGAATTCTTCTCTTTCTAATTCATCTAGCTCAGAAATTATATAAGCAAGGGTTCTCTCAATTCTTGGGATAATAACATGTTCAATAGCATTTACACGGCGATTTGTAATTTTAATAACTTCATCCAAGGTTACAAAACTTGTTTGCAAAGATGCTAATTCTACTAACAGCTTGACTGCTTTTTGATAATTCTTTTTTAATTTTGCCAATTGTTGGCCACCTCTTGCCAAACCTGCTAACTCATATGTATCTGTACCATCTTGATAGGACTCGAACACTGGAAGATTAACACCAGCAACATTATCTTTTTTGGATCGAATTTTAATTTGTGCTTTTGTCACATTTTGAAGAACTACTTGGTTGAAATCTCCAGTTGCAAATTTAGCTTCAGCTAATGAGAAAGCTGCTTCCTTCATTACTTCACCCATAAGAGTTTTTGTCTGAATACAAACATAAATAAAACTACTACATAAGAAAAAAGCAATTACACACATCATACAAAAATCAGTATTTGTTGTACCTCAATAATTTTACCAAGAATTAATCTAAAACGCATTTGTAATGCATCTGCTTTCTTTTTTAATAATCCATGACCCTTTTGGGCTCCCTGTAAACGGGATTTCATTAACATTTGTGCTCTGAAAGAAGATATGAAAATTAAAATCTTATAACAATTTATTTGTTGCATTACTAATTCTTATATAGCATAAAATAGATTATATATATACTATTGCTATTTTTTATCAATATAATAAAACAAGTAAACAATGTACAGACTTGATGTCCTTGTAAAATATTTAAGAAAACTGCATTACTGCAGAAAGAAATAATACACTGGCAACATCCCTGTGCACTTAAAAATGTGATTTAAATATTTTAAACAAATCAGAGTAGGGTTACACCCATCTAACGACAGATGATAACAATTGAAGAATAATGATAAAATACAATAAATAAATGAAAAAGAAGATTATTTAATGAATTAAATGATTTTGTGCGATTTAGAAAAAAATTACTCACCCCCGAGAAGGGAAAATTGCAAGTTTATCTTTTCCAGACATAGCTGTGAGAACTATCAAGCAGATAGGAATAAGACTGATCAGCTGACTTGTTAGACCGGAAGTATTGAGTATATATATATAAATATATATAGTTAAGTAAAACTAAGCGCGTAATTTAAAAAGTAACATGTACGATTAATAAAAACTTAATCACCGAGTATATAAAATAATTGAACAACGAAATGTATCAACATTAACATGAATATAGATATCTGAAAATTAATTTAATCAAAATTAATAACATAAAATTTAAATAACACGATTTAAATCAAGGATGAAATAAAGAATATTGAAAATATAAATTCAATGGCACAAAAACACAACTTTTGCTACACTTTTGAAGAAATGAAAGATTGTTTCATACAACGATTAATAAAAGAAAATCGTTGTTTTCGTATTAGTAATAACGAGTCAAACACGTTTAGAATAGACGTGTGTGCTGTCAATCCTCATATCATACGTAGAAGTTGTTGGCAAGCAGGAATAATAAGAAAAGCTTCCGAAGATATCCTTAAAAGAATGAATATTAATCATCTGTAGATATAGGTTTGTATATATTTAAGATACAAAATAATAGACGGAATGTTAAACGGAAAATCTTTATTACAGGTCTATTTATACGTCTCTTTTGGTAAATTGCGATCAATTTTAAGAAAAAGAAATGATTCATACATCTGATATCTCTAAAGATTTTATTCTAAATAAAGCAATTCGCGATGCTACGAATATTTTACTAAAGCCACACACGTCAGTAATACTGTCAGAGCCTTGCTCAGCACAAAATGATTATGATAATAAATATGAAACAATTATTCGTATAAAAGACAGATGGATATCACATTCACAAGATTTCTTATTAAGAATGGCAACAATTGCATGGGACTTTCTAAATGTTTTAAATACATTTCAAAACAATTTGACAATTCAAAATATAAATGAAGATATTAATGATACTTAAATGATAGTATCTATGCATTTTTAAAATGCAGCTTCTATTGCTGATGTGAATTGACAGCTTATATAAATAGGAAGAAATAAGTATATCATACTACTGTAATTGAGATAAGTATTTTTAATAAAAATATACGAGGCAATTTTTTATAAAATTTTATAACAGAGACACCTGTCCAGGTTTCAGTACTTGTCTTATATTCACATTTATTCTAGCCTCAGAAATATAGGTTTTTGCTTTATCCCAATTATCTTGATCCCATGTAATATTTTGAACCTTATCATTTGATTCTTCACTATCCCATGGTGCATCATTTGCTGATAAAATTTTTGGTACTCCATGGTACCTCAAACGGGACATTCCAGACATTACTATTATATCTCCACTTCTTAAAAACACAGCATTAGCTGTATCTTCTTGTGTATGTCCTCCAAGTAAAAATATTGCTGTTTGACCAAAACTTATAGAAAATAAGGGTGCTTCAATGTCAATTTCAGAATGATCAGTATGACCTGCTAAGGTTGAATTCATTCTATAATAATTAATGATTGCAGCTTCAGCTCTGAATTTTTTAAAACATAAAGCTTGTGCTAAGAATGAAGTCAGTAATGATAGTTCAGTAGGCATCTCTGTTTTATATGTTTCAGAGTATACTTTTGTGTCCCAATTATGGTGGTATCCCAATGTTGCCCATCTTAATTTTGGTAATAATTGTTTTCCTTTACTAGATTTTCTGTAATTGATATAAAAAAAATATGTGTATTGCATATATATCATTTTCTCATATTATCATATGTGCAGTATCATACCCAAAACATATATCCCACCAATCTTCGTTTTCATTTAAAATATTATGGGCATCTAAGTTTGATTTATAAGGTTTCTTTGAATACTCTTTTAAACATTTTATAATCCACCATCGTTGTCCATGGCTAGTGAATGGATTTTTTAGAAAAATCAGTCCTGGAGTATCTAAAAATTCAAAGACTTTCCAATCATTTACAGGCTTTAATCCAAACTCGTGTTCGCATAGTTGATCAAGTAACTTTCCTTTAAATCCAGTAACCTAAAAAGCAACAATATATTACATACGTAAACCACACGATATTTATAATTCATTACATACTTTGGTATAGTCAGGATTATTCAGATCAATTACATCTTTTAAATCAGGATATGGATTCCGTCTTTTATAATATTTAAACTTATCTTTGAACATTACTTTGAACTATGGGCGTCGCCATACTTGTTATAATTTGTGCGCGCATTGATAGACGTCGCTACCATAGTTTGTCAGTTGGATCTGTGTAATTTGAAAGTACACTTTAACTTATTGTTAGATTCTTATGCGAGATACGATTAAATGCTTCAGATGTTTGAATAAGAATGTCATTTTGACACGGCTCATGATAGTGACAATTGAAAGTATTTATCCCCCAGTTCTTAATCATCAAGCTACAACTTTCTCTTGATGTTCTCTCGTAAAAACGTCGTTTCTGCAACAACGCATCTTGACTAACACAGAGGTAAGCAATCAAAGATGAATCTACGATGCGACATATGAGTAAGTACCGTAAAGAAGCGATCGATGAGTGGACACGTAAACAGCGTATTCTGCATTACGATTATTCGACTCGTTTAGCATAACACTACCATCATCATCATCATCGTATGAACATTAATAGTTAGATACGTATCAAAAAAGTCTAAGTTTCAAGCAGTTTTTTCTTACCGTACCCAACCTCTTCTCCCCTACCAGTGTACGCACACGGTAATGGACTGTGACTAATTTTAGAGTGTAATTTTCGCATAATAATACTGCCGGGAAATCTATGATTTCATAGAGGCGAAGAGAGGCACGTCGGCCGACTTCAAGGCTTTTCGAAAGCTTCGAGTAAATTAATAGCGCGCACCGCGTTAATAATCGTCCATTACCATCGCTCCTATTCTCCATACATTCCACCCACCCACCTAACCCGGTCGCGAATGATTGTTCACCTGTACCTCGAAGAATACGAACGAACCTTGTTCCAGTTATTAAACTGGATCTTAGGTTCAATCATTTTATTGATCCTGTTCGATCACCTATCTATTTGATAATCAGATAATTTCAAATCGCTAATGTCGAACTACAGGTCTTTTATCGACAACGAAAGCAAAATTTGAAATCACCAGATAAGAATATATCCGAATCTGTAAGAAAACATCTAGATCCTTTCGTGTATAGTTACGAGTGAATGATCTTGAAAGTATCGGGGGAAAGGGACGGAAAGAATCAATGTAGGGTACTCAATAGAAGCACACAACGCGCGAGCTTGAATATACCGGTGCATTAAGGGAGCGCGTATTCTCTGACAGTTTCATGTCAACAAATGTCGTGCCCGCGCGAGTCGCGCCCTGCTGTAAGCTAGGTCTGCACCAGACGATCGCGGCATATTCGCGAGATCGTCCAATCACGCATGTCTGTCACGTCATCGACAGCCAATCGCGTGCACTTTCGCTGACGACAGTCGCTAAATATAGCCCGTATATATCTAGGCCGGTCGCAACCGCGAATTATCCACAGTCGTGCGCCGGCAGCCGACGGAGAAGGACGGTGTAGGGCGTATCGGGACGCTGTGTTGTTGTTCGCACTGAAAAGGTAGGACTCAGTACACGCTCCGAAAACAACCGTCTTCTCTGCACGTGATAAAGCTCTTTGTAGGTCGAGTTGCATACGGCTATTCTTGTATTATAGTTCGGGAAATGCAATAAGGTGTATCGAGACTACGAAAGTAATTTCATTAGGTCTTCTGTGTAGATTAGATTGTCAAGTATTTTCGAACTGAACATAGTTTACGTTGCAACATTAGTGATATTGATTTAGCAATATATCTAAAATAGTAATTTATGTGTATTTTTTTAAATAACTAAATATTTAAGAAATTGAACATCTTTTAAAGGTTATTGTTAAATATGTTTGTTTCGAAAAAATCTCCAATAAAATAAGTGTTAAAATTCATCAATAATAATTTTCGTCGTGAAGCATCACGAAAATCGAGTTTGCTGCTATTCAAGGTCATGCGACTACCAAGTAGAGCTTTATTACGAACATGTTGCATTATTACAGCAAGAGTCGAGAGAAGAATATGTTAAACGTGTCGTTTAATGCACGATGTATATAACTACATTATCGTTTTTTAAAAACATCTCTATCTCGATTCTTGACTTATTCTTTCTGTTATTCATATTCACCGATAATTCTGCTAAATCTTTTGATAAAAGCGATTCATGAATTGCAAAAACGACTTTTCATTCCCTATTGGTAACTTGTTTTTTTTTTTCGAATTTAATGTAAACAGTTTCCGTACGAAAAATCGCGGTAACATTCGTGCATCGCGTTTCCATGAATACGAAGTTAGCTGTGAAGTCGATTATCGGTTACCGCGTTCACGCGATACGGGTCGGAAGAGGTGCAGCAAAATTATTGTTGGAAAGAGACTCGTTTCTATGGTCGAGACAGTAAAATGAAAAGTGTGTCGTTCTTGCAATTTATCATGACACGGTAGATACGTTTCGACAATTTCTCGACTGGCAAGGATCATGACACCTGAGGATGCACCCGTAATAAATGCATGATTAGTGTCACGGAGAACATCTGGTATAGTGGGGAACCTTAAATATAGCAAAACAGAACATTGGCAACATTGTCACGAATCTAGTAAATGCTATATAGCATCCTCACACGGTACCAATGCTTTTTATTGCACAACACCTTGCTTTGACCTAAACATTTAAATTATACTTCAATTCTTGCAATGTTTTCTAGATGTTCTAATCCTTTCTTAACTTTTTTTAAATTTTGGATACATTTGACGTGTGGTGTGCAGCGTCGGTAAGAAAGAATATTCTCGGTTTTACTATCGTTCAAGCATCTCTTTTGCATGTATACGAATGAAAGTATAATGTTTATATTGGCATGTAAAGTGGAGTTAAGTAGGATCACAAATAACCGTAATCATAAAACCTCATATTATAGCGGCTTAAAATGTAGAGTGCGTTTATTATGAACGACTTAATGTTTACTGGAAATGTATGTTCCTCATAAGAGAACGTATTTATCCGTGGAAAAACAAACTTCATGAGTACCTTAACAGTTATTTTATCCAATCGCGTTTTAGTTAATGTAAGTTGTAGAATATAAAAAAACATTTTTATCGGTTATGTTTATCAGCTTAAAATTTTAAAAGCAAATTGAACGCTGGAACCGAATTTGTGGCATGGGCTATTGACTCTGTAGTTCATGCCTGGTTGGATATGAATCAATTCAAAAGATTGTTTCGTTTTAATTTTCCAATTTGAATTTGTATTTTAGTAAATAACCGTTATCTGTCATGTATATTAATACATTACCCTCAAAGAACAGGATAGTGTGTTATAAAAAGAACCTTTGTATTGTTATTGCATTTTATAGAAGTTATAGTAAATGTTAACAGAAATGTGAGACAAATTTATAAGCAAATATAAGTGCACCCTTACATAAACAATTCGTTACATAATATTCAAGTGGTAAACAGAATATACGTGTTACAACGTTAAATATATTTAACTCCTATACAATGTTGTCTTAGATTTTAATTATTTTAATTTAAACACAATCAGAGGAATAGTTAATGAAAATATTGCAATTCTCGTAACTGATTTGAACCGAATCTCTCTATGGAGATTCGCGTTCGCCAACCCACAAATCTTAAATGTTTACTTTCATTTGTAAACTTCCTTCGGGGCTGATAACCATTATACAACAATAATCTTATCTTTGCATTTACTATGCATACGAGAGCCGATCTCTCGAAGGTGCAATCTGCTGGACGTGATAATTAGCTGCAAGGTTGACCAATATAATAACCGCATAACTTTTTACACTTCGTTACCTCGTTTTTTTAATTTCTGTTTTTACAATATTATTTTGAGCGCCTCATGAAAAGTATTTTTACCTAAAAAATTTCATACGATTTTATCTTCACAAAAAGTACCAACTTCATTGTTTTCATACAAATTTAAATATCCGTGCGATGTTTAGAATCATTAATTTTTGTGAATGCTGAATTAAAACAAGGAAGAGGACAAGTTCCTGTTTCATGGTTGACTTCTGAAATCGAACGCCCACATTGTTTTCGATATCTAAATCACGAGATTTCAGACGCGTACAGAAAGACCACTAGGAATTATTCATGAACTACTTAACCCCTTAAGTTCTACGTTATTATTTTCCTGTAACGGCACATAACCTCAAATACTGCGTAGGTATTCATAAACAAAAGCACTGGAAAGAAAAGTAATTTAATCTGGTGATTCTGTAGTAAGAAATACATCGACGTTCCATTATCGTTGTTACGCTAATGATTATTATGATAGTAATAAATATGACAAAACAAGTTTAGCAGCGAATTCCCTAGGCCATATTACACTTTTACAACGGTGCGTTGGAAAGGGTTACGAGTAACGAATTTTGAACGAAATATTGTTGTACATTATCGCTACGGTTTTAAATAATAATTATCGCTGGTAGGTTTACGGAGATTCCTCGCTCCTTCGCGACCGTGACCTTACTGACATTTAATTCTCGGATCGTCGACGACTTCGAAACTCGCCCGTACAGGATCTGCACGTGTGTCAGATGGCGTGCGCATTTCCATAACGCCGAAGGACGTCAAATATTGCAACTAGACGAATACCTTCGGCTTCGACTGCCCGCTTTATCTCACTTTCATCGACAATTTCTTTTTCCTCCTAGCTGTTTTTAAATTTGATCCGCTCTGCATGCTCGTTCACCATTAGCATTGATTCCCTTGCATCGTATCGTTGATCTGTTGTCCGGACACTATTTTTGCTCTCAGGCAAATTATCGTCGGTTGTGCCTGTAACCTAATTTCTGTATCAACTTCGAAGAAAAATATCGACAATTATATTATTTCGTGGGATGGGAAAAAAATATAGATGGGTCGATTAAAAGTAAAGTGAAAGAAACAAATTAATAAATTATAGGAAGTTGAGAAAAGAAAGAAATAATTTCTTTATTTTTGAACAAGATAGAAAATAAGGAAAAAACAGATAAATTACAGGTTTTGTTTGTTTTAATTTTGAACAAAAATAAGAGAATGAATCTACAGCTTTCTTTTTCTTTTATTTCGAAACCACTTCGTCGAACTCCGTTGTACGCGTAAAAGAGCACGACTTAATTGAATTTACCGCGGTCAAGGAGAAACGTGGACGCGGATAAAAGTTCTCGCCCGCTGTTGATTTATTGGCAAGGGGCGCGCGCGCGCACACACGCCTAGAGGGTAGAGAAGGGATCAAGTTCAACATGTCCAACACGAAAGTTTCACTTCATACGATTCGAATAATACTCGTAACAAACGGTGTATTTGTAAAATGCTAGGGTTATAAAAACTGTTTTTGAACCTCAGAACAAGTACCTGTTCAACAATGTGTAACAAAATAACCTGAAATACAAACGAAACAATTGAAGAAAAATAATTATTCTTTTATCCTAAAAATTCGTTGTGCTTTTGGTACTACATTACAAAAAAGAAAGTTCTATTTTTTATTGAAAGATTAAAAATCTAGTGTCCTGATTGTTTTTTTTTTTCTGTAATATTATATTATGCGTAACCTAATTCAAGGTACAAAGGGAACCCTGTGTGAATTGTTAAAGGGTTAAAAGCATCCCTTCTCATTTCCAACGTATTCGTGAATTGTTTGAAACTATCCAGTCGGATTCGAACCTGCTTGTAATACACTTGATCCCATCTCTACTGGAGAGGCCGTGAGTTACCTTCTTACACACAGCTGATTACAAACTCGAGAGATGATATAACTGGATTTGCAAGTTGTCACGGTGAAAGAGCGAGAGAGATTGGTGGAGGGGAAAAAAAAGGGGCTCGGCGGGGGAGGCCATTATTGTTCAAGGGCGTCAATGTACCGATTGAATTTAAAATGCTAATGCGCATTGCAGAGAAATGGCGCGATGCCGGAGGGATTCGCGCGCGAACGAAACACTGCGAGCACTCGAATCGCCTAGTTCCTCTCGACGACCGATGGAAATCGATGTGACACTCGAGAGAAGTGTAATTAGTAATTATCAGATTTCGAGATGCGATCTTTGTGATCCCACAGGTCTGCAAGAATTCCTTGTTTCAATACCGTTAGACCTCTTAAAATATTGCGGGTATAATAGAATTGAAAATTGTATGAAAAAATTAATATAGTTGGAGGGAAATTGGTACAGGAGAAAATTAATAGATATTAATAATAAATATTATTTGGAATATCCAATCCTAAATCGATGTATATATGTAGGAAATTAGCATGAGAAATGTAATTTAAAAATAACTTTTTTTCATACGTACATATATATGTACGAAAGTTAACCCTTTGGCTCTAGTGATAGTATACTAAATTCAAAGATTTTCAAGCACAGAATATTTATTAAGATTCGCTCATACTAAACTTCATTTGATTTAGTTGAGCAGTATACTAAAATTTGTCTCATATGACTATTTATCCCCTTGAGTTTGAAAATTTGCGAAATTATCACTTAGTGACCGACAGTCGCCCTCCGAGCACAAAGGGTTAAAATGTTTCAGTGTCAATCAGTCAGGTGTTCCACGAAGCTTGGGGTGCTACGTGTTACTCGACATTTCTTTTCGAATCAATGCGTATTTACATTACCTGATTCGTTTCGCTCGTGGATGGGTTGATTATCGATTACTTTTCCTCTTATCGTAAGCGGATACAATATTTCGCGCGATAAAAAAACTCGTTCACGTAATCGCAACAAAGTTTTCCTGTACCGTGGTATTTTTATAAAAAAGAAAGAAGCATCGGTTCGAAAAGATTTATGCGCGCCACGCAGGCTGAGCTTCTTTAAAATTGCAAAAAAAAAAACATCCGCAATCGCCTACTTTTTTTTTGCGGTAAACGCTATCGTTTCCAAGTGTTTCTGCAAGTTGCGTAGAAATTTGCATATTCACGTGTAATCTCTCGCGCGACGAATTAACGAATGCGATAGATAAGCGATTAACGTGACGAGAAAGGGGAAGAGGGTGGGGGGCATATTAGTTTAATGTATCTTATCGAGGCTCGTTGTCAACAATGTATTATGCATTATATAAGCATTTCCACTGCCAACTAACAGCAAGAACAATTTAAAAAGGAAAGGTTGTGAATATCAAATATGTATGTAGAAATACGAATTGAATATCAAAAAACAGAAACCTAGAAACATGCTTATTAGGATTAGGTTCAGGTTAGGTTCATAAAAATTCGCCTAAATTGTTAGTTATACTTTTGTCTAACTTGTACTAAAATTTTGTATTATTTTCATTGCCCTGTGATTGTATGCTTCATCCCGTGACCGAGCTTTATAATTAAATTCCTGGAACATATGGTGTCCCTCGAACAGGAATTTCTGTCATAATTAGCAAACTGTTCTTTTTAATAATTCTGCCGTTCCATTAACGCGGATATAATTCTTAATGTGTACAAACTAACGTTTAATTTATTTCTCGTTTCTACTCCCCTTAAGTACTACTTTCCTTTGCAGACATTTTTATCCCTATATTTTTCACGACTTTCATTCTTTCATCAAATTAATTAAGTTGAACGTTATTTAAACGCGGCATTAATCTCTTTAAACGATTACAATATCGGATTAGAAGATCTCTAATTTTCGATGGCGAGAGATTTGCATATATTAGCCTCTAATTTATTCGGCGCGTTATTTATGAAACCTATGCTCAGACGTATAGTTACATATATTTCACTGTTAACGAGACCCTGTATTTTCACACAATTTCCTCGTGCTATCTTAGTCAAAAGTAATCGTTTGTAATTTCTATCATTACTCCATTTCTACGTCATAGTTCATTTCCTTTATATTGTAAAAATAATAATCAATGAAAGATAATGTGATAATGTCATTTCACAATTTTACGATCTTCTCCTTAATCTCTTCAAACTTTTCCTTCGATCATAATGCCGAATTGCGATGATTTATCACAACACGATTAACTGTAGTAATCATGAATTAATCTGATAATTAATTGAATCAGCGTTTTATTACCGCGACTCTTATATTTTCGAACTCACAAAACTTCACAATTATGTGCAACCATGCCTACCAAGAACCGCGCGTTCCATGGGCGTAAGGGCAACGATGCACAATGTTCTGCTCGTAACTCATCGCGAACGAGCGACAACAAATCTGTGTCACTTTAGAGAAGATCAAAGGGAAGTCGAAGTGTGCACAGCGAGGGCTTCTTTAAATCGCCACCGCTAGGAGGGAGGGCGCACGCGGAACACAGTTGTAAATAACGCTCGATTGCACACCAGCAACAATTCTACGATGCCGGTGAAGTTACGGGTCTCCCAGTTAGAACACGAGGATTTGTAGGAATCGAGCAATTTATAATCGTAGAACCGACGGTACGACAATAATCCCGGAGTCTACGACGACGACGACGAACGTCTTTATTTCTGGACAACTTATTCCTATGTTATGAGCTCTAACGTCAACGAGATTTACTGTTCACGTCTTGTTTCCTGTCTTTCGGAAGGGGACAGGTTTACGGTACCGTGTTGTAAGTTGTAAGTACGTTGAATCTCGGTCGGACCCCGGTATGATAGTTGTTGAAAAATCGATAGTTATTGCAGTGTGTTCTGCGTGTAGTGTGTGTTTTAGTAAATGGGAATAGGAAGTTGGCAAAGGGTGTGGTTGAAGTAGGCGAGTTTCAAAGGTAGATTGCAAATGTTGTTCCTTATTGTATTTAAAAATTATCAAAATCAGACAACTACAATTTATACTTTTTTAAAATTAATTCGAACGAATAAAATTAATTTATTCATGGGATTTATTAGTTTTAATTATCTACTACAGTTTAATATATCTCAAAAATTAACTTCAATAGTTGCAGTAAAACAATGCAATTTCACCACATTTTTATGAAAATTCAATTATCTGGAAAATCAATTTCTATTTTAACAACCACATGAGATCTCTCCATCAATCATTCGTTACTCGAACCTTCTGCCCACCACTTTCGACCATTCTAATCATTCACCGTATCCTCATGAAATATTGGTGACGTATCGAAGTCACAGCGGCTATGTAGGATCTTTGCCAGCGTGCATTACATAATGTTCATGGCGCACGAGCAGAGAGAAAGGGTGGGAGAGATACGCAGGATTTCAAAGGCTGAATCGCGCACGTGCTCGGCGATCCTAAAGCTTCGAGTTTGGCTTCGTCGCGAATATTCTGTGGTTCCGCGAAGTTTCTCTGGGATTTGGGTCTTTGAACGAACAAACGAACCAGTTTACCATTATACATTATAATTTTAAAACAAGCTTAAGACATAGGATGCTGTTTAAAATGTGTTAAATAAGTAAAAAGTTGTGCCCTTAATATTTGAATAGTTACAGGTTTATATTTGAAGTATAGGATTATGATAATATTTAATCGCGACATCTATGGTTCCGCAAAGAAGATTATAGTAATCAGCGCGCTCTTGCGTATATTTAAATCACTTTTGGGATTAATTATTTTAAGGTTAGATTTAATTAGCGAGTTTACCTTTATGTATAATTTATTCCCTGTAATATATCAATATCGGTCTTTGTGTATCGTGTAGTAGAGATCTTCGTTTTAGATATAATTGAATATACAAGATTTTAAGTTGAATATACAACTTGTCACATTTGCTGTAACAATTCGTGTATTAAAAATTTCAGGAATTTAAATATCCACAGTTATAAGCTTAAGTACACGTGGAATAGAGGTATCTTTATAAAGCACAAATGTTTATATATTAGAAATTATACAGATCAAAGTACGGTTCTATTTAGCGTGCGTGTATTCAATGTGTTTAAGTGTACGTAAAATAGATCTCTGTTTACCTAGAGAAAGATAAAGATACACCAGTTATCTAGAGTCAGTCGAGGGATGAAGCTTCCTTCTCGTTGCGAATTTACACGCTGCTGAAATCGCGTGCAACAACGTGTTTACTGTTTTACGATCGTTGAATGAATCGTTTTCGATGCTTCGACTTTTCAAGTGGGTAATCGTTTCTGGGTGAAAATGGGAGACCTGTTCCAAGAAATAATTTCGTGAAGTGAAGTTCGTTGCAGCGTGGTCGACGAGCTTATTCTCCCAGCTTTTCTGAGCTTTCAAAGCGGGTATTGAAGATCGAAGATCGTTTGATGGTGCCTCTTTGAAACGATTGGTGCATCAACTGTGAACTATTTTTGGGTGGTTATGTTAGAGCTCGTTTCGAGTGCACTCTGGTGTCAAATGCAGTAATTCGAGCGTTTGTTGAAGTTTAGTGAAGTTCAGCGAAGATGATAAACGTTCAGGGAAACTGTATCGTTAGTATTTTGTCTTAATGCGTTACCAGTATTATTTCTGAAGAGCTTTATAATCGTTTGCATACCGTAATTCGAGGTTTCCCGTGAATTCCTCAATGTCAAAAGGTATCTCTCGATCTGCCATTAGATGTATGTTCACAAAAGAGATTATTAATCTTTATTCCTGTGAACCTTTAACCAATGCTTGGTCTCCGTTCACCGTATTCATCAACGGTAACTTTCCTAGCAATTAGCTTTATCTCAAAGTCGATCACCGACTCGCTCATTGCAACGAGAGCTAAACTACGACCTGGAATTTCGTCTCTTGCAAATACTCCTCCGAGAATAACTTTAGAAGTCCAAACAATCGTCTCAGGAATAATATCCTCGTTTGTTTCCTGTAAAATCGTTGAAAGGCGCAGGGTATTCTTTTGCTGTTTCCAGAAATACCGCACCTTTGTACACCTGACTTCTTTCTGTGCGGGTAATTACGAAACAGCGTGGTTCAGTTGCTATGACACACGGGAAAATCTTGTTAGAAAAGAATCTTCCTGCCATTCACATAAGCGAATAGAAGATTCTCTTCGGTATATAAAAAAAACTGGAAACGGATGTTATGTTGGAATCTATAAACCATTACAAAGAATTCAAAGGTTTTTTCTTGTGTCGAATCTCAATCTTTCTAATAGAAAATAAAATAAATAAATAGCGGAAGTTGTTACGAAAAAAAACTCAACGCACCGTTTCCTATTAAATCTTTTAATAATAAAAAAAAAAATCGAAGCTAAATACCAATATGAAAAATTATTTTCTCGTTAAATTTTGATTTTTTTTAATAGCAAGAAGTAGAGCCAGTTTCAAGTTTGTGGCTTCTTAGAATGTTATGTAGAAAAGTCTACTCGTTCTCATGATACAGATTTGCCGCCCGTATGTCGGGAACGATTCCCCAAGAAGGGAGAACAGCATGCGGGTTCGAGAAGCATCAATCTTCATTAATCGTTCCTTTTCCAAGTGTTTCTTCATGAGGCGGCGTTCAGATCTTTTGGAAAAAAGGAGCCTGTGATGCTTTCTTTAGAAAGCAGAAATAGTTATGAATGAAAAATTTATTTGCATTTTTAACTGTGCGTTATGTATACTTTGTGTTGTGCAAATTATGATGTAACATAGTAAATGTCTTGTGAAAAACCCGGTATTACATTCTTGATACGAGTTTTTGTAGAGAATACGTTGAAGGTTTATAGAAATACGTACATATCTTTTAGAGGCCATCAAGACACTGAAACATTCTATATAACGTATACTAATTGGAAAGATTACATTTTCTATAAAATATTAAAAACTTATCCAATTTAATTTTAACGTAATCTTCATTCAATGCTTCATTCAGCAACACAAATCCATTTAGAATTTCCTGTGATAATCAATCGCATGTTTTTGACCTAATTTCCTATCAACGTCATATTCAAATAAAAACTTCATCTACTTGATATGAGTCCCCCTTGCTGCAGGGACAAAACTAAAGCAGCGTAATATTGACAAACACACGTGCACGCACAGCACGGGACATACAACGTAAATTCGTTTCGATGATTTCCTCCTCTTTCCTCCTTGCAACACGGATCATAGACAAAGCGCATGCAAACCGGCAACGTATGTAAATTATATGGCCGGCAACGAGTGTATGGTCGCATTACGGACGAACAGGAAGTATAAATTTCGTTACGAACGCCAAACATAGTGTGCACACTGCCGGGAAGAGCGTGCGTAGGAAACGCGAGGACCGTTCGGCATTTTCAGTAATCAACGCGTTTGATTCGATGGATCACTTGAGATCTTGAAACAGACATTTACAGGGAGACTGCTTTCAAGATTGAACTCGAGAGCTCTCGATCACCAAGACATTTCGGAACATCTATAGTCGTGGGTTTTTAAGAATATTTTAACTTTGTCAGCTTTATTATTATTGCTTTTAAAATTATATTTTTCCCTTAGGAGAAATTTTTATTTTTATTTAATTATACGTAATTGTTGATATTGTGAATTTACAGTAATTTAATAGAGCTTAATTTATGTACTGCATCGATTTGATTAATACTTTTTTTTCCGAACTATCCTGTGTGTTCCATTTTTTTTTAACTTTTTTGTTCAGTTTAGTGTACCGAATAGTCTGGAATGTTACGGTTTTATCGCCAATTCATCACAATAGGAAACGATTTAATTTACAAGGTTATTTTCCACACTCTATCACGACTCTCGCTCTTATCGCTAAAAAGGAAAGCACGCTATCGTGACGGATAAAATGATTTACACTACCATGCTCAATATAGATTAAATCGTGCCGCGAAAATATCCAACGTCAAGATCGTTGGCCGATAAAAACAACGAAGTAGGGTTATGTCTTGTCGAATCATTACATAAACTATTCCCCACGGGAACCCTCGAGGTCCAATTTCTTCCTTATCTTTCCCTTAATTGAAACAACAGCAAGACACATTTAATTGCTCGGTCACTTAGCATATTTAGACCCGCACTTAACATGTAGATTTCACCAGCATTCCAGTATTTACATATCTTCGAACCGCGGGATTAGCGATAAAAATGGCGCTTTACGGTAAAACCCTGCCTGCCGCGAAATGCTTCTTGCTCTTTTAAAATTTAAATACACCTAAGAAGAAACCTGCTCGAAGTGAATTACCAAGGCCGTTTCCTCGAGAAGGACCTCACAAGGATCGATTAACAGTTTTGTAAAGGTAAAACATGGCCTGGCACGGTGGGTAACTTCCCTGCGCTGGTCATGCTCCGCAGCACCGGTAAAGTAATTTGCTATAATTACAGTTGTATAATTGGGACAGATAGCGCTGTAATATCTTTGTCTTTCCTCCCTCCGTGTAACGTTTCTTTCTGACCTCTATGTATAAAGTTAATTTCGTTGCTTCGTTGCTTCTTTCTCTTGAGCCCGGTTCTCGTTTCAATCTTGATCACCTTCCCCTTCGGTTCCGTTTAATTACTGGCTTAATTGTGCGACAACAGTGAGGTAAAATGAATTTGCAATGATTTCTTTCTCTGTCATTCTTAATGCGCGACACCACTCACAACAGAAATTGAATTTCACTTTTACGCTGTGAAGAGATGAGAGAATAAAGAAAACTGCTTTTTGGTTAATTTTGAATGATATTCTAATAAAAATTTGGCTTGATTTAAAGTAGTGAGTTTTGGAATTTCAAGCAAATTACAATTTAACTTAATGTAGAGGGAACTTGAGCTTCTAAACTAATTTATATTTAATTTAATGTAGGAAGAAGATTAGTAGAAATGAGATAGTAAAAACCTAACATACGCATTCGTACTTATTCTTAACATTCACGAATAAAATATTACCTTCAACCTTTAAGAAAGCTGACGGCGAAGCCTTCGAAGGTCTTCAAGGCGAAGAACCTCGTAAGAACCCTGTTCCTCGGCTACGAAATTCGTGTCTTTAGAAAGTGATCGTGAGCAACAGTTTGACAAGCACAACGAGTGCTCCGAGGCATTGACTTTTCGAACTCTTTTCACTCGCGACGACCTCTCACCTTCCCCCCTAGCTGAAATGCCCAGTTAGCCAACGCTGTTGGTAGTATTGTTCCTTCCAACAGGTTCGTGCTTTATCGCTGTTTCCCTCCGTGCATTCTTTCTTTTTTTACGACGCTGTTGCCTCGAATTTCACTATTCCTTTTGTTTCGAGCGCCGCTAGTAAAGAGTCAGCTGAATGTTTACGAAAATAGACTCGTAAATCCGTAGAAATTATCGTTGGAACATTACCGACTGGTGACCTTCTGTTGGTACCGTAGATATTCTCGAAAAACTATCAACTATTGGCACTAATTAATAAATATATTGTACAATGAAATTATTATTACGTGTAACATTAATCTTTCGTGGGTACACTGAAACGGTTTCGTTCACAATGAATCCTATTTATTTCGAAAGTTTCTTTTATGTTTCTTTTCTGAACCTATAAACATTTCACTTAAGTAGTGATTGTACGTTAAAATAAAGACTTTAAAAAGTATCCTAGAATTTTTTAAATCTTTTAAGAGTTTAGAACAGCAAGAAAGAAACATAGTCTCAGATAAGATGTCCCAGACTCTCAGACTTTCAGGTATTCGCGGAGATCCTCGAACTGTCAAGCTGTTAATCTTCAGACCCTACGTCTCTTAAACTCTTAGACTTCCAGATCTCTTGACCATCCATACTTTTTTGATCCTACGTTTTCTCCATACTTTGACCTGATCTCTAAGTACCTCCATATATTTTTTCTTCCTCTCTTCTCATTGATGTCCGTTTCCATGCTTCCAGGGAATCGGAGCTCGTAAAGTCGCGGACTGGTCGCGTGTTTCGTAGGAGTTTTATGGGATTTCGATCGACGGACGGGGAGGGGGCAGGTTGTCTGTTCTCTCTATTGGCGATCGGACGCGTACGTTGCAGAAACGACAGCCGTAGGAATTAGGCCGCCCACGCTTATGTCGACGACCGTACCGAAAAAGCACGATAAAAGCTTTCTGGCCAGATGGGCACCGGTTGCGCAAGCTCTCTCGCTCTCTCGTTACCACAATCTCTCTTTCCTCTGTCCTCGTCGTGTAATACATCCGTACGCGTTCTTCCTACTGTGAGACTTTCGTGAGGCCGTGGCCGCCATAAGACTTCTTTTTTCGCGTTATCATTACATCGTATTCTGAGGATCATGGAATGCGGGCTAATTACGTAACATTACAAAATGTATTTGGCGCGATCGGTATTTATTTTTGAGTATTGGGAATACTTAATGTGTACTTCGTGTAAATCCTTGCAGAGTAAATTTGTCTGCGATTTTAAAACCAAAATGAAATGTAATGAAATGTAAAAGAAGAAAATGAATGTTTAAGTAGGTACATTAAGAAACTCAAATCAAAGAGAAACATATTATACATAAAACAGAAAGACACAGGAAGGTTATCAATACATCGATAAAAAATTAGCAAAGATTATAGAAAAGTCAGTAAAAATAGATCCAATTACAAATACACAAAAATCACTCAATAGTCGATAACTAGTACAAAATGTCATTAGAAGATGCCCCGAGCATTTTTTCATTAACCCATTAAATACCAATGTATTTAATACATTCGATGTTTACATTATAAGTCCCAATGTTTCCATTTGAAAACAAATATAAAAGCTAATTATTTGCAGCTTCATTTGGTTAAATATTTTTTAAGTTATTTTTATGTGTTTCTTATTGTGTATATTCTGTAAAAAATCCGTCTAACATTATAGAAAAAAATTGGTACTTAATGGGTTAACCAGACGATCTTCAATCGTAGCAAGCTTTTTTCATCCCAAATCAGGAGCTTTGTTTCTCGTATTCCTCTTGCAGTAAAGGCGTGGAAGTCTCGTCACGCACTGCGGGATTTAGGGTGAGAACCGTGGCACATGTTCGAAGGAAACGAGCCGGCCAGAGAGAGAATCGTGGAAAGATTAATTGCCGGCTGGTCCCGTGCACGCGAAAGACGATCGCGTAGCCTGGATTTTCGGCGCGTCTCTCGCCGCCTTTGCGGAAAAAGGGGGGGCAACACCTTCGGTATATCGTTTGCCGGTGTATTTATGACTTGCGCTCGTTACGTGCCGCTTCAACGCACTGTAGCGTACTTTAAGCTGGGTGGAAAATTGTTCATAATGTTTTTCTCGCATTAAAAATTCTGGGAATACTTTTTGTTTTTTTTTTCATTCTGAGGTGAAAGAAGGGTTGGAACAGAGAGACGGGGTGGGAGAAGTGAAATTATGAGGTGGTATGTGAAGTAAATGATCTAAATGAATAGGAAAACTAAAAAAGAGTGAAGGTGAACAATTTTATTTTTTATAGTGCAATTACTGCTATTATTTTCATTTTAATTTAACGGTATTGAGGGAAAGAAAAATTAAAGGATGACAGGGGATGGTTATGAGAAAAGTAAGGAAAGGATGACAAAAATAGAGAAAAGATGAAACTTGCACTGGAAATTTGACTTTTTATGTTGCAATTGTTGGTACTGCTTTAATTTTCATTTGAAAACGTTGAGGGAAATGGGTAGAGGAATATTTTAATATTCATTGACCCAGTGGAATTTCGTTATGAATCATTATGAATGATAAACGAGGTTTTTTAAGAAACTACCGCGTATCCTTTCAAGGTATAATTCCCTATACATTACGTAAAAGACCTTGGAGTAGACTGCTAATAAATGGCCCATCATTTGTTCTGTTGCACATCGAATAAAGTTAAAAGATGAATAGATACATGTTTGAAGAATAAGTTCGTTATAATTCTAATTTACCCCTGAAGGAAGGCTAAGAAAGAAAATGCATATAGTATGGAATCGTTATGGACACCATGAAAGGAACAATTAAAAGAAAGTTCACCTTTGAACAAATTTTTTCAGATCTGTGAGTTGAAGAATGCTAAGAGTTCATTTATTTAAAAAAAAAAGATAAGATTAACTGTTTAAAATAATAAATAAAAGATAATAAGATGAAACCTTAGAGTCATCTTATTTTGATTATTAAGTTTAGTTGTAGCTCGTATAGTTCGTTTTCACGCTTGAGGTGGTATTCTGATTCTATGGCTCTTAAATAATGATTGTAGGTATAGAATAATTGAGATGAAAAGAGATACAGTCCGGT
The DNA here is from genome assembly GCA_033822845.1 of Tetrapedia diversipes. Lineage (NCBI taxonomy): Eukaryota > Metazoa > Arthropoda > Insecta > Hymenoptera > Apidae > Tetrapedia > Tetrapedia diversipes. Next base: position 142,946 of record JAOPTO010000750.1, on the reverse strand, counting down.
CGAAACCGGTATGAAATTTGCATACGTTATTTATGGCGTGCCCTCTTACTACATTGTCGTAAATCTTTTTATTCTGAATATTTTATAGTGTTATTCTTTTCTAAATAGATGATACTTTTTCGATAATTTATTTCGACATGAATTATTTTTTGTTTGTTCTTTTTTCTGTACGATAAAAATCATTCGATTTAACTTGGATTGCAATATCCATCCACCACTTAAAAGAAAAAAATGTAACTGTCTCCCTTCTATTTTTCCAGCGTTCTAAAACTCAAGCACTCCATCTCTCCTATAAACCGTTTGCTTCGCATAGCTTTCAAAGCTCTTCAAACACACCATAACACCTTCTCTCCCTTCTCAAAATTCGCCTCTCGAAACGACACTTCCACGAACCGTTATCGACATCGAAACCAATCGCCATAAACGTTTTCGACAACTCGTAATCTCCAATCTGAAACTTCTCAAACTCTTCCTCACACCACCTTAAACGTGAGAGCACAGTCGGTTAGGAAGATTCCAACAATGGTTCCTCTGTCCATTCCGTCGTCCCCCCCTCCCTCCCTCGCGTAAAGGGTTGAAGATAAAATGTCGATAAGGCGCGAGGAAAACAGAAAACTTGCGCTTGTCCTCTCGCGCGACAAGCAACACAATACACTCGTGGGTCCCCGCGAATCGAAAGTGAGCTTATTATTAGGCTACACACTCTACGAATAGCCTGCACCTTGACGCGAAATAAACGCAAAGCGTTTCAGACTCTATTCGACGAGATCGATCAGGAATTTTAATGTATCGTCAGGCTGCGATGAATCGTTGAATTTGATCATGAAGTTACGCTGAGCTATTACGAGTGAAATGTGTGAGCTTTAATCCTTTTATAGTGTCGATAAGGAATGGAGTAATATGGGTACTGTTGTTGATACTTATGTTATTCTTTTCGATTTTTATGGTTGAGTTGTGGTTTAAAATCGAGGTGTGCTATTTTTCCATAAAGTAATATTAAAATACAAATATAATTTTTTAACTGTTTACATTTGGAAACTTGTAGAATTAGAATTATTTAGCGACCGGGAATCACTTGTTCAGTACAACAGGTTAAAGAATAGGAAATCTTCTGACATTTTTAATGTTACACTCGAAAACGTTTCAAGTTCGTTGGTAGTTTTTAATGAAATGGTGACGATAGAAGGAAGAAGAACTTCAGAGAGATTCACGGTATTCAAGGTAAGCACTCTCGTGGCAACAATAGAAAGCATTGTCTCTTTCTTCCGACGATCTTTCGGCGAGAGATCAGCCGAATACATACCGAGACGTTCGTGGCATACATCAAAATCAAACGGTTTCTATTTATACATTTTAACACAGGCGTGTAGCGGCGACGGCTTCGATCAGACACCTGTTCTCGTTCAAACAAACTCTGTTCTTCGATTATTATTTCAATCCGTTGCATTGGCCCTCCTGCTTTACATAACCTCAACGATGATTACGTGTTCGATTGGTTTGTTGCACCGGACCGATTATTTTCGAAGATCTCCAAATGTTTTTTATGCGCGACTCATTGCAACACTTCATTGCAAATTTTTTGTATTTTTTAGCATGCAGTTCCTCGAGGATTTTTTTATTGAAATCGTGTTGAAAAAGCTTCGATTATTTTTGTAATAATCGTCAAAATAAATTTCAGGTTTTTCTCTCGGTCTCTTTAATTCTTATTTTTATTATCGAACGATGATCGTGTGTTCTGTTTCGCGATGGTTATTTGGAAATCTCAACGAAATCTCGTGATACGTTTTTTTGAATGGACTTGACCAGCAAAGCGAAGAAAAATAATATTGTTTTTGACAATTTTAAAAGCAGCAAGAAGTATTTGAGGAAACAATGATTTTAATATCCCTCTCCTTGCCACAATATCGTATCTGTGCAGATATTTTTACGTTCAGAAGATAAATTTTTGAAGCACGAAGTATTTTTGCAAGAACGATTTGTCAGTGCAATTGGAAAGGATGAAGAAACAGAATCTTTTGTATCTTCGGATAAATAACGATGAAAGGAACAGGTATTTAGAAGAATCTACAGCTTGCTATAATTTTTGTCAAAAATGTAAACATTATGAAAGAACAGAAAAAGTAAACGGCATCTCGTAAATATATTCCTCTCGGCAGAGATTACTTTGCAAATTCGTTTAACCCTGATTGATGGAACCCGAAGCTAAAATAAGAAAAGGAAATGTATAGTAGGAGAAATTAATTCATGCAAATTCGAGAGAATGTGATATCTCTTTGTTTCGCGATTCTACTCGGCACAGGCTATTTTCGTAGATCTCAATTTTAAAATCTAAAGCGTTCTTCCTCCTTCCGCTTCGTGGCCTCGATTCGCTGGATTCCTCGCTATTCTCTCTATCATCTTTCCGTTTAATCAGTATGAATAAACACAGCAGAGAAAATGAAGGGAGGAAATTGAACTTGAGAATTCGCTCGTTCGTCATTCATGAAATACGTGCTCTGTTATTTGTTTCATACAGGAAGGTTACATTTTTTTGGTTTAAAAAAATGCTATCAAAATTTAGTAAAATTTATGGTTAAAAATAGGCTTCGCGTTTTAATTATTGGATTAATTTAATTATTTGTTTTGTTTGATTGATAATATTACATCTATCCAGAAAATGATTTATTAGTTTTCCATTGTTTTTTTTTATTTTAATATGAAACAATACAAAATTTTACAATGTGAGAAGAACATCATGAATTACTAAACTCTTGTGTAACGGTATAATTAATTAATCTCGTAATCTGCTTGTTCTATTTGTTGATGAACCTGCTATGTTTTCCCACAAATTATCAAGATATACCACAACAATACCATGCAAGAATAAAAGGTACTGTAACCATCTCCGCGGTTTGCAACATTTACCATCGTTACACCAACGTTTTACTTTCTTCAATTACTTATCCTTCACCTTAAATCCTTCAACTTCCCTCACACGTTCCCTAAACTCCAGAATTCGTCCGCTTTCACTTGCTCAGCCAAACATTCCCCCTGCCACTCGACCAATTCCGAAACTCGAACTTCCTATTCACCGAAACTCATCCGGTGTCCTCTCCTGTCTCTTTGCACTCGAAGCACAAAGTTTTATCGATCAAACGGTCTTCGATCGTCGAACAGCCATGTTTTTCCTTCCACTCGAGGAGCTTGAATTCTCTTTTTCTACCCAGGGAACCCAAATCCTTTCCTTACCACCCAAGAAATCCAAATCCTTTATTTACCACCCAAAGGACCCAAATCCTTCCCTTCCACCCAGAAGCGAAACTACTTCCTCAAACTCCGCGTCTTCTCGAGGACATTCCTAGCCATCTTAGCGTATCCCTCGCGACTTGTTTTCCCGCGTGTAGCATATAGGTCAGTGGGTATACACGGTCTCGTTCGGCTCTTCGTTCGTCCCTCGAAACGTTGCCGGTATACCGGGGCCCGTGGTAGACGGATCCGGTCCGAGGAAGTTGATTTTTTGGTCGACGTTCGCTCGCGCGTCCGAGAGAGGACCACCGAACTCTCTGGAGGCGGCGAAGCAACGGCAACGTAGGGGGGCGGGAGAGAGAGAGGGGGGGAGGAGAAGGAACCGTAGAAGGCTACGAAGGAGGAGTTGCAAGGGCATTAGGCTCCGAATACGGAACGATAAAATTCTTACGAAACGTGGCTCCCTCCCCCCACCCCTCCACTTCACTGTGACTCGTCTCTCTCATACTCGTGCATCGAACTGCTGGCACTCTCACAAAACGAGTGGCAGCAGCGGCGCGGCAGGTAGTGGGAGGGGGAAGGAAGGTCCTCGGCGTGGAGAAGAGGTTGGGCAGCTGGGAACGAGCTGTGGCCCAAAGAATTCGACGCTCGAAAACAAACCTAACCTCCTCCTCCACCTCCTCCGCTTTACTGGAGGACGTGCCGTTTCTTTTTAGAGGACAGGCCGGACACGGACGATCGTTTGCGCGTCAAAATGGTATTTTTGACGGGCGTTTGACAAGCTTTTAACGTTCCCTCCCCCTTCCTGCGCCCACCACCGCTCCTCTTCCTGGACCGTGGCGAGTGGTCTATCCCTTCCTTCCGCTTCCTCTGCCCTCGTTGCTCGATGGATCTTCGCGTCCTATCGAGTTCGCGTTGCGCCTTGTTATTTTTTCGATCGACGGGTTACAGGTTGCGCAATCTGGTTCCTCTGTCTCCTGCAAAGGTTAGCTGAAAATTGTTCGCTGTGTGCTGTGATGCCACACTGAGGACGGGAGTTCTCGAGAACACCCCCTTCCACAACACACACTAATGCACGAGCAACGCATTCGCAAGACTTTCATTTGTTTTCTCTCTCGATTTCCCGAAATCGTCCGAAACACTGAACTCACTTACGCGCGGTTCGTGCGGTAGTGTGCGCAATGGAAGGGGGTGTTCTCGAGAACTCCCGTCCTGAATCTGACATTACAGGTTGTGTGCAGCAGCAAACTGCTAGAAGGAGCGTGATCCTTTATCTCTGGGTCTCGATAGATGCGATACCGCGGAGGGAAATTGTAGTGTGCCATTTCGACTGGAAGTTTGTGTGGAAATAGGTGTGAAAAAAGGGAAAGGTGCGCTGGTGGTAATCGTTAATAATTGGATTGCGGATTTTTATGCAAATTCGCATGTTTGCACATGCGGTTAAAGAAAGGAAGCTAACTAGAGATTCGTTTCACTCTCTGATTATAATAACGCCTACTTTACTTTTCATATGCTGTACGCTTTTGCGAAGTGTATAAAAATATTTAAAGATAATCCTTCTGGTATTTGCAAGTTTGTTGTATTTGAATCTTGGTACATTTTGCTACATTTAGAAACACTATTTGTGTAGTACCATTTTTTCAAACTCGGTGTATACAATTTCCATGATTTGTAATTTGTAGTGTATGGAATAGCAATTTCAAGTATTTTTTTTTTTTAATTTTAAATATTTTTTATTGTTTAAATTTAGCGATTGAAGTTTTACTTGGTGAACCGATTGACTGATGATTTTGAGCATCGTACAGAATCCTGTTCACGCTATGTAACTCGGTATCCTTTGATATCCGATCGAGGATTGGTTGCGCTGCCACTGCTGATCGATAAGGATCTTCAGCTTCCGGCTTCGTTATCAGCGTTCCACGATTCAGCCTGAATTCCTCTTTGTTCCCGCATTAATTCGAGCTCAATAGCCGCGCTTTCAAGGCCGTATCAATAAACTTCTCGTTCCCCGGAAAGAAGAATGCACAATAAGGGGAATGGAGATCCAGTTAGCTCCGGTAAAAATCCTCATTCAAGTATTATTCAACTGCCTACTAAATTCGACGATTCCCATATAAAAATTAACAAATCGTTTTACAATACAAAAATTAGAACAGTTCTTGAAATTGGGGATACGTAGTTTCCAAAATTTTGCGAATAACAATACACATATAAAATTTTAGTATTATTAAATATTATTATTAAGTATTATTCAACTGCCTATTAAATTCGACGATTCCTTTATAAAAATTAACAAATCGTTTTACAACACAAAAATTAGAACAGTTTTTGAAATTGGGGATACGTAGTTTCCAAAATTTTGCGAATAACAATACACATATAAAGTTTCAGTATTATTAGGTATTATTATTCAGTATTATTCAACTGCCTACTAAATTCGACGATTCCTTTATAAAAATTAGCAAATCGTTTTACAATGCAAAAATTAAAACTTATATCTTGAAATTAGAAATAGGTAGTTTCCAAAATTTTGCAAACAAGAATAGCCATATAAAATTCCATTACTCTCCTAATCTCTATTCTATTGTGAGATATCCAAATTCAAACGAACGAAACAAATCAGATCGAAGTGAATAGAAAATAAATAACATAGAAGTTCAAATACCGATAATGTTGTTGAAATAAAAATATAATCCAAACAGTTACACACTATAGTTCGATCCTAAGTTTATTATGAGATCACGGATCGGGATCGGCATCCATAACTCACGAGGATAATTCGAGAAACCGTTTTCCTCCCCGATGCACCGGTGGGTCGAGTTGTTTGCTAAAAACTCGAACGTTTACGCTCATAAATCCTTGAGGATACACATTTTTCGAGCATTGTACCAGTAAACTCGACTCGTTTTCGTCAACGCGTTATGCGTTTCACCGTGTTCCCACTCATTTTTCTCGGAACTTGTAGTAATATCGTGGGGTCTCTGCGAGGAAAATTTGCAGAAGCACAAAAAATGTGAACGTTTTAAAATAGCGTTTATAATCGCTTCTCCGGCTGGCTGATTTCTTCTTATTCAGCGTCAATGCCAGGGAGAAACCGCAATCGAGGATGTTGCACTATCAGTAATCGGCTACGAAAATTCCCCGGGAGTCGCAGATAGAACGTGGCCACATTCTGCTGTGACCCTACGTATAAATAATGCTGGTATTACACTATATTAAATCATATTTTACTTGCATTATTTAAGTGAACCCTTTGACTGCCACGCCGAAATCACATGTTTAGCTTAGGACGCCACGGGAGTACATCGCTAGATGCAATGTTTCATAGAAATTAATCTTTTATTTCCGATGTTCTAATAAGAATTGTTAATTGTTCAATGGGGCACTTTTTGCTTCAAAGTGTCCTCTAATTGCACTATCAGTAATCGGCTACGAAAATTCCCCGGGAGTCGCAGATAGAACGTGGCCACATTCTGCTGTGACCCTACGTATAAATAATGCTGATATTACATTATATTAAATCATATTTTACTTGCATTATTTAGGTTAACCCTTTAACTGCCACGCAGAAATCACATGTTTAGCTTAGGACGCCACGAGAGTACATCGCTAGATGTAATGTTTCATAGAAATTAATCTTTTATTTTCGATGTTCTAATAAGAATTGTTAATTGTTCAATGGGGCACTTTTTGCTTCAAAGTGTCCTCTAATTAGTGGCTAGGTTCAAAATGGGCTAACTGTCAATTTTTATTCAACTGTTACGATTGTAAGCAGTTGAAGGGCTCCGGTCACCGATGACCACTGTGGCGTCACAGGAGGAACGGTAGCCGGTCATATATGACCAACGTGGCAGTCAAAGTGTTAAGTACTCATATCATATCCTATATTCTGTACACACATATTATTGTAATTAACCCTTTGCGGACGGAGCAGTAAAGAAAATAGTCACGTCGCGCGTTTGTGTTATAAAAACTAAAGCTGTATTTAAATAAATTTTTCATAAAATCTAACAAAATCGTAAACAAACAAATTTAGGTCAACTTGACTTCTTAGGCTAGTATATCCATGCGTATCTTATACATGTCGTTTACGACAGACAAACGCCAGCCGCAACGCGAGAGTTGGGCGGATATATCCGACACTCGTCCGCAAAGGGTTAAGACAACCTAACGCAGTCAACTGTAACAACGTCGTTATCCTCATGCTACCAGTTAACGTCATCGTTTTTACTTATAATTTCTTCAAGGAATTGATTGTAAAATATTCTAAGTTAATAAAGAAAAAAAATTCTGGTGTAAGGTTTCGTTTTGTTTCGTTTTTATCAGTGGAAACTGTTCCGCACTCTCCAGAGATAGGTTCGATCGGAGATAAAGCCGAGGCAGCAACGAGAAACAACCGGTTCGAAGAAGCTTCTTGACTTTTGGATTTTCTTTTTTTCTTTTTTCTTAGTAACAGTCTTGTTCCTCAGAATTTTTGTTGACTTTTATCTATGGAGTGACACGAACATATCCTCAATACATTTCCCTCTAAACTCTGCAATTTCAAATTCTGTATGATGTACAGTAGCAGACAAAAGTTTAAGACCAGAGAGTGAATAAAAATGAAGTAATTCATATATGAAAGATAGTATAGTAAACAAATTGCGTGTTCTGTATTTTATCAATAAGTACTATATTACCTTATTAACAATAAAAATGAATGTATAGACAATATTTATAAACCGTGGTACTATGTTTTATATTGTCTTCTCGTCTAAACTTATGTTCGCTACTGTATACCTGTTTCTTAGTATACATATATTAGATACAGATATACAAGAAGTGTCCGTAAATCTAGTGTTAATGGAGGCTCCTCCGCTGGTCGAGTGTGAGAAAAGCCCGGTTTTCTTTTGTTCTGGACGGAAATAATTATTTAGAGAACGAGCGGAATAATTAACGCTATAAGATCCTGCGATAAGAATCCTTGATGGTAATGCATCGGTGAAAAGTTTGCTTGGAATCGTTTCATTGTTTCCGTGAACGTTAACGAAAAACTTTGAAATCTGCATTTTGACTTCGTCATTACGCTGGAATTAAAGAAAAGCTAGACAGTACAGATATCATCGACACTTGCTTCGAAAGTGACATGACTCAGAGACATCATCTTTCAGAAAACGCAAAAACCTGTCCTCGAACATTGTCCTGTCGTCTTAAACTTTTGTCCGCTACTGTACGTCACTTTCAAAGCAACAGTGTCCTTTCAACAGGTTAAAACACCGCAATCTATATGTTACCGGCAAAGTTTAAAATCCGACATTCTATAGAATGCCTAGAACTGAGAATAACATTTGTATTTTTGAGAAATGCACGTCACTTATATAATAGCCTTATCAGGACCTTTTTTCATACTTTGCCTAAATAGCATTTGTCATTCTATAGAATGCCTAGGTATTATATACGATACTTAGGGAAAGTATGTAATAATTCTATAGAATGCCTAAAACTGAGAATAACATTTGTATTTTTGAGAAATGCATGTCACTTATATAATAACCTTATCAGGACCATTTTCATACTTTGCCTAAATAGCATTTGTCATTCTATAGAATGCCTAGGTATTATATACAATGCCTAGGGAAAATATGTAATAATTCTATAGAATGCCTAGAACTGAGAATAACATTTGTATTTTTGAAAAATGTACGTCACTTATATAATAGCCTTATCAGGACCTTTTTTCATGCTTTGCCTAAATAGCATTTGTCATTCTATAGAATGCCTAGGTATTATATACGATACCTAGGGAAAGTATGTAATAATTCTATAGAATGCCTAGAACTGAAATAACATTTGTATTTTTCAGGAATGCACGTTATTTATATATAGTAGCCTTATCAGGACCTGTTTTCATACTTTGCCTAAATAGCATTTGTCATTCTATAGAATTCATAGGTATTGTATACAATTCCTAGGAAAAGTATGAAATAATTCTCATATTTCAAACGTTGCTTAAAAGCATGAATGCCGGTTTTTAATACATTTTCGATAACATATACATTACTACATATTTGGGATCACCTCGGACCCAAGTATACCGGATAATCGGAATTCTACCGTATAAAGAGGGGGGGTGGTCCCCTTTCGTCTCTAACAAACCAACCGCGAACCCATCAACCGCGCATCCGCCACTCTTAATCTCTCTGCTCTGCTCTTGTTCCAGGTTAAATGGTAATCTAAACCGACCATGTACAACCTGAACGTGAACGTGAATCCCAGCCCGGCTGCCGCGGGTCTTCTCGGTGTCGCGGCGGCCGAGGTCACACCAAGGACACCGGAAATCGTCAACTCCCTAATCGCCATGACCAATCCCTTCGAGGGTTACACGAACGAGAGGAGCAGGGACCGTACGGACTCGACTAGCAGCGGTGAGCCGAGCCCGCCGAGTGTTCAGCACACCTGTAGTCAGCTCATTAAAGAAGGTACCCAGCCGGTGGTGGTGGCCTTGATAAATATCCTACCGGGTCCTCCCGGCTGACTTCTTCTTGCTCTTCTTCTCTCCCTACCGGCGAATCTCGCGGTTCTACCCTCCCTCCACCCCGACCCCCCCCCCCCCCGCTTGTCCATGATTTAGTGGCGATTCTGGTTTTCTAGGGAGTGCGTGGTACAAGAATTTTTTGGAGAGGTAAACAGAGAGAAGTAGAAAGAGTCGAGGGAGCCGCGCGAAGGGAGTCGATAATTTTTCTGTCGAGGAAGAATATAGGTTTGTGAAAGAAACGAGAGTTTGTTTTGACCCTTGATTGGTGCCACTCGAAATCGAAATTGTTAATTTCTTAACAATGCTTCTGAATTATTTTGCGTTCAAACTATGTTCTAGTCATGATTATTTTTTGGAAATTGAATTAAATGTGGGACGATAGGTTTGTGGTAACCGAGAATTAATTGTCTTTCCTAAAACGATGGAAAAAGTGAAGTAAAGGAAATAGAAGTTAGTATATAGGTGCCTTAACGTTTGTGGAGAAAAGGAATTGGGCTTGAGAATAATTTAAAAATTTTGTGAGAGTAATGAAATTTGAGAACTTTCATAATTTCTTCTATGGAATTGAAAATTTTTAAATAATATTTAAGATAATTAAAGTATGATTCTTAACTATTCCTCAGCGTCGAATTACCTCAGATTAAGTGAAGAATACTTTAGTGAGCGATACTTCGTACTGTGAAGCCCCTCTGCCATTATCTCTGATAATGATACACGCAACTAACTATCTCGTTGTTATACATTATAGGACTGAAGTTGACGCTGCAGACGAAGAGACGGGCCAATGGCTCTGGGGATGACACAAAGAAGAGGACGAAAAAGGAGGACGGGAGCGCGGACGACGAGGAGGAGGAGGAAGCTAGCAACAACAACAACCGCGGTGGAGTAAGAAATCTTCACATACTGTTCTCGTTAAAACGATAAAACAGTCGTGATGTCAGGCATCCGCGCTGTAAGTCGCCGTTCTATCGATTTCACGGGTTCTCAAGTCAGACCGGATATTCATTTTGTCCACTTCTATTCTCCATTTCCTGTCTTAGTCAAGGAGCGAACACTGAAACCGTAAAACAATCATATTAACGTCGCGTTGATGTTCTTGATAGATAAGTGTTATCCTTCTGAAGAGATTTTTCTGCAAAACATTATACGTAGACTGCAGATTTTTATGCGAATTCAAATTTTTATGAGCATGGCTGATGAAGAAGTGGAATCTAATTAACAGGACTTCTTTCGCCCTTTAAATATAATAACGTGTACGGTCCTTAAGAAACACTCTATATTTTTTTATATTGTGTGCATTCTTCACTTCTTTAAATTTCTCATAAATGCATAAAAATCCGCAGTTGAATAATAATAATAAAATATCGCTTACCCTTGCAAAGCTGGGAAGATGGAAAACGCAGAAAGTGAAGAAGAGTACAACTTCATTTCTGTGTTCCTTCCGCCAACTTCTCAGCTCTGCAGAGTGAACAGTTAGATCAAAATCATTAAACGTTGAAAATTCTCGTAGCTGACACCGGAGGACGAAGAGAGACGCCGAAGAAGACGCGAGCGGAACAAGATAGCCGCCACCAAGTGCAGACTGAAGAAGCGTGAGAAGACAGTGACCTTGGTGCAGGAGTCAGAGATCCTCGAGACGCAGAACCACGACCTGAAGTCGCAGATCCAGGAGCTGGAGACGCAGAGGCGCAGGCTGGTCGACATGCTCAACCTTCACGGGCCTACCTGCTTGAAGCAGGGCCCACCTGACACCTCGTATCAGCAGTATGCGGAACCGTTGCAGCTGCCCAGTTACCAAGAGAACTTTGTGCAGCCGCCGCCTGCATTGAATCAGCCCCAGAACTGTGTGACGGAGTACCCGGTGAAGGTGGAGGAGTACGAGAGCGACTTCTATCGGCAAGAGAGTCCGTTCGTGCCGACCTCGGACACCGGTTGCACGGTTTAGTTAGCTTTATCGACGTTGTGACGCAACGTCCACCGCGCCATTCTGAGGAGCAGCCTCTGTGGAGATCCGATTTACCGGCTGGAGAAAGAAAATGGAACCACGGTTCTGTTTGACGTCCAATATATGTCGTTCGACGATGAAAGTAATAGTTGCATGCATTCCAAGAAAGACACAAGAAAGCGGGGAAACACACCTATGTTAGGTTGGCGGGAACGTCGTCGGGAAAAGACGATCAGTGGGGATTCAGAATGAGTCTCTTTCTTTTTTGGCGGACTCTTCCTTGTCGCTTCCGGTAAATTGGACCTCCTAGATTTCTCTTCTCTGTTAATCGAAAGTCTGTAGCTTGTAAGTTGATTAGTTGTAATAGCAGCGCGCTCCTGTTTTTCTTTTTCATCGCCCCTTTTCTTTCCTCTTCTTTCTCTTCTTTCCTTTTTCTTCTTCTTCTTCTTCTTCTTTTTTTAACGCACCCCTTCGTACTCGGAACGCGTTCGATGTAGAACGTTTGAAGACATTCCTTGAAAGTAACCCTTTCTTGAAAGTAAGTAACCGATTCCTTGAACATAAGTACTGTGACATTCTAAGATATAATTTAATAATAATCGATTAATGTAAGGTAGAAACGGATCACCTCTGCAATACCCGATTGTAAGATTTTTTGTTATACATATTATTGGTTGTATACAATTGTAACGTTTAATTTTGTATTCGCTTTTACTGTAATTTAATTTTTCTAAAGAAATATTTGTAAGCCACCGATGAATGAATTGGCGGGAACGATCGAGGGTAGCAAAGGTGGTCCGTTGTTTTAAATAAGAGTCGAGAATTAATTTCTTTTGTAAACGGTGAGTCGCGTCTGGTGCCGTAATTTTTTCTTTACGCGACCACCGCTTCCTCCCGATTTACCAGTGAGAGAAAAAAAGGTATAATTCGTAACTCAGCATATAATAAGTCTTCTGATATTGATCACGACTATCTCACGTGCATTGGAACGCGATTACACGAGGCGCGTTCTCAAAGGATACTTATAATTATACGAGCATACGAGAGAGAACGATATATTTAATTACTGTGAAATGTGCATATTTTATACGTATGTTATTGTATTTACACTCGCAGACACGCACATGTCAGGCACGTACGCGTCATTAACAATTAATGGACACATGATTATTACATGACGATTTAATGACAATGACCGAACTACATACCTCAACTTCGTGGGTAGTTACCCTCCCTCGGTGCGTTTGCGTGGACAAATTTGTTTCATGTAGTTATCGAAATTTTTTTGATAGACGCGAAGTTAATAGCAAGAAGGAGAAATGCCAAAGAACCATCAGAAATAATATTGATCAGAGAAATCCTCTTGTTCGTAGCAAGATTATTGGTAGGTAGGATGTTAATGCAAACGCACTCTGGGCTACGCTTACGCGTTCTTACAATCTACGGAAGCTAGTTTAATACTTAGCCGAACGCTACGATTAATAGTGAAACGCTTTCTCGAGTCTATGGACTAAAAAAAGATGCTTTCATTCACTCGGAATGTTACCGCCGATCGATCTAACGAAGGAGATTTTTCTTACACTTCGTGAAACGGAAGTGAGATAAAGTCTTCCTCTTGTTTTTCTTTCACGAGATTACAAAAAGAAGCGTCCACGATCATTAGGAATATTTTTTTTTCTTTTTTTTGTTTAACGCGCAGGACGAACACGTAACAGTCACACACGTGTGGTGCTACATATACATATATATATATATATTTGCTTTTTATATAAATTTTATTAAGTTGCCCGAAGAGAGTATTTAATAGTTTAATATACATGTTAAGCGTATATTATGGATGTCTATTTACTAATGCAGAGTTCTGAAAGTAATAGTATATCAGACTTATTGAGACAGAGTTTATATTTATATACAAGTCTTTTTCTACTATTGAGACAGGAATCCGAAAACGATGAAAGCATTAATAATATTGACATGTTAAAAATGTATAACAAATTTTAATATTCAGATTGTTCAAAAGTATTGCATTTTATCTTGAAAAAAAAACAAACTATCGTTCATATTTACGAAGCATATATTTATCGACAGATCACAGATAAAATTGATTATTTGAAAACGAAGTATAGAGTGTATTTTGATATAATTACGTTTGCTATCCAATATATACTGCCATTATTAAAACCCCAGATACAATCGCTTATAGTATCTGACATATAGGTTCGTTGTTTTCTTAGTGAAGTGTATTAAAAATCAAAGTCTTTCTAGAGAATAAGTGCAGAATAATTTTAATAACAAAATAGCAAACAGTATATAAGATTTTATTCATTGTAACAAAATCGTACTATTGTCTTTTATTACTGAGTACCTGGCCATGGTTTTCCATGCGACAGCTATTTTTCCTTAGGAAAATATATTGAGTTGAAACTAGAAAAATGGCTGACAAAATTTGTTGTTGTAACCTAAGGGAAAATTTTATTCTTTAAATAAAAGTGCCTTCGATACTAATTATCAATTTATTATTTTCTTTAAATCAATCCATAAATCTTAATGTAAAAATGTCAATGTTGAAACAAAAACTGCAAGAGTGGATATTACACACGCATTTTATTATAAAATTCAATATTAATATTATACACACACATTCTCATATCTCAATCACAACCAATTTAAAATACAATACATAGGTGAATCTTATAAATAATGATATATATAGGAGGGGAAGGTAGTGGAAATAATTTTATTAAACTTAATTGTACCTATTTAATGGGTGAGTTTACGAACCCCTGAAAAATATAATCAATAGATAAATATAACTATTTAAAGAAATATTAAGAATTTATAAAGTTAAAATCTACTTACACAATTATATTATTAATTGGAATATGGATTAATTTCACGAAAAACCCTATGAAACCCATTATACAGAAACCAATAGCTGTTGCAATGGCAATTTTCTGAAATTCTGAATACCAAACAAGTTGAAATTATGTAATTTAGTTACCAAATATATTGAAAAAATTACCTTTTCTGTCAGGCTTCGTGCATCGTTTAATAAGACGAATACTGTCTTTTGCGAATTGACGTCCAGGTTCTGTAAGCTTTTTCACTTGATCCATTGTGCTCGTGAAACTGAAAATAAAACGTTTATGCAATAAAATTTACGTTGAGCAAATCATAGCTATATACGGTTTTTATAATTAGAATTAACAAATACGGTCCAAGTAAAATTTCACGCGAACAGTGTGCGAAAACATATATTTCTTAATTTATAATGCACCTGAGAAATTATGTTTCACTCGAATTTCATGAAATGTATATATCCAATTTGAATACTCGTTAATAACAGAAAATCACTCGTAGGTTATAATAAATGTTAACTAGTTCGCTATTAATTCTTCTCTCAGTTTTATTGAATGAAATTGAAAAGTAATTCAAGAAAATAAATACTCACGTTGCGTACGAATGGGGTACAGTTCACGAAGTGTTATTTGACGTACGAAAAACTGCGCTCGTCAGACGATGAGGCGCTACGTGGACCCTATGCTGTAGAAACGTCACTTCCTGATTACTGACGTTGGAATCTCAAAGTTGCAGCGCGAATTTATAATTATTTAAATTCATTAAAAAAATACTTTGGAAGACACAGTTAGGTGTTAAAGATATAAAATAATTTATTACATAATTTATTTGTATACATATTTTATATAAATTCAGAACATAATTTCCTACATAAAAAGAAAGTTTAAAAGATAGGGAAGAATAGACTTTTCTAGATTACCTAATGAAAGGGGAAAATTGAACGATATAAAGGAACATCAATGAGTAACATTTATTATTTGAAAAAATTAATAAATTTATTGTTTCTTTATAAATTATTTATCAAATGATGTGTTTTATAAATATATCTTTGTTAGGCAACGCGATCAGAAAATCTTGATAATGACCAACAAATTTCTTGAATATAAAGTATAATCTTTTTTCATAATTTAATTTAATTTTTCATTTAATTTTGGTATAAAGTATGATAGCAGTGGATTTTATGTGTTAACATCTTTTTAAAACAATGATTTTTGAAAATTACTAAATAATGTTATGTTTTCGTTAAGCTTATTCACTTACTGAAGTACTCCCTCAATACGATGTATATCAGCCTTAAAATTTCTATTTTATCAGTTACCTTTGACACTTGTAATTAATCTGTCAGTTGGTAAGGCACCTTTTTGGGCACTGTACTTTGACCAAAGAAATTAAATATGAATTAGGATACTTAGGTTAAGTTAAAATAATATAGTATAAAATTAAATTGTTATAATATTTTTGAATTACAATACCAAAGAAATATGGGTAATAGATCTAGTCTTTTGTTACGCGAAGAAGAAATCGCGCAAATCCAAGAAGCCACTGGATGTAAGTTTTGTTCACCAAATATTTCGAAGCGATATTTGCATTCACTACTGCTTATTAGTTCATAGTACAGAACTCTATTTTTTAAATATAAAAATTATGATGAATGAATGATTTTTTTATTTAGCCTTATATTTGGGAAGATTTGTTCTAAAGTTAATCTATTTATTTAAAATTTGTTACAATATCGTATCAGTATGTATATAATGGGAAAATTATTCTATTGGTGTGATTATAGTTACACCAAATCAAATTGAACGCTTGTATAGTCGTTTCACAAGTCTTGATCGTGGAGACTGTGGAACACTTAGCAGGGAAGATTTCCTTAGAATACCAGAGTTGGCAATTAATCCCCTTGGTGATAGAATTGTGAATGCTTTCTTTGAGGAAAGTGGTAATGACAGAGTAAATTTCTTACAATTTATGCAAGTGCTGGCTCACTTCAGACCTATTAAAAAGAATAGTCCTAATAGATTAAACTCTAGGCAAGAAAAGTTAAAATGTAAGTCAATAAAAAGTTAATAATAAAATATAATGAAACATTTTTTGTACATTACAATTCAACATTTACTTTTAGTTGCTTTCAAAATGTATGATTTGGATAATGATGACTTAATATCAAAAGATGAACTCTTAGCTATTTTGCACATGATGGTTGGTGCAAATATTAGGTAAGAAAATTGTTTTGAATTATTAATTCTAAAATGAAATACCAATCAAATATGTTTAATAATTAAGCAATTGAAATTTATTTATTTTAGTGAGGAACAGTTAACTAGTATTGCAGAGAGAACTATAGTAGAAGCTGATGAGAATGGTGATGGAATGATTTCATTTGAAGAGTTTTGTAAAGCATTGGAAAGAACAGATGTAGAGCAAAAGATGTCTATACGGTTCCTTAGTTAATTTACTTTATTTTTTCTTCTAACAATGCACAATTTGCTGATGTGTTGGACATACATGTGAAGATTTATTGCAATTAATAACAGTAAATGTAACAGATAATTTTTTCGTATATACTCTCGTTTATTTTACATTGGAAGAAAGTTGAACAATGTTCAGTGTTTTATTTTGTATACTGAAAAAAGAGAGTAAATTTCATCTTTTAAAATCATTATTAAAACAGCTACAATTTTAATTAATACAAAAGTGGTACAATTATATAATATCTTTATGATTTATAGTGTATAAATTCCATCATTATTACAAGTTTTGGTAGTCTATAGTTTACAATGTCTAATTCATTATTTGCCTTGTTACACTGTTTACAATCTTCCAAAAAAATATGAGCACATTTACCATAAGAAGCACTATTGAAAAATAAATTATGCTATTGTTGACATATTTAAAAAAATGGAAAACATACATGTAAAATATGTATTACATTAATACTATGTATTTTATTTGTACACAAATTATACTTTGCCTTCGGAAAAATATTGAGGAATTACATTTAATTAATCGTATATTTTTATTACAATAGAAATTCTTACTGTGTCTATTTTACCCTCCTTAATAAATTGTATCTATCGATGCTTCATCATGGTGCCGGAGCATTACACTTTGCATATGCAAAACGATGAGAAAACAGTTTTACCGTAATGCGACAATTTAGGCCGTAGACGATACGGCTAGCTTTTTCAAATGCTTCATGAATTCTTGTAAACTGACATCGTCAGTTAAGACAGGTGCCCCACTCTCCTAAATCATAATAAAAATAAATTAGAATCTATGATCAATAATTATCAACAATAAGAAGCTAATAAGTTTTATTCCCAAACTAATAGAAAACAAATTAGAGTTAGTTATAATTTATAAAGGTATATTTTGAAAAAAAAAATGCCTTGATGCCAACCACCAGTGAATTGTGGAAATACTGTTGTGTACAATAATATCAAAATGTGTAAGATTTTATGCTTGCTTGGCAGTAATGTGAAATAGTGTTAAATAACATAAGATAGATTAAGACAACTCAATACCCATGTTCCTGTAAATTTTTAAAGTAAAAGTTGACATCTGTTAAATATTTTATCATTGTTAGAAAATGTTTTGGCAAAAAGGAAATAAATACTTTATTTTCTAGATAGATATCAACTACTGAAATAGCTAGAAGTACTCCCACCCAAGTCCATTACCAAAGCAATGAAAGCAAATATAAAAAAAAATCATTATTGAATGAATGAGAAACACACCCCACTGGGTATCGGCATCCCCTGGTTGCAGGATCATGATGACATAAAAAAATTATTAGTTACACATGACTGAATTGTACTATATCATAAAAAATGAAGAATAAAGAAAAAAATATAATGTCATAAATGAAATTCAGACTGTTCAGAAGTACAATTAAATACGAAATATACTTACCGCTCCATATTCATACATGTTGTTATGAGTCTGACTTGGGTTCACTTTGCTTAACAGGAACCTCGCTTGTGAACCACCTTGCTCCGTATCGATATACCTTGGTGCTGGAAATCTTTCGGCTAATATTTCAGCGGCATCATCGACAGGTGCTGCTAATAATTGTCGGAAATTCTCGTATTCGGGTAAATCTTGATATTTTAATTGACGCCATTGTGCAATAGTCTGTAAAAGATCATTGGATTGCAAAAATGTCTTTTATTAATAATAAATAATAACGATAGTTTACCTCTCCATGGAATATAAGGATTTGAAAAAAAGTGTCCATTAATAAAATTCTGTCCGGTTGAATAGATGACGTATCTAACAAAACCGGCTCCGGAGGGCCGCTAAATCCGTAGCTGTACAAAATTGGTTGCACCATTATCAAAGAATTTGTTAAGTCTTCTCGCATGAGCATATGTCTGTAATATTTAAAAGTTCAATCAGTAACAATATCTCGGTTAATGAAAATACGGAAGTATAACAGCTAACCTGTAAAAACTAGTTTCATCAGGGGAATTATTGAATACTTGTAAAAATTGTGATCTACGTAAGTGATACATGAATTGGGGATATAAGGAAAAGTTTTCGGCGAGCCTAAAGCTATTTGGATCATCCTTCGCGTATTCTCCGAATTTTTGACACTGTGACAGAAATATGTAATGTTACAAGACATGTGTATAATGAAAAATATGGAATAGAAATTTAGCAAAAAACACCAACTAGTCTGATAAGCATACGATCGACCCATCTTAAAATATCCGATCCATCGTCACCTTCTGCCTTAAAGACTGCTAAGCGTGACATAAGGACAGCAGCTGCCTCTTGGTCAAATCCGGCGCTTATATGATGTAAAGATGTTGATGCATCTGCCCAACTGTAATCAGAAACATTTATATAGAATTCAACAATAGCAATTAATAAGTTAATAAACATATTAACATACTTTCTGGTGATTGTGGTAACTCTAATTCTTCGTTGACCGCTACTATGTTGATACTGAGTAATGAATTGAATACAACCTCTTCCACCTTGAGGGATGGGTGCTGTGTGCTGATTGACAACTTCGAAAAATAATGCTGTAGTAGTAGACGGCGTCAGAGAACAGAATTTCCATTGACATGTGCCACCTAATCCCACTTCCTGTTCACCAACGCTCGCCCCTTTTACTCCCAAAGACACACAAGGACCAATCGCTCCTGAAACTTTAATCTCTCGTGACGTTTTTACTTCTAATGTTGCGTTAAATGCCATCTTCAATTCGCCTTTATGGTCCTTTGCGAATACTCGTTGGAACGTTTGTTTGAATAAAGAAGAGTTAAAGGAGTCTCCCATGACCATATGGCCTCCGGTCGAGTTGCAACACTGCCTCATTTCTAATAAACCGGTTTGATCAAGAGCACATGAGTAAATGTCTATTATATGACCATTAGTTGCAGCCCGTGATGCGAGAGAATCATAATATTTGGTTGCTTTCTTCATATGTTTGGCGTTATCTTTCTGAATGTCATGATGCGATCTGATGGGCTGTCTCAAATCGTCCGTTACAACTTGACCGGGTCCTTGAGAGCAAGGTCCACCGACGAACAACATTATTCTGAAAAAAGTAATAAAATATTATCGAAATATTTCGATATAATAAATATAAGCAAAACATGTACCTGGCTCCTGTGTTAGCATAACTGGCCTCCAAAAGACCAGTAGCTACAGCTAATGCGACACCAGTCGATCGCAACGGACGTTTCCCTGGGCCAACTGGCCACGGATCACGTTGCAACTCTCCTAGAAGATCTGTTAAACTCATATCACATTTATGTACAGGTTGTAAAAAGCGATTGGCTGCTGGAAGTGGTTGTCCTCCAGGTACTCTCTGCTGGTTTGGATTTTGACCAGGCATTGGTCTACCTATACCTGCAGTATATAAGAATAAGTATCTACTCTACACATACTGTTTTATTATATAACTATAGAAATGTACCTAACATATCCTGAACTTGTTTTGGTTGCAAATCCTTGGTACCACGAAAAACATAACTTTTACTACATCCATCACAACCCAGTTCATGAACTTGAACCATTCTTCCAAATGTAATAAGACCAATAAGAGTATTAGGTGGAAGAAGGGATAGTGACATTTGGAGAGAATCTTTAAGGGAACCTAGTTCCTCATCATCCATGCATGTATCCACAACCAATAAAAAAATAGGTGGTAAACACTGTGCTCTCTGTACAGAAGTAACAAAAAAAAATATTCAATGAATCAATAAAAAATAGTATAAGATTTCATTTTATATGTAAGTATTGTTTACCATTATAGTATATTCAATTGTGGAAAACTTTGGAATTAATTCAGCCGGTTGGTGTTGCTCTGAAATGGCAGCATATTGTGGAGGAAACTAAAAATAATAAAGATTAAAATATTATGTTATTAGATTGAGGTAATTTATTGTTCAGTTGTATGATTAAAACTATATAGTCCTTACAGGATTCCTCTGGAAACAAAGGTTGCACACCCATAGTTTTGCACGATAATCCACTTGGCACAGTGGGTTTAAAATTGCCCTGCAAGTATTTCTTGTGCAAAGAACAGGGTCATATTGTATTGGTGGAAGATCTGGCTTTTCTTTGATGGGTTGATAAAGCACTCCTAATGGCACAACAAGTCTGGTGGCATCTAAACGTGATGAGGGCCAAACATTCCAAGTAATACGTACTCCATCACGGTCTTCATTTTGTTGAATGAAATCTTCATAAGTGGTCATGTTGCTATAACCACACAATAAACATCTACCGTTATTTAATTCATGTTACACATACAATATTTAAACATGTGACAAGTGTAAACGTATAATTTGGAATTTTAGGTTAAACATACCTAATTACATCAACGTTTAATTATTGTATATTCCCAACTACGAGAGTGAAATGACTTTAAATAATATCTATTATCAAGTTCTCATAATTACAGCATTATTTTACAATTTAATTAAAACGACACAATTTCACCGTAACAGCACAACTCGTGCCGTCATTGAAGCCACGTCACTTGAAAGCTTGGCAGAGCTACTAAGGCGCATGCGTACAACATTTTTTAATGTCAGGCGGTATTCGAACGCGTTTGCGAGTAAACAAAATTCAGAGTGTTTTCTAATATTTTACTTATATCTCTAAGCTAGTGCTTTATAATAACTTATATTATTCTCTTATCTTTTTTCAAAATGTAAATTTTAATTGAAACGTAATAAGTCAATGCAATAAATATTTTTTTATATTCCGTAGTTTTAAAATGTAATGATCTCTATTGTGTAAAGTTTTATAAGGTCCTAAATACGAACGAAAAAATCCACAAATTAAGAAAGAGTTTAATTATCACGTATTTATCATGTACGCGACGTCTTTAATATTTAGATGCAAATAAAGATCAAAATTCATCTTATAAAGCAATTGTATTTGACAAATTTAACCGCAAGCGTGCGTGACAATCGTTCATGTTTTTATTACAATTCATCGTAATATGTTTCTAAGGATTAAAAAATCGGAGCACCAGGTGTCATCGCATATACAAGAGATCACGTTTTGCGGTCAAGAAATGGTAGGGATTCAATCAACCAATCAGCCGCGAAGTGATAACGACCGATTCTGAATAGAGTAGAGCGGTTCGGGTGTTTACCGTCCGTATTTACTATTACTACGACTCATGCTGTAACACGAGCCCTCGAGCTTGAGTTTATACGAATTGAGACGCCAGTGTTTCAGTGTACGCGTCACGGTACGATATCTGTTCAAGTCTCCATGTCACGTATATCACGGGTGTTGATCTACGTCTAACCTCTGACACGGTGTAGATCGTCCATAGAAATGGATAAAAGGTAAGGTGCGACGTTCTTCGTTGCACGTTTAATTCTTGGTCGTCAATTTGTTCAGTTTCAACAAACTTTCAGTAAGTTGGATACATCAAGATCAGGGTATCGCGAGGATGTTTCTAGTCACGCCAAAAAGAGCAAGAAACGATCCAGCAAGAGAAATAGTATGCTCGATTCGTGGATGAACAGTTTGCAAAACAGTCAAAGTAATGATGTTGTACCTGGAATGGATTATCAGAATGTTTTGTGGCAGTCCAACTTGCAGCAGAACTTCCCAAACAATGGGCAACGTCTATTCACAGCAGCATCTGATCCCAGTATGTGTGGTTACGCACAGATGCCTATGACTTATACTATGGAACCTGTTTCATTGCCAACCATGTATAGGGTGTATCAGCCAATGCCATTTTCTGGTGTTAGAACTGTTCATGGTAGACCTAGGCGAAATTGTAATCAAAATCATCCGCTGAACTTAGGCATGAACTCTATGAGAAATGGTTATACAAGTTTACAAGAGAATGGAGTGCAGTCTCCTGTGCATATTAACTATCAGAATGGAGATTATACAAGTTTACCACCTACAGCTAACAAGAACAGTGAGATAAATGGGGATGAACCAAATTCAGAACATCGGAGGTATTCAGATCCTGGTCTTGGATCTGCAGAAGCTCCAGTTCATAGTCAGAGTGAAGATTCTGATAGTGTTGGCAGTGGAAGTTCTATTACTACAGTTGGACGTAGCAACAAGCTTGTGTTATCTCTTATCGAACAGGTAAATTTTTTTAACAGGTATACATATAAATTGCATGAATATATTTGAATTTGGTAAAGATAATAATTTTCTGGTTCTGCTTTCAGATGACAGAACTCAAAAAAAGCAATAGTCAGCTATTTAAGGAACTAAATGAAACAAAGTCTGAATTAGGCAGTATGAAAGCAAAACTCGCGCAATGTAAATATAGCACTTCTTCAGATTATCAACCAGGAATGTTGTCAGGTAACTATTTACAAAGGCAGTTATATTAATATATTGATAGAATATATTAAATTAAAAATTTTAATGTCACTCTTTAATTGTTCTAGACTTCATTCGTGAAATTAGACAAGCCAATAAGACATGCGAGGAGGGATTGGTTTCAAAGTTGAAATCTATGGTAGAGGAGAAACTAAACCAAAGGTCGTTGGAAGTGACCAACTTGAACGTACGTATTGAATTATTTTTACTTTTTCTTTCACCTAACCTTCAAATCAATGTTACTGCCTATCAGTTTACTTTGAAAGCAATCATAAACCAAAAACCTCACACTCTTGCTCATATTTTGAATACCCAGGGTCAGTGATTCATTCTGTTGTCCAAAACACTGACTCACAATCGTCATTGCGTGCCATAAAAATTTTCTACAAGCGCTACACAATGTGTCATCGTTATAGTAATTTTCTCGATTGTACATCCAGACGTAGATGCGTATGTATTCATGAAAAAATGCGTTTCATGAAAAGGAGACGGTAAACTTCGAAGAAGAATATGTTCGGTGCAGCAGTTAGAAAACGTGGGAATGGAAAACAAAGCGGATAGAGAGAGTACGAAAGAAAGGACGGACCCTCTTTCTCTTTCTCAGTGTTGCAGTTAGGCTACAGTAATGTGCCGCTTCGACTAACGCTTTCGGCGTTTCCACAACGTGGTCATGGACATATTGTTTGCGTAGCATTCGTACGTTCTGTTTGATTAGGACCGCCAGGTGATCTTCGCTCCCCCCCTCTCTCCCGCCTTTTCCCTTTTTCTCTTTCCTCACAATTTCCCTCCCTCGATTATCGTTTGCACGCGAATTTTCATCGATCAAGCTCGCCTGCACACGCTTCCGGACTCCCTTTCTTTCTCTCTTTTTGTTTGATTATTTATGTGCGTTCGCGTTGGAATTTTTATACAGCGCTCGTCAAATAAAGCCACCCCTGTTTTTCTGCAACATTCATACCTACTGCCTGGTTTGATATTAACAGAGGGAAGTATCCAAAACGTATTCGTATTCGTATTGGTATCTTGTAAAGTATAGCGTGATTCAGGGGATTGATCCATATTTAGATGGTGCTTTTGTGCTCGAGCAATTTTTCACAGGGAAGTATTTAATATCGTGTCTTCCATTGAAATTAGATAGAAACTTGTTTATTATTCCTGGGAGAACGCTTAATTCTTCTGCTCTTCCTTATGGGAATCCGAACAGCTAGTCTCGTTTAATTAATCCTTTGTTACCTAGAAAGGAGATCAGGTTCATTGCTGTGCGTATTCTTATTCTTATGTATCAGATGTAATACATTATGCTTTGTTGTGCCTACATATACACCGGAAACAATGCATTACTCGAGTCTTCATAATGAGAATATCATCGTTTTATTTTAACGATACAATTTACGATTGAATCTTTTTTTGTACATTTACGGAATTTCAACAACTCATCGCCAAAGAATATTATTTCTGATTATCAAGTTACGTTTACAATAAATTCGATCAATTTTTTCATTCCCCTTTACAATGCCCCAACAATTTTTCTAACTCCGAACTCAAACCCCAGTCGCACCCCTCCGTTTCCACGACTTCGTGCCCTAATTGGTCTCCCTGTAGAGTCGGGGACAGCTATACAGTTTCGTGCTGCCGATAAAACCACGGCTGATACCGGAGAACCTAATGTAGACGTAATACGAAATATCCGTGACGCTTGGTAAAAATGATTAAGTTTCACATGGGGGAGCCACCTATGAGAGTAAGAGGAAGATATATATACATATAGGTAGATAGACAGATAGAGATAGAGCGAAAAAGAAAGAGAAGAAGAAAGAGAGAAAAGAGAAGAAGAAAGAGAGAAAAGAGAAAGAAAGAGAAGGAAAGAGAAAAAAGAGAAAGAAAGAGGGGGAGAAAAGGAAAAAGAACGTCGTCCCCTGTACGGTTTGGGGTGAACAGAGGGACGAGGAAGGGTGAAGGATGAGGCACTTAGCGGCTGTCACGGCCTCTCCCTTGGCCTCCTTCCTTTCCCTCTTTCCTCCTCTATGTTCTCGGGTTTCAACCATCCATTAGCCTCATCAGCCGAAGCGATGGCCGTCCGCGCCATGCCTGCCTCTCGTCGTCGCGTTGCCAATCTCCGTAATTGAACCTCCGGGACCTTCCACTTTCAGGCATGTAAATTTCTGGCCGAGCTCGTCGCGTTTCGACGCGCGGGAACGCGGACCAAGTGGTCGTCGCGACGGCCAACTCGTGTCCTTCGCGCGCCATGCGATTCGGGTGGCGTCGCGAATATGCTTCTGTAGGATTCTACTGACTTATTTCAAACAAAAGAGGAAGATGGAAGTATAGATTTTTGCAATTTATTTGTCATTTTCGAGCTTCGAATTTTCGGTTGCTTTAAATGAATATGCTTCTGTAGGATTCTACTGACTTATTTCAAACAAAAGAGGAAGATGGAAGTATAGATTTTTGCAATTTATTTGTCATTTTCGAGCTTCGAATTTTCGGTTGCTTTAAACGAAGATTCTTTTGTGGGATTCTATTGACTTATTTTAAACAAAGGAGAAAAATGGAAGTGTAGATTTTTGCAATTTATTTATTTTCG
Source organism: Tetrapedia diversipes (assembly GCA_033822845.1). Classification (NCBI taxonomy): domain Eukaryota; kingdom Metazoa; phylum Arthropoda; class Insecta; order Hymenoptera; family Apidae; genus Tetrapedia; species Tetrapedia diversipes. Next base: position 116,990 of record JAOPTO010000750.1, on the reverse strand, counting down.
AGCATCGAATTTTTGGTTGATTTAAGCGGAGAACGAAATATCGTTCGGTTGTTTGGAGAGAAATAATGATTATATTCTTAGAAGCATTAATCCTCTTGCTGTGGACGTTCTTGATGCAACCTGTGCAGATGAGACAGTCGGTAAGACGATATCTCGTGAAAAATTGCAGGTTACTATGTAAATTGTTTGATCTCTGTCGAAACGAGTCGAGCCGCCTTATCTGCTCCAGTTATTATTGTCTGCCTTATCTCTTATCTTTATCCTCGTTTTCCTCGCGACGGGAGAAAGCCTCCAGAAAAATTCCCTTCGATCGCCCTCGCTAATCAGACATTCTGTGCTAGACTTAGAATAATAAAAATTTCCCTCTCAACTGCGATCCTGTCGAATGAGATTCCTTTTTGTCGTTTACAGAATCAAATCGTAAAATTAATCGAGCAAAAAGAAGAAAGCGACAGGCGAATCGCGAAACTGGAGGAGGAGGTGACCATGTTGAAGCTGAACGCCAAGTGAGTACCCGTTTATAGTTTGGCATGGTTGACATTGAACATTCCTGTAACAAACTTTGGCATCTCTTCCTTGTTTCTTCTTCATCACTTTTTCTGTCAAACATACAGGTTTTGTAAACTGTTTTACGCGTGGTTCTTCGTGTAACGTACGTTTTGCACCGGGCTCAAGAGAATCACACGAATTTGTAAATGATCGTTAGAAGTTTGTCAAATTTTGTTGTTAGTTTGTTAGTTCACGAGGTGTGATCACAAGCGTCGAGTTTTATGACAAAATAGTTTTCACGTAATTGTGTGTTGATCGTGTTTGGAAGAGAAGTTTTCAAACTTCACACGAATATTTTTTTGTGATAAATTTTCTTTTTTCTTTATTTATTATACATCTTTTGGAGGAATATTGTATAAATCGTTGATACTGTTAATTAGAAATGTTGCAGCACCGTTCTTTTTATTTTTTATTCTTCAACTTGTTCACCCTCTTTTTGTCCCAACTTGGTTCCCCGCTTTCTTTGCTGTCTTCTCTATAATTTAGCGACACAGAAGATTCTATTCCTATTAATTATATTCCTTTTATTCAGAGCTTTGTATTTTTCACAGAAATAGCAAGAAGACGCACTACTTTATTTCTAATTTTAACGTTGAATTCCAGTATACTTCATCGTGAACGTTGCAACAGAAACTCTATGACCATCACCCCTTTTTCTAGAGTCCTCTGTTTCGAATTTACTCGGCAAAGCTCTGACTTACAATTAGTTCTAATTACTTAGTCTCGCCACTAATAACCGGCATGCAACATTTTGCATCTACTTACATACATAGATCTATAGCACTTACTTTCTTCTTCAACAATCGTTCAAATAATATTCGAGCTACCACCAGCAAACCTTTCGGTCAATTTACACTTACCAAAAATAAATCCATACACGAATCTACCCTTAACTTTCTCTTTCTGTCTCTCTCCTCTCTCTCTTCCCCCCCCCCTCGCTCCTCTCTCTTTCTTCCCTTTCTCTCTCCTCTCCTCCGTCTATCTGTCTGTCTCTCACTCTTTCTCTTCCCTCCGCGTTTACCTCCATTCTCGTGGCACCCTCTCTACACCACGCATGCCAGCGGACCAGCATGCCGACGTCCGCCATAACTACACCCCACTCACGAACACGCAAACACGAAAAAAAAAAAAGAAAAAAAAACAGCCAAGCAATGGAGACGATCTCGTGCGATCTCCGCGAGCTGTGGCACTGTCTGTATATATAAACTGGTGGAACTTGTGTGTTGATTCGCACGCAGCAACGAAGGCCGCGAGATCGCCGCGTTCGAGGAGGAGACGCTGGCGCTGCGACGGGAGCTGCAGGAGGCCCGGGCGTCCAAGTGCCTGGCCGAGGGTCACGTGGCAAAGTGCGTAAACGCAAGATCGGTCACGCCTGTCGCTACTTTCGATACTACTACTACGCAACCCTACGTAACCAGCACCCCCGTGCGTACCGCTCTATCCGACACCTGTAGCCTCATCCATTCCGCACCACACTCGTCATCGACATCGTCATCACTGTCCTCGGTCCCCCAACACTTCACCTCGTTACTACTGCGTTCTCGAACCGCGGAGCTGGCACGCCATCTCGTCACCGACAAACCCACGACCGCCTATCGGGACAGCAGCGGTCGCGACAGTCCAAGCGCGTCCGCGAGCGCTTCTTGGACGATGGACAGCCAGGATCGGGTGTCCAGCAACGGTGACCAGTCGTCGATCCTGGTTAACGACAGCCTGGAACCCAGAGAGGGCACGTTCGAGGAGAATTCCAGCCTAGCTGACTCGGAAGTCTCCTCGGAGACCAAGGACTCCGACCAGTGCGCAGAGGCTATCATCGAGGGCGACATCGAGGAAGTCGCTATGAAAAAGGGCCACGAAGACTACTGCGTCGGTTCGAAGGACGAACCCAAACCTAGTTGCAACGCGAAGAAAAGTTCAGGGGGATTGGACAGCGGAGCGACGACACCATCGACCGTGGCCGAGAAAAGAGTCAGAGGTGCCAAGAAGGAGGAGGAACCGCCGCGCAGCCATCACCAGAGGACCGGCTCGAAGAAGTCGAGGAAGAAGAAGGGTGGCGGCTCGCTGTCGAAGAGGTCGTCTGGCGAGACGGACAAAGGGCCAGGCACGACGACGCAGAGGAACGGCGGCGAGGCGACGTCGAGAGATGTCCGGAGAACGGTGAGCGAGGACGGGGATCGGAGTCGTCTCGACGACGACGACGACCACGACCACGACGACGACGACGACGAAACGAGCCGAGCCATCACCGAGATCCCGGAAGTGACCGTAGTCGGTGGTGGCTCCTTCGTGCCGAAAGATCTCTGCTCGACGGGAATCCTGACCTCCAGAGTCCTGACAGCAACCTCACGCGCTACCTACACCACCGCCTACATTTAGGCTACGTACGCGCGGGGCCCCTGCGAACCAAACGCGAGACACCGGTCGCCGTTGAGCAAGGGGTGCTTCAAGGGCTTGCTAGAGGCTACTACTATGTACATGTCGAATAGCACGTAGGTCTATCGTTGATCCACTCCTCCTCTTCTTCTTTGCCTTTGTCTCTCTCTCTCTCTCTTTCTGTCTGAACCACTGTTTCTCGTTGCGTCTTTCGGTTTCCTTTCCCCGCGACTCTGTTGTCGGGCTCGTCGGGCGAGTTTCCGCTTGGTTCACGATTACGGTGCTTTGGGGGGGATGGGGGAGGGGACCAACAGTTTTTTGATTTTTCTGTGGGAGCACGAGGTAATTTTTTACTGGAGGGAAAAATTATCAATTAATTATTAATGATTTCGTCAACGAGGGATCTTAGTTTTAAATATTTCATGACGAACTCCATAGTTTGTACGGACTCTATATTTTTATACGTTAAAATTAAAATGAATTTTAAAGATTGTATATTTTTTTGTTGCTACTAATTTTTTGTTGGAGGAAGGAATTATCAATTAATTATTAATGATTTCGTCAACGAGGGATCTTAGTTTTAAATATTTCATGACGAACTCCATAGTTTGTACGGACTCTATATTTTTATACGTTAAAATTAAAGTGAATTTTAAAGATTGTATATTTTTTTGTTGCTACTAATTTTTTGTTGGAGGAAGGAATTATCAATTAATTATTAATGATTTCGTCAACGAGGGATCTTAGTTTTAAATATTTCATGACGAACTCCGTAGTTTGTACGGACTATATTTTTATACGTTAAAATTAAAATGAATTCTAAAGATTGGAAATTTTTTTTGTTGCTATTAGAAGAATTGCTATTGCAAAGTTTGGCTCTTTGCAAAAAGATTTTTTTTTATATCTTTTTTAGATTGATCCAACGATTTAATTTTGATATTAATGTTTCACGAATCATGTATTTGTATATACGAATTATTATCTTTTTGTTAAGATTTCTTTTATGCTTGACGTTTTACATATTTTGTGGAAGTTCTATTTTATAATAATTATGGATGAGTTTTTAAAAGGATTGAACGAAAAATATTTAGACGGGCAAAGGGGTAGGTTTTAATATCACTATCTACATGTATTTTGTACATTTGATATGATATACGGAAAGTGTAAAAAGTACAGAATGATTAGAGACAGTGTGAACTAAGCTGAAGATCGTTCGTGCCGAAATATATTTTCTCCTCGATGGTTTTTTCTCAAAGTATAAGGAGAGTTTGTGCTTTCGTCTTGAAACCTGTGTTCAAAAGTTTCTGTAAAATTATTGTTCACGATCTTATTCCTTGAACTCTTCTTCTACTTATATTGTACAGTTTCGACGTCCCACGAGTGAAATTGAAGAAACCTGACAAACTCGTTATTGAAAATTTATAATCAAACGAACCTGCGCGAAATATGATCTATTTTTTATAAGTTTAAGGTTTTTTTTCAGTTTCACTTCATAGCTGTAATTTATTCTATAATACGCGTGTGTATATTTAAACAGTGTAAATTACGTCCACGTCGGCATGGCTTTGCAGCTTGTACAGCATGCGTTTAGTTCCCGAATTCTTTTTTTTTTTTTTTTCTTATACATATAACCAACTGTATATGGGTTCGTTTAAACCTGTACCATGTTCTTAGTTTAATTCACGCGGCGTAAGTCCTTGAACTTTTCAACTGGTTCGATTTTTGTCGAGTTAGACCAATGCGTTTAAAAAGTACTCGAATATTTTTATACGATTTTTTTTTGTTTTTTTAAACGACTCTACTTTTTAACTTATAGTTCTCTGTTCGATTAGAACATTTAAAAATACTCTTAAGAATCTCTGTTCGAATAATCCGATTCAAAATTTCTTTTCACAATATACGTTATTAATATATAATGTAAGTGATATGCTCGAAAAGAAAAAAAAAGAAATACGCTTTTTATAATCGTAAGAACATCGTAATTAAAACTGACTGACTATATAGCAATAAAACAGTATTGTAATCAGAGCTGTGGAAGATAGGTATATGCCTTTGAAATAAATACAGTAATCGCACCTGCGAATAAGGAATCTCAATTTTTGATTAAGAATACAATGTTTATGGTCGTGTCGAGATACACACGTGTAAAAGTTTCGATTCTAACAGCCGTTTATGACCCATTGTATCTATTTCAAATACCTGTTTCCCCTGACGCTGATCGTGATACACTTTTCAACCTGCTCAACAATGCCAGTTAAAGAGTTCTGTTAATAGCCCCCCAAAACTATATATGTACATACATTTACCTCGTCGCGTAGCTTTAAGCGCCGTTGCGTTCAATGTAGACATTCTCCCCAAACTCCTTCCAAAAAGAGCACAGAAATAAAACGAAAAAGATTGAAAAAGAACGAACGAATAATTTTCCTGAATGGAGGGAGGACGTGATCGAAAGAATCAACGTATCATTATCGATTATGCTTGTTGGGTCCCGTCGTTTCGTTCAAACATCGTAAAAGGCCCGTGTACGTGTGTGCAGTTTAAACCTTTTACGGTGTAATAAAATGACGAACAGCGCGCGAGAAGCAGCTTAAAAAGATAACCACACTGTTGTTCTCAACACTTCTAACAATTTTTTTTGCGTTAGACTGAAAACGTGCATAACCTCGTTTTGTTTCCATACAATAAACTTTAATTAATTGTGTTATCACTGCACGGTTTAAGGTATGATACTTACCCTGCTGTAATTTATCGCTTACCCGAACCTGTATCGTTTTAACCCTTTGAGCGTTGATTACTCTTGGCCTAAATACTTCAAAAGGACAGCGTGCTATCGCTGGAGACGGAGTATTGTTACTCGTACACTGACAATCGCGTTTCAGTAAGATCGAGAAAATTGGCAAACGCATACTTTCGTCCACGGTCTCTACGAGTAACTTTCGACAGTACTAAAAGGTTAACGCTAAAATGTATGGCCAATAGAAAAAGTCATAAGGTGAAGGAAACAAAAATTGACAAACGCATATTTTCGTCCATGGTCTCTACGAACAACTTTCGTCAGCATTAAAAGGTTAACGCCGAAATGTATGGCCAATAGAAAAATTCGTAAGGTGAAGGAAACAAAAATTGACAAACGCATATTTTCGTCCATAGTCCCTACGAGCAACTTCCTTCCGACACATATAAGCGTCCATAGTTCCTACGAGCAACTTTTGTCAAACACATACCTATATGCGCACATAGTCCCTACGAGCAACTTCCATCAGACGCATATATGCGTCCATAGTCCCTACGAATAACTTCCGTCAGACGCATATATGCGTCCATAGTCCCTACGAGAAACTTCCTTCAGTCATACACCTATATGCGCCCATAGTCCCTACGAGCAACTTCCCTCAGACGCATATATGCGTCCAAAGTCCCTACGAGCAACTTTTGTCAAACACATACCTACATGCGCCCATAGTCCCTACGAGCAACTTCCATCAGACGCATATATGCGTCCATAGTCCCTACGAATAACTTCCGTCAGACGCATATATGCGTCCATAGTCCCTACGAGCAATTTCCGTCAGACGCATATATGCGTCCATAATCCCTACGAATAACTTCCGTCAGACGCATATATGCGTCTATAGTTCGTACCAGCAATTTCCGTTAGACGCATATATCCGTCCATAGTCCCTACAAGCAACTTCCTTGTGACGCATATTTTGGTCCATGGTCCCTAGGCGTAACTTCCGTCAGACGCATATATGCGTCCACAGCGCTCAAAGGGTTAAACCGCGAAAGGGTTAAACAAGCAAAGTCAATTTTTATGTTTCGATCCGTTCCCTCGATATAAATACACCGACCTTTCTCCATTTTCCCGTCTCTGTTTCGGGTTGCATCGGGTTTGTACACGGCGATTTAATAAATGATCAAATATTATATTAATTTAATGTTTTCGAGCCGGCGCACCCGCCGCGTGTTTGTGCGAGCACGCGCGAGCGCGAAATTGATATTTTCTTTCTTCTACAATTTCCACGGCAAACAGCCGCCGTAGAATCCCCGTCAACAACGGCAAACAACAAATTAATTCGTTGTTTAAACAGTTGCAGGGGCTGTTTGCCGCTGGCAAACGCGTTTAACGCCGCTGACAGGGAGGAAACCTGCTCAGCTCGAAAGAAACTTACCGATGCATTCAAATATCTTTATTAAGCGTGTCTCCCCCCTGCTTACTGTACGTAATTTTTGAAGAAGAACTCGTGAGTTTGTGGGTAGATAGTACCGCATCGGGTTGACTAGAGTCTAGTCAAGGAACGAGGGTTGAACGATCAACCCTTGCAGACTCGAGGGACACGCGAGTGATTCGTGTTGCCGACTTTGCCTTCTCAACGATCAAGGATTTTCCCATTATTCAAATTAGTATCGACTATTTCGTTAGAGTATCGTCGTAGAACAGTTTCTTGATTTTTGTAACAAAATTCAAATAAAATTATGAAATCTTCGACGTTCAAACGAACGAATGTGTGACACTGTGTGACAGCAAACGAGAGTAACACTAGATTTACGGACGTTTATTGTACATCTATTTCCGATATTCACATACTAAGGAATAAGATATTCATCGAATAGAATTAAAAATTCCAGAACTGAAAGGGAAATAAATTTGGTAAAATTTGTATCGTTCTATCGATAAAAGTTAGCAAAAATTGCTAGGAATAATGGTAATTGTTTTTGCAAATTTTGTTCTTGAAGTTCGAAACCCGTCAAATTGACGGGTCCCGTAAACCTAGTGGTAACATTTGCTTAATATTGAATTAATTATCGAGTATTAGTAATAATATTCGTGAAACGTTTGCATCTCATTTCATTTAAAGGGCGCACTATCTAGCCTAAGACTCTCGAAGTTTAGTTCAGCAACCGCTTCAAACACATTCTTTCCCCGCGAAGCGTGCTCCACACACCCCCCGTAGAACTCCTTACACCCTAGAAACCACCTCGCAAGACGCCACTGGACGAGGGAGAACCGCGTGTGACCGGCTTTGGTCGTGTGTATTCTTTTTCTGTTCTTCTAGCTGGCAGCATGGCTTTCAGCAGACCTACCTGTCGCTTTTGCCGCTTCTAAAGAGAGCATTACACAGATTTCTTTGGGTCGAGTAGCGAACGAGGTGGCGAGCGAACGCATGTAACGTGACCTTCACTCGTCATTTGTCAGACTGGAGAAGCAGCTGGACAATCTGCATAATAAGATGATCGGTGCCGTCGACCAGGGAACCGCACTTTGTTCGATCAACGTGAAACGCGCGAGGAACGCTTGCTCCTCGTCCGTGGACGAAGAGGAGGACGACGAGGAGAAGGATGAAGGGGATGAACGCAGAGCGGAAACGCGACAGCAGGACGAAGAGGATGACGGTGACGTAGACCACGACCGGGGAATAGCGTACAAGGAGAACCCGTGGAAAGCCAAGGAGACTTCTGAATGGTTGTCGATGATCGAGAACGGTATGAAGATGTCTGGACCTGTTACCGATCTTTAGAGGTAGAATTGTTCGAAGTGCTGGGAGTCCTGGATCAAGATTCGAGTCGAAGAATGGTAAAATTCGAAGCGATCGAAGGTTCGAAGCGGTATGGAAAGGTTTGAAATGGTATGGTAAGGTTTGAGCGAGTTTGAGAGGGTTTAAAGAGGGTTTGATCGAAGGTGGAAGAAATCATTGGGTAGAGTATTCGACTTTCTTGCAGAAAATTAAAGAAGGCGAATGCGATGTTTAGGATAGGAATTGTTAGAGCGTTGGAGATGTTTAGTTGGAGTTGGAATGATAAGAAACAGGAATTCGAATGATCGATATGGTACGAAAGAGGAATTTTGTGCGATTGTTGGTTGGTTGTTTAAATTTGTTGCTGATCTTTGAATTTTGAGTGCCTTTAGAAGGCTTAATTTTTGGTTGCGATTTGAAATGGTTTGAAGAGATCTGGATTTGCTTGGAGATCGTAAGATTTAGTATTGGACTCCCAGAAGATGTAGTTGGATTTCAAGTTAGGTGTTCGAGGGTTTGAAGAGCTTGCTAAGAGATTAGAATACGGTTTATTATAGGTGACAGAGATAGATACTTCGTATTAAATGTTTGTGAAGGAGGTAATAATTGATGGTATCAAAATTATTAGGCCCATGACATTAGGTTATCTCTTCCAAAGAAAAATACTGAATTACGACCACCATAAAAAGAGCTGCAGATCAATGGTAATAATTTTATGGTATTGAATACAATGTCAGGCTCTTTAAAAGCAGAATTTTGAAACAAGTTTGAAGTTGTTTGATGATCAATAAGAAGTGGTAAAGAATCTTTTCGTAATACTGTTCAATTAACACTGGTTGAATTTAAAGATATTAAACAAAATATTGTTTCGATAATAAAAGTTTTAAGTTACGAAAGATTTGTTAAATAATTTTTTATCGTTTCTTTGGATAGTGTAGAGTAATTCATCTTGAATATTTTAATAATTATTATGTATAGAATGTGAATTACAACGAAATGGAAGAATACAAGAATTTCTATGGTTGATTTGCAATATAAACTGTAGAAATTTAAGTATTCTTCGAACAAGGGTTGAATACCGATACTTAAGGATTAATAATTTTTTGTTAAGAGGAGTAGATAATGTAAATATTACAAATTAGCGTCGGAAATTCACACTAACAACGCGTTGTTGCCTCAACCCTGGAATATTCACAATTTTTATTACTTTAGAAAATGTTTCTCGCGTTTCTTGTGTCATACGGATTCCATATTTTAGAATAATTCGATAATAATTACGTAATTATTCCAGGGCTGGTAACAAGCGTTGGATACCGATTCGTAACCTTACCTGTGATCGTTCATTCGTCCCAATTTTTTGAAAACATGGTTCCTTAAGCTCCTTATTATGCCGTCATATGTGCCTGTCCAGTTTGCTAGATTTATTAAATGAATTTTCGCTAAAAAGTGTACACTTTCATCCCTTGCGATTCATCGTCAACATTAATTGAAACTTGACAAAGAAACAAATCAGACTTTTCAAGTATTTCCTGATTTTCAAGACATAGATAAAACAAAGTATTCAAAAAACAAGTTTCCATATCAGAAAACAAAATTTTTAGTTTCCATAATAGTTGAACAAGAATTTTTTCGTTTCATTTAACTTTAGAATTGCATGGGTTGAGACTGTTGCACGATCGTTGCTTGAACGATATTTTCCGCCGATTAGCATTCACAATGGAAAAGTCTGATCGATAAGTCTCGTGTTCCGTTCGCTGATCGAAGGTTAGCTGCATACATATATATTAGCTAGTTCGTGGCCTAAGAACAAAGTTAATTACGTAATTGGGTTAACACGTTGATCTCTCTTTTATTTCGCTCGTATCTCTAACAAAAGTGCACAGTGGGGTAATCGTTATGTTTGAATTTTCCCGCGCAGAGGAGTTCCTTGATGATTTAAAATGGCGGCTGAAAATGGCGCGCTATTCGGTCGATCATTGTTGTGTATGAAAAAGAATAGGCTGCGAAACGAATTTCTTTATTTTTTATACTTGCTCTTTTTTGTTTAACGAAGTTCAATCGATTCCTGGGAAATATTTGATGGCGTTAAATACCGTTTAAAATTATGTTAATCTTATTTCGCGCATCGTTGTTTGTTGGAGCTGGTTCTTCTGACTTCTTCGCTCGATAATTCGCCAACATTTTATAAACGAATAAATTTCGAAAGATTCCAATGTTTGTTGATCGAATTTTGCAGCTCGCGATGCATACCGACGTTTAATAATCATGTTACCGATTTTTGTGTAGACTCATGATAACCTCCGGAAAGAATCGTAGAATCCGTTTAGGAATTGGTAGTTCTTAATAGTGGAAAGATATATTTTTTTATGAACAAAATAGATACAGCGTTGTATATAACGTAGATAATACGATACTTAAAGTCGATTACGCCTCTTGCTGTAAAATTAATTATTCTCTATTTTCAAATTAAACTGTATGAATTTTATAGACGTATACCTTCGTCGCTTATATTTAATTTTTTAAATCTAGTTTTGTATCTCCGTGGCAGATGGATTGAACGATTGTTTTTGCAATTGAATTTTTATATAGTTAAAAATTAGTGATCGTGCACACAGAAATCAGTAGTCGTAGATTAATCAATTAGTGATCAATTAATCAATTAGTACTATTCTATACAAATTTTACTGCGCATTATCTCTATTTACAATTAAGCAAGAACATATACACACATGCTATGCACGTAAAATAGTTTAAGGTCGAGCTACAAGTTCGTGTTAGGGCTGAGACTCCTCGTAAATGCAGTATTTTCATAGAAAAAAAAAAAAATAACGGAGTGATATTATTTTCATTTTCAAACGGTCGTGAATATTTCATGAGATTTACTTTCTATTTTTTGATATCCTGTACATAGAAGCAAAATAATCTGTTGTGCGTGAAGAATCAACAGCGACGATGGATAATTTGAATACTCGAAACAATTGAAAAATCATCCGATCGTTTAAAAATTTTATAAATCTATTCTCCTTAAAAAAACCTAATTAAAATGTCCATAGAATTTTCTAATATAATTTTTTTCCAACAATTTATATACTACAGCTTGATTCGTAATCTCGAGTATAAAATAGAAATTTGGTAATTAATATTTGGTGCTTTTAATTCGTCCACGCGGTTTATTTTATTACAGCGTGAAAGTAAACAATTTTCCAATTGTTTCGAGTAGTCTGATCAAGACCCGTGCAACAAAATATTGTAAATAAAAATGTATCATCCACCATCGAACGTTATCCGTAATCTGCTTCGTATTTAACGATGATACGCGACCATTGAATGAAACATAATGAATTATTGTTAGCGTGTGTAACAGAAACTAATTATAGTATAAGCTATAGTGGTATCTTCGTTTTTTTATGTAGCTGTATTGCATGAATTTTTACGGATTGTTCGTTTTTCAAAGCTCATGGATATATGAAACATTTGATCAAATTAAAAGTGGAGAAACGAATTAAGCAATATTTTATTCGAATTCCTTTAAATTTGATTCGCGACGATCGAATTTTTTACGCAAACACTGTTTTATTCTATTTTATCGTCCTTCGTTGTTTTAAAGTTTCTTTCTTCGTTCGATTTCTTTTTATCGAACAATTTTCATTCCATTTTAGCTGCTAACCGTTCGCCAATTCTAGCAATATTTTACTGAATATATGTATAACAAAAGTAATTTACTAAATGCGAACCCTTCCTCTGTAATCTATTACTAAAATAAATATCGCTGCTTCTCGCAAATAAAATTAAAAAGAATGAAATCCTTTGAAATCCTGTCGTTCAATTTTTAAACAATTTCCGTTCAAAGCTTGCACAGCACAATGTTTGTTCTGTTCAAGGTTTGGAATGAACCAATTGGAGAATTATCGAACAATGGATTACAGAGGGCGGTTCGTAAAGTAATATAGTTGGTACAATAACGATAGCTCCTGTATACTTAAATAGGGTACTTAAACAATCGCACGACTCAACATAATGTGGGACAACATAATTGCACACGTGAAACGCACCGTGCAAACGTAATAATTATTCGATCAGCTAATCTCGAAGTGCCATTAAGATCGCGCTAAACGCTCAGGTTTCCATTGTATCTTTTACCGGGACCGATCGACCGGATGTAATTTTGCGCACGAAAAAAGTGTCCTTTTTACCGGATGTCCCTAACGTTAAGTTAAGAACGACCGTAGCCTTTAAGGGAGTGCAAAGTTTTGCGTTCGCTGTAGATCACACATTATATGCTAGAAATTTTACCGATCTTTTGTCTATTAGCTATGCGTTTAGCGATGTTGAGTTAACAAAGTGATTAAATAGTTGAGTACTGACACACATTTTCGAACGGTTTGTTTTAACAAATAATTATATGTATCACACGTATATTCTTGAGATTTTAATAAAACAAAATGCAGAAGATGCGTTAGCTTGTGCTATTGTCCTGTTCTAATAAACTAATGCTTATCGATATGCTCAACAATTTTTCATTTTATTTTTTAGGTAGCCTTTCTATAAAACCTAAGAATACAGTATTATAGTAAGAAAAAATATAAAATATAATTTTCTTTACTATTTTTATTATATTTAATAATATTTTTATTTTAGTAAGTTATAAATTTATATATAATATAATAAATTATATAATAAATATAATATTAAATATAATAAATATAATAATAAATATAATAATAAATAATAAATATAATAAATTATAAATAATATTTATAAATAATATAATAAATATAATAAATTATAAATAATATTTATAAATAATGTAATAAATTATAAATAATATTTATAAATAATATAATAAATTATAAATAATTATAAATTTATATAAATTATTATATATATATATAATATTAGAATATAATAAAGTATACAAAATATATAATGATGTTCAAGTGCAGATATTCATATAATTTCTATTTATTATTTACCATTATAATAATTGAAAAATTATCGTAATTCGATGATTTTACGTACACAGTATTAAGTTTTATCATAAAAGCAGGTTCCCACGTTTCTGTTAACGATCAAGCTCCAACGCTTTCTTGCGAAAGTAATTTTCGCAGGGAGCCCACTTCATTAACCCCAAAGCAGGGACCATAATTTTTCCAGCGGCTCTAACAACGACAGGACGATGTTTTTCTATCGTCGCCTCTCGCCTGTGTACAGGTCGTTCCAAGTGTTGTGATTAGCGGAACGCGGAAGATGTTATTCTTGTGTATGGCTGTTTGTCTTCGCTGCACGGCCTCCCACGAAGATCGTCTGAAACAGTAAAAGGCTCGATATATGGGATAACCCTAAGTGGCGGCGATGATAGCAAAACATTGTTCCGATTCTGGCACCGATAGAAACCGAGAAAGTGTGTCTCGATAAAGTGGGTGATCCGTTGCCACTGAGTTTCCTTTCTCCTTAACACATTCACGTAGAATTCGCTGTAAAGATACTTCGATGTGGAAGACAAATGTTTTTTCAACCAAATTACAGGAATTTGCCGCTACGAGTGAACTTACAAAATATATAGTCAATTTTATGCTTGTGTCAATCAAATTTCATCTATTTCAAATCGTATGGATTTGACATGTTTTCTTTTTCTTGGATAAAATTATTAGATTTTATAAAGGTGTCTCTGTTTCTGATATTATCTAAATGAAAGTTTGAAACCACTACACATTTTAAAATTAAAGAAATTTTTAAAAGATATTTTTAAAGAAAAATTTAAGCAATAATTTTGAAAATGAGAAAATTTATAATTTTTGTTATCGTTCAGTCAGAAGAACTCTTCTATTGGATTTATCAAAATATTAGAAACTATCGTCTATTAACCCTTTGACTTCTAAATACTTCTAGTCGAAATGTTCCGCGTGGACTGTGCTTTATTAGCAATTGTGTTGCTCTAAATGAGAGATCGAAAAAATTGACGAACGCATATACTCGTCCATAATCCACGCGAGTAACTTTCGCCAAAAACGCATACACGCGCTCATAGCAGTCAAAGGGTTAAACTTTAAACAAAAGAATATTAATTTTAACACGATAATTGATGTATTATTGTATTATTACCTTTACTTAACCCTTCGATTGCTAAATACTCCCGGTCGAAATGTTCCGCGTGGACTGTGCTTTATTAGCAATTGTGTTGTTCTAAATGAGAAATCGAAAAGATTGAGAAACACATATACACGTCCATAACCCATGCGAGTAACTTTCGCCAAAGATGCACATACGCGTCCATAGCAGTCAAAGGGTTAATGATTATTACGTATATTAATTTCGAATCGATCAGAAACTTAGCAACGGATTCGACAAGAGTAGAAGTTCAGCAGGAAGTGTTCCCAAACTTCTAACCAACAGTGTATCCGCGCGGACAAAATTATGCCTGCGATCTGGCCTTTCGCGGGGCAGCCATCTTGACGCGGATAATCGCCGCATTACGAGTACCTTGCAAAGAGGACGATAGGTTTCACGGGATCTCCTCATGCTGTGGCAATAAAACGCTGGCAGAAAGTACCTGCGCGTCAGGTAGCGGGAAGAGGAAGGGACTTAGACATTTCCTCAGGAAATGAACGTGCGAACGTGCACCTAAAATCCTGCCATAAAACGATAATCGATTTACGATGGCGGCGCTTTAACACCGAACCGGGGAAAAAGGAGGAAAACCCTGAGAGGCGCACACTTTTTTTTTTCCCCCCTACGTATCTTCCTTTATTTTCTTTTCCTTTCTTCGCCTGAATGGATAATAAAGACGGCTGTGACGCAACCAGCGAGAGGCTGCAATAAAAAAAGGACGCCGGTATGTTTTTACGATTCCGTGTGGCTCGAGAATCGTTGCTGTTGCAATTCCCCGGGGATTTCTGTGGATAATACCGCGCGCCACTGATACCACCCGAGGTTGTATGCAAAGAACGGGTGAGAAAGGTTCAGCGCGACTCTCCGCCCTCGGATGGAACGTTTCCGTTTATTGTGGTGCTTTCCTTGGCCAATGAAAGAAAGCAGAGGTGGTTAATCCAACAACGGTGAACAGTATTTTCTAGATGTAGATAAAATTTCATATGTGAACATTGTTCCTCCTTACCCGTTTTTCTCATTTATTTTCATTAGAAACTTTTGTACTCGATCTTTGAAATAACTTGTCGCTAACTGAAGTGGGTCTCTCAAGAAAATTCCCGATAAAATTATACATAATAGACAGATAATGCTATCTGTCGGTTTCATGCTTTGTTCGTTGAGCACCATCGTGACTAACCCACCTACAGGTCGTTTCAGAAACAAGAAATCATAGTTGAGAGCTTGTACACTGGTACCTAAGATTCTAACGGTGCATGGAATACTTCACAAAATCGAACCACCCGTTTTTGAAGCAACCTGTATAGTCTCACTCGTGTATCGAACAGTAAACTTTTCTCTCGTTGCTCTTGCGAATTTCGATCGATCCTCGCCGTTTGTACGCACGATTTCGAAAAGTGCAGCGATGATTACCGTCTGGTCTCGCCTTCGTAACGTAATCCCTCGGCCCACCCACTTCCGGCGGACCAAGAGAGAGAGGGGGGGGAAAGAGGAAGTGAGAGAGAGAGAGAAAGGGAGAGAAAGGAAGAGAGAGAGAGAAAGAGAGAGAGGAAGAGAGAGGAAGAGAGAGAGAGAAAGGGAGAAAGAGGGAGAGAGAAAGGGATAAAGAGGAAGAGAGAGAGAGAGAGAGAAAGAAAGGGAGAAAGAGGAAGAGAGAGAGGGAGAGAGAAAGGGAGAAAGAGGAAGAGAGAGAGAGAAAGGGAGAAAAAGGAAGAGAGAGAGAGAGCAGAAGGATCGATATTTCGCGGGGGCAGCGGCCCGTGGGAGCACGGTTCCGCGGGATAATTGAAAGCCGTCAGAAAAATCGTGCGAAGTCATCGCGCACGAAGGCGTACTGAAAGGGGTGATATTATTAAAATTGACTGAAACGAAGAGAGGGTGGATGGTCGGTTGCGCGAGAAATCGCTGCCAATTCGAGCCGTTTGATCGACCACCGCTCATCCAACACCTGCCATCTACTTCGGAGTCATCATCGATCGCTGTTCCGTTCCTGTGACTAACTTAAAAATTTTTCTAGTAGTAACTAATATTATTTGTTATTTCAAGCGATTCTTCCTAAAACTGATGCTAATTGGAGATTTTACCAACAAAAATGAGCGTCATTTGTATTTGCAAGGCTACCAACCATCGGTATTAATGTAATAGCGTTGGTAGCATCAGTTGCAATATTAACATTAGTATTAGTATTAGTAGTAGTAATAGTTTAGTGATATACCAAATACCAAGGTGCCCAATAAAAGAAAAATAAAAGCGCGCCTGAACGCGAATCACGAAATAAACAGTAGATATTACTGTATTAGTGTCGGTAGTATCAGTAGGAGTATTAGCATCACTATTAGTATTAGTAGTAATAGTAATTTAGTGATATACCAAATACCAAGGTACTCAATAAACGAAAAATAAAAGCGCGCCTGAACGCGAATCACGAAAGAAACAGAAGATATTACTGTATTAGTGTCGGTAGTATCAGTAGGACTATTAGCATCACTATTAGTATTAGTAGTAATAGTAGTTTAGTGATATACCAAACACCAAGGTACCCAATAAATGAAAAAGAAAAGCGCGCCTGAGCGTGAATCCCGAAAGAAACAGAAGGTAGTGCAAAGCGAATCGAAAGGAACGTTTTACGTTTCGTTTCCATCCGTTTCTCGCCAATTAAATAGAAATGTGTTTTCGACCGATCGCAGGAAGTATCGGTGTGCTCTAAAGGGGGTGTACGTCAGAGGGGTTAGGTGGGTTGGCTGGTCTCGGAGCGAAACGACGAAAATCAAACGTTTTTCGGTTGGCCTGATGGCCTGCTTAAAAGTTTTACCTTTCGCGGAACGTTTGCACGGAAACGATGAAACGGAAATTTAACGAAAGATCGGCAGTCAGGGGCCGAGGATACGCGAGCGCGCAGCACACACACACACACATGTACACACATATACATGCGTACACACGTACGTACACAACGGTGTTGGTCTTGTTTGTACAATCGATCCGGAAGCGTGGTGCTTTTATATGCGAGCGAGAGAGGATCGTCGTTTCTCGCTGGAAAATATCGAAAAATCTTCGACCGCTCGTTTCCTGCAACAAAAACTTTGTTGTACCACGAATTTAATTAGACTTATTGCCGATTGTTATCGCGTTTGCTCGTTCTCACTGTTTGAATTGTTGGGCGTACAATAGGTAGGACCGTGGCTTCTTTTTGTCCTAATGGAATTGTCTTTCGGGACAGGGCGTACGAATTGTTTTGTAGCAATAACAGTAATGGTTTTATCGCGACTAACGATTGATACCGTAGACGTTATAGAAGGAGAGATAAGAAAATTATGCGGTGTTGTATAGAAAATGATTACGGTGAATTTTGGAAGAATCTGGAAAGATTTGGCTTTTGTCGAAAAGATGACATTTTCTAGATACCTCGAAGATGGTGAAAAATTGTAGACTCACGGAAAGAAGAAAATTGTATAAAAATAAAAGGTGACGTGTTAGCTGTTGTATTTTGAAAGATTATGACGTTCAGTGTTAGGTATACCTGCAAATGTGAAAGGAGTAATTCTTGCGATTATATTAGGGGGGCCGGGAGGTAATGTCGTTTCTGTCATTCGGTTTCTAGATATTTTGCAAAAAAAGCAATTGATTTTTATTGATCCGGCATTGAAGATTTGCACACTAGATGGCAAAAGGTTGTTGATAACGAGGGTGATTATTACATCTATTAAGAATAATAGCTCGTTAAAAATTTATATGTTTGAATTTAATGTACGAAAACGATATTGCTTTCCGGTACCCTAATAAATGTTTGGGAAATTACGTTTTGGAAATTGTAAATAATTCGAGCGGTGAAAATATTAGATGAAGCTTGTAAGTTGATCGATTGAAATTTGGCTTTTGTCGGAAAGATGAAATTTTCTAGCTATTTCGAAAATCGTAAAAAATCGTAGACTAACGGAAAGAAGAAAATTGTATAAAAAGAAAAGGTGACGTGTTAATTGTTGGATCTTGAAAGATTATGACGTGTCAGGTATACCTGCGAATGTGAATGGAGTAATTCTTGCGATTATAAATGTTTGGGAAATTACGTGTTGCAAATTGCAAATAATCCGAAAGGTGAAAATATTAGATGAAACTTGTAAGTTGATCGATTAAAATTTGGTTTTTGTTAAAAAGATGATATTTTCTAGCTACTTCGAAAATGGTAAAAAATCGTAGACTAACGGAAAGAAGAAAATTGTATAAAAAGAAAAGGTGACGTGTTAATTGTTGGATCTTGAAAGATTATGACGTGTCAGGTATACCTGCGAATGTGAATGGAGTAATTCTTGCGATTATAAATGTTTGGGAAATTACGTGTTGCAAATTGCAAATAATCCGAAAGGTGAAAATATTAGATGAAACTTGTAAGTTGATCGATTAAAATTTGGTTTTTGTTAAAAAGATGATATTTTCTAGCTACTTCGAAAATGGTAAAAAATCGTAGACTAACGGAAAGAAGAAAATTGTATAAAATAGAGGTGACGTGTTAGCTGTGGGATCTTGAAAGATTATGATGTGTCAGGTATACCTGCGAATGTGAATGGAGTAATTCTTGCGATTATAAATGTTTGGGAAATTACGTGTTGCAAATTGCAAATAATCCGAAAGGTGAAAATATTAGATGAAACTTGTAAGTTGATCGATTAAAATTTGGTTTTTGTTAAAAAGATGATATTTTCTAGCTACTTCGAAAATGGTAAAAAATCGTAGACTAACGGAAAGAAGAAAATTGTATAAAATAGAGGTGACGTGTTAGCTGTGGGATCTTGAAAGATTATGATGTGTCAGGTATACCTGCGAATGTGAATGGAGTAATTCTTGCGATTATAAATGTTTGGGAAATTACGTGTTGCAAATTGTAAATAATTCGAGCGGCGCAAATATTAGATGAAACTTGTAAGTTGATCGATTAAAGGCACTCACGAGTTGTTGAAATAAAAACGCGTGTTGCGAGACTAATGAAGACGGAACATTAAACATGTTCAATATTAGCGATCAAATATTTATAAAGAAATGTTTACTGGGAACGTGTACGTATGTACAGATTCTCTCTGAATCGATGTTTGCGCTAGTGTAGACCTGTTTTCTTAACGTATTAGGAATATCGTCGCAATGTTGCTGACTGTTTCACTTTCTTCTCCACGGTAATCGAACCATTTCACCGCTCGACATTCTTGCGAATTAATTATTACGAATTATTAAAAACAGTTTAAAAGCAACAAATTAAAACTTGTCATACGACGTTTTGCAAAATTCTATAATCTCCCTATTACAATATTCGTCATATCGGTAATTGAGTTTCAACTGTTAATATAGTAAATCAATCGTAACTTCAAGACTTTAACACTAGAACTATTGACAATTAAGGTGTACTTATTTGCAGGGAAGAGAACAAATTGAAAATTACATAAAAAAAAACACCGAATATATAAAAAACAAATCTTTATTTATACCTTCTGCAGAAAGTCGTAATAAATTTTGGAAGTTTTACCACAGTGAATTTATAAGGTTGCTATGAATAAACCAATTGGACCATTTTGACTGTTCTGCTAGTTCTAGTGTTAATCAACGCCGCGATATTTGTATTAACACTAGAACTATTGACAATTAAGGTGTACTTATTTGCAGGGAAGAGAACAAATTGAAAATTACATAAAAAAAAACACCGAATATATAAAAAACAAATCTTTATTTATACCTTCTGCAGAAAGTCGTAATAAATTTTGGAAGTTTTACCACAGTGAATTTATAAGGTTGCTATGAATAAACCAATTGGACCATTTTGACTGTTCTGCTAGTTCTAGTGTTAATCAACGCCGCGATATTTGTATTAACACTAGAACTATCGACAATTAAGGTGTACTTATTTGTATGAAAGAAAACAAATTGAAAATCACATGAAAAAATAGCGAATGCATAGAACTCAAATCTTTATTTACACCTTCTGCAGAAAATCATAATAAATTTTGGAAGTTTTACTACAGTGAATTTATGAGGTTGTTATGAATAATCACCAATTGGTCATTTTTACTGCTCTGTTAAGGTTCCACATGGGACTATAAAATTCCTTTAGTCAAGGAAATTTGTCAATGTTGATCGTTCAAGTCCGGTTTCCTCAAAAAACACTGAAACATGAATCACTGTGTCGTATCCATTATCAATAATCCATGCTCAAACAAAGCAAGGAATACAATTCTACAATTGCCATATATCACCACCTCTCTGCAACTTCAACGATTTCTCATCCTCGATCACACCCCTTCAACGATCTCTCCTCTGTACTCGTATCGTCCTTAACAACCTAACCGACAAGCTAATCAGCGTGAAAGATTAGAAAATAAACATTGTTTCAACCAATGAAGCTTCTCTTGAAAAAAAAAAACCGATGACGAAGCCTACGAACGATAGTCGAAGAAAACAAAATTTCCAATCCCGTGACTAACGTTCGCCATGGTACTTTGGCGTTAAACAAGATAACGTTGCCTGCATCATCAGGATCTCGCCGAGCCTTGTGCTTCCTTGTGACTAATCGGTCCTCGAGTCTGGTAAACAAGATCGTAAAAGAAAACGTCCATTATTTTCCAGCAGGTTATGCTACCAGCCGAAACCTTTGGCCCCTTTGACTCACTTACGATTTACGGCCTCCTTTATTCTCGCAAGATGGCCCCCATGGCTCGTTAACGCGTCGCGCGTTGCGTCACGGTGTTCCTCATGGTGTTGTTTGTCCGATCTTTCCCTCGATTGCCCTGTAAATGTTCCAGGATGAATCATGGGGTGGTGATTTGGCGAGGATCGTCGATTTGGTTATCGATCAAAGGTTAGAAAAATTGTTTTTCTTTCGAGGGACGTTTTTAACGACGTTGTTTTGAATTTGCGGCACACACGTTCCTGGGTTTGTACCTGGCTGTTGGTGGTACAGGCGACCCTCGACTTTCGCACACAATTGGTTCCTGAAAGTGCGTGCGAGTGTGGAATGTTCGAAACTAGAAAGAGATGTAAAAAATATGCACCAAAAACTGTGTTTGAAAGCATTGATCGGAACAGCATTGTAGTTTGATGACTAAAGTCTGATGTCCCCTGAGAGGAGGCTCGACTCACGCATTATTTAGGTACAAATATGCAGAAATAATACTTTAGGCGTTTCTTTACTTTTACTGCAAGTGAAAGGCTTAAAAAGTGGAATTTTTAAAAATGTGTGAAAGTCGAGGGGCGCCTTTATAGCTTGAAGTCGTTGTTCTGTTCGGTGGTGTATAAATGAGTGTAAATAGTAATTTTTAAGCAGAAGTTGACCGAGTTCCTTTCTTAAGAACAATAAAAATAAATTTATGGACAATATTTGCAAACCATAAAATTATGTTTTACATAATTATCCTCTCGTTTTAATCTTTTGTCCGCTATTGTCTCGTCTATATTAAAGCGTTTATCTATTTAATTTCTGTTGCTTTATTCAAGATTGTAAAAAAATGTAAAACGAACGTTGTTTCTTTTGTTTGCACCAATCATGTACCTGCGTATGACAATAAATCTGTACGTATATTTTCATTAATAAAATTAAGTAAGGGAAGGAACATCACATATAACGTTAGTGGTATCGCTATGGAGCGTTTAGCAACGAAGTTAGTTGTAAATGTAATTTATTATTATTAAAAAAAAAAGAAACAAAAGAGAAAATATTTTCATTAATGTATTACTACATTGAGCACGCCTTTAATTAAATTCTATTAACCCTTTGCACTCGGCTGTCCCCTCTCATGGGACATCGTAATCCTAGCATATGATAGTTTCGCAAATTTTCAGACGTTAGTTCAGATCCGGACGTTAAATAGTCATATATGTAAATTTTAATATACGACTTAACTAAACTAAATGAAGTTTAATATACGTGAATCATAGTAAATATTTCGAATCTGAAAATTTTTGAAGTTAGTATCATTAAACGACTAACGGTCACCTCTCGAGTGCAAAGGGTTAATTTCAATCTCTTTTTGCATTTGTCATCCCCTAAATGAAACAAAACTACAAGCAATACCATTTTTTCGCTTTTGAATCCTCGAAACGCCTTTGAACCCGTCGAGGAAGCTTTATCGAACGTTTTAAATACTATTTATCGAAGTTACACCGAGTACTCGCGGGAAAGAGAACGAAGACAAATCGTGAAACGATTCTGCCGGTTGTACAGCGTTGAACACACCGTTTACCGGTTAAAAAGTTTGCGCAAACGATTCGAGGATACGATTTCCCGGGGTCTGGCGGACGTCGTCGAGCAATTGTGCTCTATTGATCCTGCCAGCAGACTCGGTTATTACTTGCAAATATTTACCGATTTGCCGCGATGACAAACAAGCGACGCGACTCGACCAGCTTTTCCCGCGCTTTCACCTATTTATACAGTAGAGCCTCCCGTGCTCGAGCCATAATAGGGCGGCACGAGTGCTCGAATGGAAGAATTTTTGGACAATACAGGATTGTGATCATTTTTCTGACACACATCCGACAACATTCGTTTAACAGCCAGGTTTTGGGTCAATTTTTACCTAGACGCGTTTTCTTTTCAGAGAAAATCCTCGTAAATTTAAACGTGTTACGTTAACATTTTTATTTACAATAAAAGTAAAGAAGAACCTAAAGTATTATTTCTGCATGTTTGTACCTAAATAAAATTAACTCGAACAAAACAGATACAAATTGAAATTTTTCGAAACCATCTCCACCGAATTTCCTATTGAATCATTTGAAATATTTTTTCCAATTAAAATTCGATTAAAACGCTTCAATTTTCATGTTTCTTAATATTTTAACTACTAACTTCAATAGGAAAGTATGTGAATGGTATTATTAGTAAAACTCCTACTTTTACTTCCGCACTAAATAGAAATGATAAGAATGTTATCCAAATTGGAGAACAGAAATTTGATAGTGATAAAAATGGTAGAAACTAACGTAACGATATCTCCGAGAGGAAAGTACGTGAATAGTATTATTAGTAACCTTCTAATTTCAATATTTTTGTCTACAATCTTTCAATAAAATTGAACCTAACCCGAACCTAGTTACAATTTTCCAATAGAATTACTTGTTTCTAAACTTCCCTTACATAAGCGTTCAGTTTACACTTTTTCACACCCTGTGGACACCGTCCCACGCGTCTTGGTAACAACCTAACGTATCTCTTCGCACAAAGCGCAAGGCGGAACGTATCGTAACGATCGCGTCCCCTGCCATCCCGGGGAACGAAATTACACGGGGATGAAAACAGAGCGGAGCGACGACCACGAGGGGTGGGTAAGCGTAAGTGGATGCAGGGCGAAATTGAGTCACTTAAAAAACGATACAACCGCGTGTGCTTTATCGTGCTCGAGGCTGTGCAGACCGAGCCCTCGAAGGAGTCACGTGCTGTGCGTGCCTCGTCGGGCTTTTCCCAGATTTGCGGCCCTCGAGATCGGCCTTCGGCCTATCTGCCGCCAAGAGGACCGTCCTCCCCCTCGCCCCGCCGCGATTCGGCCCGAGCAAAAATAATAGACACGTCGCACGTTCCTGGGGATCGTAATATCGCGAAGTATGACAGAACGAGGATGGATCATGGATCTTGGTTTCACGAGGTTCGCGAGAACGATCAGGAAATTGGGGGTAGAATGGGATGAATAACGAATCTTGTCTATTTTGCAGTTTAACATAGAACAATATATATTTAATCTGAAAATGTATTTTATATTTTATAATCAGTTTCTCTTACTCTCTTTCTCTTTTGTCTTACTTAGTCTCTTCTCTTATTTTCTGACTCGATCGCTCCCTCTGATAAATTGGGTCATTTTGATCCCCTTGGTGGTTCTAACGTTGACACATTACAGATCGCTAAGAAATCTATAAAATACATGCCTGGTATCACGCATTTTTGGGCAAATTTGCACGTTACTAAAATCGTCATAACATTTTGATCGATGAAGCAATATTTGTCAAATAATTTTTTTTTATTTCAAAAGAGACACAACTTGACGGGTTTTATTAGCGAAAAACACAGCTAGTAGTATGCTGAACAACAATTTTCACTGTATGATCGAAAATGTACTGACCAAACTCAGGATCAATGTGAGAAAAAAGCGTAGGAAGACACGAGTTAATTCATGATTGGTCAAAAATGTGTTAACCCTTTGTGGACGAGTGTCGGATGTATCCACCCAACTCTCGCGCTGCGACTGGCGTTTGTCTGTCGTAAACGACATGTATAAGATACGCATGGATATACTAGCCTAAGAAGTCAAGTTGGCCTAAATTTGTTTGTTATGATTTTGTTAGATTTTATGAAAAATTTATTTAAATACAGCTTTAGTTTTTATAACACAAATGCGAGACGTAACTATTTTCTTTACTGCTCCGTCCGCAAACGGTTAAAGGCACGCGTGAACAGGGAGAGCATCCTGAAAACTCGAAATGCGCTAGGAAACGGGGTTTCCCCGGGCCAGGAAAATTGGTTTTGTCCCGATTATGCCGGTGCTTAATGCGGTTCACGTTATTCTCCCGCGCGAATGTTGTGACAGCGATTTACGAAGTCACAGGCTAAGATTTGCACGGACTTAACCCGCTTCCGACCATAGTTCACGACCCTCTCGCACGGTTGCTCCGATTTTGAAACACGGATTTGTCGATCACCGCTACGAACAAGAATAAGTTCGAGTGTTCCTTTATTTTTCTAGGCGCTGTAAGAACGCGAAACATGGAATTAAGAGAGAAAGAAACATATTTGAACGTTAATTAGTTCCGTTTGTTTGATTCACCTATTCCCAAGTTCGGTTTTGTTTGAAATTGCAATTATCTTTTTATCCCATTTTTAATACAATTATCTTTCTTTCGCTTTTCATTTCACCAACCTAACTTCCGAGTTATTATTAGAAGCAATAATAGTTCATGCAACAATTTTCTACTTTTCCTTTTGATATTCTCGTTATCTTTACAAATTTTCTCCAGATTTACTGTATCTCTGTCTTAACGTCCTCTTCCTCCTCAGATAAACGAATAAAATACTTTGCATTAAAAAACGTTAGATTAAATTTTATTTATTAAATTAAAAAAAAAAATTAGATTTAAATTTCAATCAGTAAATTAAAAAAAGTTAGATTAAATTTTAATTTCCAAATTTAAAAGAAAAATTAAATTAAGTTTGCATTAAATCATGAAAAACTGATTTAATGATTTAATGCAAATTTTCATGTTAATGTTTTTATTATCTTGCTAGACATTTTCACTACTTTTATTTTCTTTCCACCTTCTCCGTGATACCCTGTTTTTCTTCTCTCTTTCACATTCGACACCCAAACACCACCTACTATTTTCCTCCGCGTTCTTCTCTCACCTGACAAAATTTAAACCTCCCCCCCGGGTCCACCCCTTTCACGGTCCGCCGTAATTTATGCGGTGGCACGCGAGACACTTACGAGCCGTGGTCGTCATTAACGCGTGTCCATGTCTCGTGTCGTGATTTTTTCCAGGCACCAGCCGGTGCACAAAGATGGCCGGTGTTTTTCGGACGTGACCCAGCCGCGGGCGCACCTGATTTCCCGGGACCCGCGAAACATTGACTTCACGACGGGGCGGCGGTTTGTTGTTTCGTAAAGCCTTGAAACAACAAACCCCACGCCACTCGTACCCCGGCCCTGTAATCACGTGACAGGTATTTAGGTTGCCGCGTGCTCGTCGAGATATTTTTCTAGGGCGAGCCGAAAAATAGGGAATCTCGGGCCTGAGTAGCCTTTGCAGACGATTCTTGGCACTTCGTTCGAGAACGTGTTGGTCCGTGCTGGAGGACTCCTTTTTTCTCTGTATCTTGTGGGGAGGAATTTGAGTTAGAACGCTTGAACGGTGTTCGCATTTAATAGATTACATTGTTGATTGCTAAAATTTGGTGTCACTTGGAAGGGGATGTCAGCTCGAAAGGGTAGAAAGGGAACGAAATTTTCTTAATTTTCAGACAACAATTTTGCAACGAGATGATTAAAATCTTAAAAAGAATATGAAAAATTAAGATTCAACGGTTGCGAAAGGGTTAAGTTCGTAGTCATTATTATTCTGTCTATTAACCCTTTCTACTCGCGAGGTCATGAAAATTGCGTCAGCTCGAAAGGGTAGAAAGGGAACGAAATTTTCTTAATTTTCAGACAACAATTTTGCAACGAGATGATTAAAATCTTAAAAAGAATATGAAAAATTAAGATTCA
The DNA here is from genome assembly GCA_033822845.1 of Tetrapedia diversipes. NCBI lineage: Eukaryota > Metazoa > Arthropoda > Insecta > Hymenoptera > Apidae > Tetrapedia > Tetrapedia diversipes. The sequence continues at coordinate 90,217 of JAOPTO010000750.1, read as the reverse complement.
ACGGTTGCGAAAGGGTTAAGTTCGTAGTCATTATTATTCTGTCTATTAACCCTTTCTACTCGCGAGGTCATGAAAATTGCGTCAGCTCGAAAGGGTAGAAAGGGAACGAAAATTTCTTAATTTTCAGACAATAATTTTGTAACGAGGTGGCTTTTTAAAAAGAATATGAAAAACTAAGATTTAACGATTGCGAAAGGGTTAAGTTTGCAGTCATTATTATTCTGTCTATTAACCCTTTGCACTCGAGAGGTCACGAAAATTGCGTCAAGTTTTTCGCGTTTCGTTGGTTTGGTCGGCGGTCCATGTGCCAACAAGCTATCAACGGCGTTAATAATAGGAAAAACAGGAGTGGACCACCCACGTGGACCAGGTAGCCATCCTTAGGGACCCGTGGTCTGTTCCTTCAGCTGTCTACCCTCGTGTCACCCCGTTCGCCCCCTTATAAAAATGACAAAACACTTTTATCGACTCGGAGGCACTTGAGCGGCGCGTTTCGGTGCTTCAAAAGAAGTCAAACACCCTTTGCTCGGTGAACTTGGACGAAAAAACGTTGCATTTAAAGTATTTCTAAACGTTTCAGAGTGAAAGAAATCGAGGAAAAAGTGAAGAGAATTTTTCTTTGATTCGTAAAATAGAAATTCGTGAAACTGTACTCTTTTTAAATAATGTTATTTTAATTGCTTAGCTGAGCTTAAATTTTAACGTGTACAATGAGCAAATTTTTAGGTTGCATTTAGGGACAATTTTGTTATTTTTTTTTTTTTTCATAAATTTATTACTTCAAATTCTATTTGTATTATTATAATTATTGTTATTATTTTCCTTGTAACGAGTGTACAGTTAAATGTTCGTTCAGCTCGCCAGCAATTTGGTTTTAACTCATAATTTTTACGCAGCACGGTTTAATTCACCTAATTTTTTCATTTCGAGTACCGAATTAATTTGCGGAAACCGCCTGCGTTTAACGAACGCGTCTTTTTTTGTTTCACGATCATGATGAATTCCTGGCGCTGTGCCGGTTTTTTATCAGGCGCAAATAAGTTGTTAACATTCCAGGTCGCAATAAAACCTGCTGTGATGAAGTATAACCGCACGGACTGGAAATGGAACAGCGGTTAACTTATGCAGAAATAACGCTGGCAAAAAAATTCGAAAAATTGTACTTAAATCGTTTTAAACAATATTTACGATAGCTACGAAAAATAGACAAGGAAAGAAGCAATAGTTTGCGATAGAAATTGAAACCAAACAATATTTTCGTCCATGGTCCCTACGAGCAACTTTTGTCAGCACTAAAATGTTAACGCCGAAATGTGTGGCCACGGAAAAAGTCATAAGGTGAAGGAAACAAAAACTGTAAAACGCATATATGCGTCCATAATCCCTACGAGTAACTTCCATCAGACGCTTATATGCGTCCATAGCACTCATAAAGTTAAATACTATTGACGCATATATGCGTTCATAATTCCTACGAGCAATTTCCGTCAGACGTATATATGCATCCATAGTCCCTACAAATAACTTCCGTCACGCGCATATATGCGTCCATAGTCCCTACGAACAACTTTTGTCAGACGCATATATGCGTCCATAGCAGTCAAAAAGTTAAATACTATTGACGCATATATGCGTTCATAGTTCTTACGAGCAATTTCCGTCAGACGTATATATGCATCCATAGTCCCTACAAATAACTTCCGTCACACGCATATATGCGTCCATAGTCCCTACGAACAACTTTTGTCAGACGCATATATGCGTCCATAGCACTCAAAAGGGTTAAATACTATCAACGCATGTATGCATCCATAGTCCCTACAAATAACTTCCGTCAGACGCATATATGCGTCCATAGACCTCAAAAGATTAAATACTATCGACGCTGAAAGCGGCTGAACGCGTCGCGTCTAGGGAGCGCCTCGTCCGAAAAGTCACTAGCCGCGCGCCCAGAACCCTAGATCCGGTCCGGACCGCCGTCGACGAGACCAGAATCGATCGCGGCCGCGATAGGGGGCGTAATCTAGGTCAAATAGCAAATCGTTATTTAATCGTAGATTAAGGATCGGTATTAATCGAAACAAACAGCACTCGATTGCGCACTTGTGCTCGGCAACGGGAAAGGGGAAGGAGGTGGGAACCGTGTAGGAGGAGGAGGAGGGAGTGATTTGTTGTAACGAAGAACGCCGCGCCGCGCTTGGCACAATGTAGCCACTTGTTTACAGGGACAATATTTTCATTCCGCAAACAATTGGTGGCTCGATAAAGACCCGGCGTACAGGTGGGTGCTCGGATCTAACGTTGTAACGCGGCGCCCGTTCGTGAATGCGCCTCTCCCCTCCCCGTTCCATGTCCCTCCTGCCCCTCGTCTACCCGGCTTCTGTATACGTGTGTGTTTACGAATCTCTCGAGTAAAGTATTAGCCGACTCTAAACGCTCGAATCATCGAGTTGTATGCCTTCGATTCGTCGACCCGTCACGCTTCGCCACCCGACCGACATTTCTCTCGTTTCCTCCTTTCCTCGCCATTTTCTCTACCCCTTGTTCGCGGCTAATTTCGAACTCTCCCGGTTTCTCGCAGCTCGATCAACTTGGATACGTCGCAGGGAAACGATGGAGATAGGGATTTGATGAAATTCCTAAGGTATACGAGCGATTCACGGAAGATGTTAAAATAATGTCCTGATATTATAGTTTCATTAACCGTTTGCGTACCACGAGCCGCTTTCGCGCTCTGCCGATTTCCTGTCGAGAAAACTCAGCGCATTTGACCAATGGAGTCAATTGACAGCTCAATCTATTATATGTATAGAATATATAATAATATGTATAATAGTATTTCATAAAATAATAAGTTACAAATTAAAAATATGAAAAATTTGAAGAACAAATAATCTTTCGACGCATAATTAAATTTTTTTGACCGCGTTTCTTGAAAATCTTGTGATACGCAAACGGTTAATAAATTGTTGACCGGTCACGAGTTAACTCGTGTCTTCCTGCTTAAACCTTGTTGACCGGCCACGAGTAAACTCGTGACCGATGCGCTTTTTTTTCGTCACCGGATGACGAAGTCGATTTCCAGATGACTTGTGGAACATTTCTGGACGATATCTTTCTGGCTTTTGTTTTCATGGAGGGCTCGACAGATAAGTTTTACGCAACGGTGACGACTGCACGAGGCGGGATCACACGCAGAGCAGTATCGATCACGTGAAAGTGTCGAACTTCGTGTCCCTCGTCCGCGATAATAGATAATATAACGAACCTTAAACTATTATGCTACCGTTAAAAGGGACAACAACCAGAAATACCTACGATCTATTGACAGCGCATCAATAATAAATGAAACCTGAATGAATCATGTTATACGAGCGGTGTTTAGCTCAACTTATTGTTCGAATTTCTATAAGACAGATGATTATCACCGCAGACAATTCTTTTAAAATTTCAAACAAAATTTTTACATATTCTAACGTAATTGGATAATTAAGAAAACAATCCAGTAAACTATCGCAGGATACACTTTGAGAATCCACTATGAACGAATAATTCGATGTAATCTTTAAATCCTATCTTTTGTACGGCAATGAAACTTTATCCCCTTCGCAATAAACATCAACCATAATAATGACCGATGTTTAACACTAGAACTAGCAGAGCAGTAAAAATGACCAATTGGTGATTATTCATAGCAACCTCATAAATTTGCTATGTTTAAGCTTCCAAAATTTACTATGACTTTCTGCAGAAGGTATGAATAAAGGTTTGTTTCCTATGTATTCAGTGTTCTTTATGTAATTTTCAATTCGTTCTCTTCCATACAAATAAGTACACCTTAATTATCAGTAGTTCTAGTGTTAGAACCCTGAAGTTATAATTGATTTACTATATCTACAATTGAAACTCAGTTATCAATATGATAAATTTTACTGTGAGTAAGCTTTCAAAATTTACTATGACTTTCTGCAGAAGCTATGAATAAAGGTTTGTTTCTTATGTATTCAGTGTTCTTTATGTAATTTTCAATTCGTTCTCTTCTATGCAAATAGGTATCCTTTAATTGTCAGTAGTTCTAGTGTTAAAACCCTGAAGTTATAATTGATTTACTATATCTACAATTGAAACTCAGTTATCAATATGATAAATTTTAATGTGAGTAAGCTTTCAAAATTTACTATGACTTTCTGCAGAAGCTATGAATAAAGGTTTGTTTCCTATGTATTCAGTGTTCTTTATGTAATTTTCAATTCGTTCTCTTCCATGCAAATAAGTACACCTTAATTATCGGTAGCTCTAGTATTAGAACCCTGAAGTTATAATTGATTTACTATATCTACAATTGAAACTCAGTTATCAATATGATAAATTTTACTATGAGTAAGCTTTCAAAATTTACTATGACTTTCTGCAGAAGCTATGAATAAAGGTTTGTTTCCTATGTATTCAGTGTTCTTTATGTAATTTTCAATTCGTTCTTAATAAGTACACCTTAATTATCGGTAGTTCTAGTGTTAGAACCCTGAAGTTATAATTGATTTACTATATCTACAATTGAAGCTCAGTTATCAATATGATAAATTTTACTGTGAGTAAGTTTTCAAAATTTACTATAATTTTCTGCAGAAGGTATGAATAAAGGTTTGTTTCCTATGTATTCAGTGTTCTTTATGTAATTTTCAATTCGTTCTCTTCCATGCAAATAGGTACCCTTTAATTGTCAGTAGTTCTGGTGATGATCACCAATCACACCCTCAATAAAAAATGTCAAATGCCATTCAGAATGCAAAAGACCACAATTTTCGTGTTCCACTCCGTGGGAAAAGGGTAGCTAAAATCCGTGGAACGTGTTGAAAGCGCCTGTGGAAGGGAACGGTGGGCAATAAAACGCGAAGGAAAACCCGGGGGCCATTCGTTGCACGTTTAAGGGCCGGCAACGAGGAAAGAAACAATGGCGGCGGGCAAACGTGTCCAGCGGAGATAATCCTGCGGTGTTTACGATCGAGCAACCGCAAGAACGAAAACAAACGACGGTCCCTCATCGGGGCCAGAGTCCACTCTTATGGCCGCCGCGGATAATAAGCGGTGCTAAAGTGACTGTAAACGGAGATTTGCTGGTCGACGGATGAACGATACGCTGCTGAACTTCCGTTCTGACGCGCCGTTCGGCTATTTCGAAGCGCCAATCTTTGGTACTTCGTTGGTGTTTGCTTGATGATCGGTCTTTATTAGGTAGCTGTGAATCGTGGTTCGACGACATCGACCGATATTTGGAAATTGGTTGAGTTTACTTGAATGTGTAACAGCGCACACCAATGAAGTGGCTGTAGAAAGAATTTTGCTAATAACATGCTAAAATTTCCTCCCACGCTGGAAAAAGGTCTTTAAAAAAAGGTATATTTTTAACAATATTTTGTCAAATAAACTAAAAATGATTGCTTTTCTGGTTTAAATTTATAAAGAGATATGCCTTTCTTTTAAATTTATGGTTTTAAATTACTGAAATATTGTGTATTATACCACAAAAAACATGCTTGTGTCAATCATAAAAAAAATGTGGGGCGTATACGCCCCACGCTGGCCTGAACGGAAAGTCTTTAAAAAAAAGTCCGGCAGGGAACGTGTTAATAGGAATCGGAAATAGAGTAACAGAGATGTGAAATGTTGTGGAAGAGTAAATCAAATGTCGAGCACTAGGTATTAGTTTTGGACACTATACTTCAGGATCATCTATTCTTCGTCTTCTTCGCTTAAAAATAGATACGCTTGCCACGTCTAATCTTCTAAGTACGAGAAATTATGCTACCGTTGAAGGATTACGATAATCGCAAAAGATGCTTGAACAATTCTGCACGTGCACTATCGGCTAAAAGTTTAAAATCACCCAGAGGTTTTAAGAAACGTTTGAATTTAGAAGAAAAAGAGTTTAGAATGGTGGTATCTGGGAAAGCCCCTTCCTCGTGGAGTCCAGGGGCTATTGTTAAGGTTAGCAATATTAATTTGAAACGAATAATAAATTGCCACAAGGAATTCGGTACCGTTACAATTCTGAAAGTGATCCCAAATTTTTGACCGGTAGTGCAGGTATTAATTAAATCCAAGAGAATTAGGTGTCCAGTTGTTTAACGTATTATACGTTGAAAAGAATAGAATAAGGGATTTTACGACCATTGAAGAATTATTAAAAATTGAACATCAAGGTTGGCTTCCACCTTTTATACCTTCTCAGTCTTTTATCATACCTTTCTATATTTTTCTGTCTTTCCCTCTGCTAAATGGGAAGCGTATTATAGTAGCAGATAGATATTTAGAGATAGTTTTATCGTAACAGAGGGGGCTGTTAATCGGTGGTCACTGGACAAGATACAAGGGCCGACGGACGGGCAATCGATAAAACGACGAAGCACATTCGTGATGTACACTGCGTTTTGTCTCTTCGTAATTCGAGCACCGTTTCAATGTCTGTTTTCTTTGTACGGCATTAACAAAATTCGAATCACAATATTTTATATTAATGTTTCGCAAAATACATCTGATAATCCATGGATTACGAATTGAAGTGATTAACGTTAAGAAGAAAAAAAAAAATAAGAGAGAAAAAAAAATTAGATTTTTCACGTCACTGCGTGAACGGGACGCTTGTGCCCCAGAATTCGGCGCCAATGTAGCTGATAAGCGGATGTTTCACGATAAGGGGGCGTGTGCATCGATCGAAACGAAGCGAAACGTTTTTTTTTTCAATTCCTTACCGAAGGTTTCTTTATTGATCCTCAATAATCGAGTTTTAATCCTTACAGCTCTAAGTGTGCCTCTCAAGCAACACCAATATAATTAATAATACAAATATTGTAATCAAAATTATATTACTTTTGAAATGAATAAAAATTGTTTTGAAGATTTAACCCCTATGGCTCCAAGTGTGCCTCTCAAGCACCACCAATATAATTAATAATACAAATATTGTAATCAAAATTATATTAGTTCTGAAATGAATAAAAATTGTTTTGAAGATTTAACCCTTATGGCTCCAAGTGTGCCTCTCAAGCATCAACAATATAATTAATAATATAAATATTGTAATCAAAATTATATTAGTTCTGAAATGAATGAAAGTTGTTTTGAAGATTTAACCCTTATGGCTCCAAGTGTGCCTCTCAAACACCACCAATATAATTAATGATATAAATATTGTAATCAAAATTATATTAGTTCGGAAATGAATAAAAATTGCTTTGAAGATTTAACCCTTATGGCTCCAAGTGTACCTCTCAAGCACCACCAATATAATTAATAATACAAATATTGTAATCAAAATTATATTACTCTTGAAATGTATAAAAATTGTTTTGAAGATTTAATTCTTATAGCTCCAAGTGTGCCTCTCAAGCATTAAATATAATTAGTAATGTAAATATTGTAATCAAAATTATATTACTTTTGAAATGAATAAAAATTGTTTTGAAGATTTAACCCTTATGGCTCCAAGTGTGCCTTTCAAGCTCCAAATATAATTAATAATACAAATATTGTAATCAAAATTATATTACTTTTAAAATGAATAAAAATTGTTTTGAAGATTTAACCCTTATGGCTCCAAGTATGCCTCTCAAGCACCACCAATATAATTAATAATACAAATATTGTAATCAAAATTATATTAGTTCTGAAATGACTAAAGATTGTTTTTAAGATTTAATCCTTATAGCTCCAAGTGTGCCTCTCAAGCACCACCAATATAATTAATAATATAAATATTGTAATCAAAATTATAGTACTTCCGAAATAAATAATGATTCTCGTTCGTTAAAAATAGAAATTACGTGTGAATTATTAACAATTAGCAAATGGTTACGCGAACGTGTCAAGCGGAGAAAGAAATGAAAATGTCGTCTCGAAGCTATTGGTTGACGGCAAACAAGGTTCCCTGGACGATCGTGGAAAGATTTTTCCGCCTGATCCAAGTTTTTGCGTTAAAATCAATTCCGCGGGAATATTTGATCTGCCCGGTGTGCCTTCTGAGAGGGAAAAAAGCAGAGGAGAGGAAAAAGGAAATATTCCTTCTCTGCGGCAGAAGAAACGCAGAGGTTTGACCAGCAAACATTTGAAAACATTTGTTCTCCGTTTTTCTACCTTTTTCCTTTTTTTTATCTCCCGAACAGTTAACAAAGTTACGTGGACGTTAATGAAAAGTGTACCATCGCTTAGGAGAAAGGTGAAAGGAGTACCTTTAAAAATAGATTCGTTGCTGAACTATAACAATTTTGCTTCCCTTTATTTACATCATTATTT
>JAOPTO010000750.1:31343-80849 GCA_033822845.1 Tetrapedia diversipes | reverse complement strand
TGAAAGGTTGTTTGAAAATCCACCGATTTTGAAGCAAGCACTATGAAAATTGGTATTTAGCTTTTTGGTTAGAAATAAAGAAATATGTGTTTCAATCCCCAAGGGGGTAAAATAAGGGATGGATGTTTGTTTGAAAATCCGCCGATTTTGAAGCAATCACTATGAAAATTGGTATTTAGCTTTTTGGTTAGAAATAAAGAAATATGTGTTTCTATCCCCAAGGGGGTAAAATAAGGGATGGATGTTTGTTTGAAAATCCGTCGATTTTGAAGCAATCACTATGAAAACTGGTATTTAGCTTTTTGGTTAGAAATAAAGAAATATGTGTTTCAATCCTCAAGGGTGTAAAATAAGGGATGGAAGTTTGTTTGAAAAAACTCCGATTTTGAAGGAAGCGCTACAAAAATTAGTAAGTATTTAACTTTCTTGTTAAAATAAAAATTAAGGTCTAGCAAAATTGATGATTTTACGTGTATGAGATAGTGTATGAAATAGTTAAAATTGAAATCAAAGTACTTGCGCGCGGGCAACAGCTAGTATAGTATATTTTTCGTGTGTTTCACTTTGTGTATTCCTATTATTACAAGTGTTCATAATTTTAAACAGGATTTTCGCGTGGGCATTAAATTTCGTTCTCTTACGTTCGCCTCGTTTTCTAACGGCGGACGTGAAACCACGAAGTAGGTTTCTCTTTGGTGGCGAACAAAATGGGTCACCGTTCGGTGATTTACACCGCGGGGAACGTGTTAAGTCGTTGAATAAATGCGACACATCGAGCACCCTTCGATGCTTTCTTCACCGTCGCGTTCCCTTGTGATTTCGAGTCGCAGACACATTAGACCGCACTTCGCACTTCCACGAAAAATAACTAGCCACGTCCGCGAATCGCTGATCCTCTCGTGTTTCTTCATGCACGGCATAGTTTTCGACATGGTATTCTTCGTCTTATTATCGTTAATTCTTGTATCACCTTTCCTGCTACTTGTTTTCTGAAATTTTCCTTCAAAAACGTTACTGCTATCACAAAAATTTAAGAAACACGAACATCAATGAGAATCGTGTCACGAAGTTGAAAAGTTTGTTAAAGTTTACTTTTTCTTCGCAGCTATAGACTGTTAAATCACTGGTAAATATTCACATTGTGGAAAATTTGATAAATTAGGGGATGAAGATTTTAAAAATGTTATGATACAAGATTTTCTACATCTGAGATTTTTCATGAAATTTCGAAGTTAGGAATAATAATAATTATTATATAATTTAGAATTTAGGATTGTTAAATATTTCCGATTACTTGATGTTTTGTGCGCTAACCAGCTGTGCCTCTATCCGTCGGAGAGACTTATCACAGCTAACCTACTCTATATTACAACCTAAATTCTGCCTACATATTACAATACCTAAATATCCATTTCCACGTAAATAGTGTCCAGAACTATTTCTTATAATCACATTTAATTGCTGTTAAAAAACTTTTACTAACGCAAAAGTTAACTGAAGTAAATCTGAGAAAAGAAGTACCATTCGATCAACCTAATTTTCAAACAAAAAAATTGTCGATAAACAATATGTTTCTACTTTTACACTGTTTATTCAATTTACATATCACAGATGTAGGGAAGACAGAAAAATGTATAATAACTAAACTGCTTTTGAATTTGCCACGAAGGAAGTTCTCCATCGGTGATTCCTGTTTTTTTTTTTTCGTGTTAATCGGTATAATGAAATGGAAATTACGAGGGAAACGATGGATAATCGTGAAATAATTGCGAGGAAATCGGTCGACTTGCAAGCTTCGAGGCGTCGAATCGACGGAGGGAGGTATAGAGGAAACCGCGCGACTGGATCGAGTTAAGCTAACCGTATTATCCGCCGAAAATCCGATCTCTTTTTATTACGCGCGTTTAATATTCATGGGCCACGGACGGTTAATTATTCGAGACGCGATAAACGATTAATCGGCGCCGATCGAGCGACGCGACGCGTCGGAGAAGCGGAAAATTCGATTGCAAAACTCGATTGTCCCATGCTGGTGTGTCGCGCGTTGTCGATTTCCCACGTGAAACGATATTAAAATAATTCTCGTTTTTTGGAAAAGAAATTTTGAAGGATTAAAAATGGACGTTCTGTGAAAACGAAATCGTTCTTCTGTTCTTGTATCGCTCCTATTCCTTTTATACCAATTAAAAAAAAAAATTGTTATAGATTTAGTTTTAGATTTAAACATTAAATTCTGTATTTTGTCATTTGTGGAAAAACGATAAATTTGATTTCTATTTCTAACTTTTAAAGTAAAATGTATCTATTTAACAAGGTGTGTCCAGCCTTCGACTTCTTTGACATTTAAAAAATTATCTTGCAGGTTTGCCTTATATTTAATTCTGTGTTTGTAGGAAAAACGATAAATTCGATTTCCATTTTCAATTTTTAAAGCAAAATGTTTCCATTTAAAGATGTGTGCCTACCTTTCGATTTCTTTGACATTAAAAAAACCATCATCTTTTAGGTTTGCTAGAAAAATAATCGTTTAAAACTGAGAGATAATCCGGTCAGAGAATATTAGTGGACGCGTCACATGCGATTTTCCACGAAAAAACGTGTGGGTGCTCCATAGTTTGTTCTATGGAAAGTAGTTGGAGTGTACTCAAAACAGAAGAGGTTTAATTCGATCGTAAATATCGACAAATTCACGCGGCATGTTTAGAGTTATCAGTGTTATATGGATATAGATAAATATTATGCGTGTATATTTGTTGTTGTAATTAAATGTTATCGGTGCTGTTTGAGTTATCTAGCTTTGACATAGGTAATGAAAGCGGCGGCGGCATTCTTATGTAAGTTGATCGAGTCAGACCAAACTAAACTGTAATTTGCCGTGCTTCAATATTTATATTGTTGGATTTGTTTAAACGATACATTTTCCGACCAACATGAATCAAACAACAACACTTGTAGTCTATTAAACTTACTTAAGTACTTACCTACTTACTGTTCTTCAGATATTCTACTTTACAACTTATAGTTAAACCGATCGAAAATATTTATTTAAAGTAAACGATGAAAATGTAAAAATATGTCGAAAGAAAAAATAGATCCATCGACTTATTTAATTTGAATTCCAAATATTGTATTATAATAAATATTTTGATAGGGTTATTAATGACAATCATAAAAGAATACTGTGTGACCTTATTTAATTATTAGTTTGTTGATTAATTTGTTTCCAAAAATAAGCAATTTATTCAATTATCAACGTTTTTGTCACAAAATTTGTTTTCTTAACAAGAAGTTTATCTCAGTATAAGAAACATGTTTGAAACTTAATGTAAACGCGTTTGAATGACTCGTTAATGAATCTAGATCGATAACCAGGGAGATTGTTAATTGATCTGAAGTTAGGTTACGCATCTGTCTAAACAATTTGTAAAAACAGCAGGTTTAACTCAAAAAACACTGATACCCTATTTTAAATCGTCGAATATAATTTTCAATCGAAAAAAATACGTCTTTCATATTAATTAATTTTAGATCTATGGTTGCTTTACGAATTTTAACCCTTTAATCGAATAATTTATCTTCTCTTTCGTCAATCATCTTTTCGAGGTATTAGATAAAATTACCATTCGTTTTTCTGGATAATTTACTTCAAAATACGGCCGTACAAACCAATATGCGAGTAACTATCGTACACAGTTCCTCTCTGATGGTCACAAACGTTCACAAAAATAAAACAACCACGGCAAGTTGCATCGAGTACAACAAAACGAGGGCATCTCAACGAAAAGCACAAGTATCACGAACCTGCCGATGCTCCAAACCGTTGCAACTTCGCAACTTCAGCCTCTTCCTCTTCCTCTCTCACTGGGAACAGCACGAAAAATCGAAATGCACCATGATCTCGGTTAACGTTAAACCACCAAACTCAATCCCGAGCGAAAAACATGCCTGCGAGCGATACCCTCTACGAATCCAATAATCGTCAACCAAACGAAATCAACCTAATTCGCGTAACCAAACAGCAGAAAACGAATCGGAGAAAAAGAAAAGGGATCGGTGCTGGAAAGAGCAGAGAGTGAAGATTCAAAGAAAAAATCGCAAGAGGAACGAAGAACAGAACAAGAATTTGGAGATTTATTCACCGATTCTTATTTTCGTGTGGATTATGGGGTGGGATACAAGGAAAATCACAACACGTGTGGATCTCAGAGAACGTGGTCAATTTATACGAGCACGTCACTATGTCGAATATTAATACCAGACAAAAAGTATCACGCACTGGATTAACGTTTGTAATTTCTCAATATCCTGGGACAATAACCTGGGCTGGGTTTAATATATACGGCGATAAATATAACAAATGCTTGAGAAACGAACGAAACAAAGGGGATGAAGAAGAAAATCGGCCCGCCGCGTGTCGCGCGCCGCTAGGTGTCAAACGCGTGGCAGACAGACAGTTGACATGACATGAGAGGAGCGTCGGGACGCGGCCCCGTCGGCGTCGCGGCGGCCGGGCCACCGTGGCCGGTGGCGTCCCTCAGGACGATTGCGCAAGCGGCTGTCCCCGCAGCTGCGCGCTCCGCTCGGCGAACCCTCGCCGTACGAGCCAGGCTGCTCCTCCGCTCGCATTATCGCGCCACCGATTCACGCGATACGAAGGGGACACGTCGAACGCCCTCCGCCGCGCTCCCATTGGCCCGTCCGCCCGGTGGTGGGGACGGCCGGCGGCCCATTGGCCGGCCGGGTCGAAGCGGACGCGGCGGACCCGAACTGGAGTGGGGTCTGTTTGAACAAGATCGGGAGACTCAAGAGTAGCGGAGTACACTCGCTAACCGGCCTCCATCCACACGGCACACAGAGAGACAGAGAGACATTGCGAACTGGGTGAATGAGGGAGAGTGGAGGTGAGGCGGCTCAAACACACAGGCCCCGCTCAAACAACCTCGATCCGCGTTGCTCGTCGTGTGTTCTCAGCTCGTGCGCTCGCTTGTGCTGGCCGCGCGCGACCAGCCCGCCCGCGTCCATCCGCGTATACAACTGTCGCGTCGCGGCGCGTTCTTCGAGCGACGATCGCCGAGTGGTTGGTTGGCTTTTTCCGAGGGACGTTGCCGGTTATTTCGAGTTTCCTGTTTGCGAGTGATTCAAGATAGGATAGTGTGCAAATCGAAGCCTACTCTTAGTGTACTTTTGCCCGAGGAAGTATACGAATGTACAGAGGTGGTACTGTAGAGTTTGTCGAGAATTCTCGTGGCGGGACGCCACAACTCTTCAGTGTATCTACGAGTGTGCTTCCTCTTGGAAACGTGTCACGAAGAGAAACTACGAAGGACCTCTGAACGGAAGTGTGAAGTTTCATCGCTGTGCATCGAGTCCTGAGAGACAGACTGCGGGTGTTAGTCTCCCGGTCGTCACGGACAGTGCGAAACACGTAATACCTTAGTTAGTGGTCGAGATCGGTGTCCTGACACAGGTGGTGTATCGGTATACAAGATCGTGAGTAACGTGTGCTTCTCGACGGTGCCAGGGGTCACCACCCCGGGGGATAAGATTAAGGGAGCATCGCATTACCAGCAGCAGCTGTGGTATCGCGGTTTTCATGATTCCCGTTTGACGAGCAGACAGCAGCTCGCCATCCCGGCACCGGTGAGCTCTATGACCATGATTCAGTCGCAAAAGCTGTTCGCCAGCTCTAGCAGCCTAGGCGACGCGATGACCAGCGCCGCTATGTCCACGATGGGCAGCATGGCGCCGACGTACAGCTCGATCAACTCGGTCGATTGTATGCCGATGGGCATGTCGATGGGCGTCGGAGTCGGGCCCAGCTGCAGTCCCCAGGGTGCTGGAGGCTTCAACATGAGCACCATGAGCTCGGCTATGGGGATGGCTTCGATGAGCAACAGTAACCTCGGTACTTATGGAGGCGCCTCCATGGGCGGCGGTGGCGGCTGCATGAGCGCCGTCGGATACAGTCCTCTGACGCCAAGCGGCGGCGCAGGGATCGGCAGGGATCCTCTGTCGCTCGCAGACCCGGACTCGCCTAATTCCGCTCTGCAACGCGGCAGGGCCGACAAGTCTTACCGAAGAAACTTCAGTACCTCGAAACCGCCCTATTCCTACATCAGCCTGATCACCATGGCCATCCAGAACTCGAACAACAAAATGTTAACCCTGTCGGAGATTTATCAGTTCATCATGAATCTGTTCCCGTATTATCGGCAGAATCAACAACGCTGGCAGAATTCGATCAGGCACTCGCTCAGCTTCAACGACTGCTTCGTGAAGGTGCCGCGAACCCCGGATAAACCCGGTAAGGGTTCGTTTTGGACCCTGCATCCCGACAGTGGGAACATGTTCGAAAACGGCTGCTATCTGCGTCGTCAGAAGAGGTTCAAGGACGAAAAGAAGGAGCTTTCTAGACAGAATAACAAGCATCAACAACACCAGCAACATCACACCACTACCGTTACAGCTGTAGCCGCCGGCGGACGTCACAGCCCGTCCTCCCACGACGTGGGTCACACATGCAGGAAACCTTCTTCGTCTCTGCATCATGGGCCGCAACAGCAAGACGACAAGGATCTTCATTCCCTGGTGTCACCGCATCACCAACATCACGCGGCAAGTCTTCATCAACATCACGCCGGTCTAAAGAGCGACGCGACAGACATTGGCGGTCTCTTGGGCCCCGATCTGGGCGCCACGCACGACGAACTGACCGCTATGGTTAGTAGAAGCCTTCATCCGCACCTGATCTCCGAACCTACGGCTCTTCACCATGGGATGACCGGAAGTCTGAAACAGGAACCGCCGTACACTGCCGCCAGCCACCCCTTCAGTATCACCAGGTTACTGCCAGGTGCGACGGCGAGCACCTCCCCCGGTGCTCAAGACACCAAGCCGCCCGAGATGAAAATGTACGAGCAATTGCACCAGAGCTACGCGAACTTCGGCTCGCCTCATCATCCTCACGCGCATTCGGCACCGCCCAGCCATCACCATCACAACGGGATGCATACGGGCTCGAATGCGGCCGGTCTCATGCACAACATGACCAACCATCATCATCAGGAGTATTACCAGAGCCCGCTGTACCATCACGCGACCAGCGTGGCCAGCAGCAGCGCGCCCCCGCCGCCCACCGTCGCCACCGCTGCACCGAGCTTGTGACATCACGCCACCCACCCCTACGCCTTGGCCTGAGTTGCTGCAGCTGCGGCCTACGCCGCCACTGCAGCCGCAAGTAATCCCTCGACCACGGCGAACCTGGTTCTTCCTGCCGCCCACCACCACCAGCACCATCATCAACATCATCAGCAGCAGCAACAGCAACAGCAGCAGCATCAACAGCAACAACAACAGCAGCAGCAGCAGCAACAACCTCGTCATCATCAGCAGCCGCCCTCCTCTTCTTCTTCTTCGTCGTCCTCTTCGTTGTCCTCCTCGTCCTCTTCATCGGCGTCCTCGCAACCGACGGCTACAGTGGCGGCTGTCTCCTCGACGTCGCTTCCCGCTTCTGTTTCCAACCAGCAGTCCCAACAGCGACGTCGACGGCGCTGCGGGGGCAACGAAGCGGAAGCTGCCTGCTGGCCAGCCGTCCACGAGGAGGATTACGACGAGGAGGAAGAGGAGGACGACGAGGAAGACATCGTGTGAGCCGATGGAGCGGAGGAGATCGGAGAAGATCGGTTCGAGGTGAGAATCACGCGGCTGGATCTTCGTTGATCGTTGTTGATCCGGGATTGTTGGTGAGGTGCGGGTGCAAGGAGCGTCCCGGCTGCGAAGGAGCCGGAGGTGCTCGATCGGTTGGTCGAGCCGGGTCAGGTGCGAAGTTTCGGTTCCTTTTCTGTGGTAATAGTGAACACGGTCGAGCGTAACGCCGTCTGGGTGGCCACGAGGTGGTTTATATGGCCGGGATAATTGGGGGATCACGGTTTAGTAGGCTGTTTTGGTGAGGTGTTGAGTACCTCAAAGGGAAGTGGGTTATTTTGTGAGTTATTATACTCACGTGGTTCTTTGTTTTGTATTGTTGTATATAGAAATAAGTGCGACCCCTGAAACGGAAAGATCGTTTCTTTCTGAAGAATATATTCTGTCGTTTAGTCGATGTCGATCTTCTCCCGATTAAAGTGTTCGGATTTCTACAATTTTTTCATCATTTTTCTTTAAGTTTGTCCGTTTTTACACGTAGTTCAGAAACGTGAATAAATGGTTCCTCGGATGTGTTAACTAGGAACACGATTTTATAGCAATTATGATAGTATCAGCTTCTGCTCGAAATGAATTTTTTCTTTTACAATCGAACCTCCTTCGGTTTATCGATTCTTGTAAAATCAATTCGCGAATTGTTACAGTGGAACCTAGATAATTTGCGGAAATTCGGATTGAAAACTTATGTGCAACGCTAACCATCACACCTTAAGACTGAAACGTTCTTCTGTCTCCAACTATTTCTATCATAATCGCTTAATTACAGAAGATTTACGAGAAATTTTAAGTTTCAAACTTTTCAGAAATTGCTCCGACCATCAAAGACATTTAAATTCCATTCGCCAGTCCGAACACGCGTCGCTCTGAGGCCACGATCGACATCGTACTGACGGCAATCGGTGAGCGATCGTTTCGTTGTAAAAACAATAAAAAAGATCTATCGAGACGCCGATCAAGCGCCACTCGAGTAACGTGACTCACGGCGGCGGGACCAGATACGCGCGATCGCGATCTAGAGTGGAAAACAAAAACGCGGGAAGTCGCACACCCGTCATTGGCCCCGCTCGAACTCGAGGACTTCCGGCTAGCGGCTGATCCGGGCGACGTTTCACCTCGATTTGCATACGTTTTTTTCTGTGATACGCGACAACGATGCACCGGGCGATCCTCTGGCAATCTGCGTGGAACTCGCCCCGAATATCAGCCGTTCTCTCGTTCCTTTTTAAGAAATTACGATATACTAATATAAATATGCAGTTGATCGCGTAGGTTTCGTACACTAGCCAAATTTCGAGTATTACGAGGAAAAAAGATAAGGTTTCTGGTCATTTTATATAAATTCGCCCGTTAGTCAGTCACGGTTGGACAGATTTGAAAGATACGACGATGTTTCTTACGGTTGCTTATAAAAATACGGAAATAAATCGGAAAATTTGCTGTACAGTTATCGGCCAAATTTCGATTATTACGAAGAAAAAAGATAAGGATTCCGCTCATTTTACGTAAATTCGCCGGTTCATTGGTCACGGTTGGACAGATTTGAAAGATACGACATTGTTTCTTACGGTTGCTTATAAAAATACGGAAATAAATCAGAAAATTTGCTGTACAGTTATCGGCCAAATTTCGATTATTACGAAGAAAAAAGATAAGGATTCCGGTCATTTTACGTAAATTCGCCAGTTCATTGGTCACGGTTGAACAGATTTGAAAGAAATGACGTTTCTTATGTTTGTTTATCAAAAAACGTAAATAAATCAGGAAATTTGCTGTACAGTTACCACAGGTACATTGAAGCGGATAAATTTGTTGTGGTAATCGTAGAGTCGTATATAACCATAAAACTTGTTGATTTTCGTTTCTGTGCATTTTATAGTCGATAAATCTGAGAAACATTACTTTTCTCTCAGAACCTGTCTAATTTTATCTGTTTACCAGCAATGTATGAAAAGCCGACATTGTATAGAATGACAAATGCTATTTAAGCAAGGTACGAAAAAAGATCCTGATAAGGTTATTGTATAAATGACGTAAATTGTTCAACAATTTATTTAACATACGCAAAGGAAAATGAAAAGTGTACAAAACAAAATTTATGCCTTTCTTATTAAGGGAAACAAAATTATCATATAAAAAACAAGAAATTAAAATTATTTTACTTGTTGCAACATGGTAGGCTTGAATGATATTTAGAATCACATTTTAATAAATTTTTCACGCAAAGACATGTTTTTCATACATTGCTGGCTAGTTTCAGGCATTTTATAGAATACCGGGTTTTCATACAACGCTGGTAACAGATAAAAATATAATGAATTGATTTTAATGTCCATTGAATGTTCAAAATTCTTGTTTTCTTGCTCGAAATATTTGCGATTTGGCAAGCGTACAATGACATTCGCGACTGTATGCTTCATCGACGAGTCGAACGATTCGTTTTCGTTACTCGAACGCAATTTCCTTCTCGTTGGAGGGAATTTGGTCGGGAGAGGTTGCGTTCAATTTTTTGACGTTTCGAAACACGAACATGGATCATGGATTTCTTTTTCACGTTAAAATTTCGTTCGTCGCTTGCTCGAAGACGGATTTATAGTGGCTGCAACAGGCAGTTTTGCTATGCTCGTTTCTTGGATAGGTTTAAGATGTTTGTAATTGTTATTCAGAATTTTTGGCAGGAAAGAAATTAAGGTACTCTTTAATTTCTGACATATTCTGACATATTCAGGGTTTTTGCTAGGAAAGAAATTAAGGTACTCTTTAATTTCTGACATTTATTTTACATATTCAGGATTTTTGCTAGGAAAAAGATTAAGATACTCTTTAATTTCTGAAATTTATTTTACATATTCAGGATTTTTGCTAGGAAAAAAATTATGGTATCCTTTAATTTCTGATATTTATTTTACATATTCAGAGTTTTTGCTAGGAAACAAATTAAGGTACTCTTTAATTTCTGATATATTCTGACATATTCAAGATTTTTGCGAGGAAAAAAATTATGGTATCCTTTAATTTCGGACAATTTATTTTATATATTCAGGATTTTTGCTAGGAAAGAAATTAAGGTACTCTTTAATTTCTGACATCTATTTTACACACATTTGAATGGCATGCCAGCTGTGACACGTTTTTTCGCGTACAATCATAGTTGTATACAATATTACAATACAGATGTGGTAGTCTAATCCATCGATACTCTTACAGTTATTGCTCCTTTAACAGTAACCATCAATGATTTGGGCAGCTTGATAAACTCGAATGTACAATTAATTTGTAGTTACATAAATACGAAATTAGATACACTGGTGTGTGCAAACACTTTTTATAGCCACTTCAGCTGTTGAAAGTTGGAAATTTGACGCGTTCGAGATAGTTTGTAAAGATTAGAGTTGCTCGAAGTGTTCGACGTCTTCGAAGATCGTTGATAATCGAACAGAGGCGATCTCCTTTTATTTCGTCTGTTCAACTTTTGATAAATCGTAGATTCGCGGGTTTAGGTATTTAGTCGCGATAAGCATCGATTCTGCTTTGCTTAAGCTCATTGCCAACTGTTTCAAACAACCAGGCATTTGTTACTGTATTATTCGCAATCGATGATATTTCACTTCGTATTTCATTTTAATGAATAGCTGGACAAATGTTACATATTTAACGCTAGAACTACCAAAGCAACTTTATAAATTCGCTGTGGTAAAGTTTCCAAAATTTACTACGATTTTCTGCAGAAGGTATAAACAAAAATTTGTTTCTTACGTATTCGGTATTTCCAATTTGATCTTTTCTATGCAAATAACTACACTTTAGTTGTCGGTAGTTCTAGCGTTAAGAATCATAGCAGCTGATTCATTTTTGAAAAGTGTAAATAATTTTTAAAGTTATTCGGGCTAATTAGGGTTTTGTGTAACCTTTTTCTGTCATTTTTCACAGTGGTGTAGGTAATCTAAAATATTAATACAGTACTTTCGTATATTATAAAAATATTATCGCGTAGTTTTCAGTATCTGATGTATATAACTTAGTGCAGGTGTATAGTTTCTCAAAAATTTGGTTCCCACAATCTTCGAAGACGATCAATCATTTTCATTTAATTCGATAAATAATTAAATAGAGTAGACCTTAAGAAATTTGCAAGTATAAGTAAAAGATAACTTATATTGTCGAGGATGATTATATCGTAGTTAATTGCAATTGGTGATTACTTTGATGACCAAAACAGCTATTATATGTAATTTATTTAGACAAAAACGTAGGTGTATTTAAATGAAATTATGGTCGCTATTGTTAGACTTGTAGTTACAATCCTTTCCCTAGACCGCGTACAATTTTAATGGATGTAATTATGTTTTAATGATTTTCATTGACACGGTCATTGTTAAGCAGCTTACTTAAATCACCGCAGACTCAACTTGTTGTTACCTCGAAATTCCATTGTGCGACGTTACAGCTCCATTTAACAGGATCATCGCTTTTAAATGAAGTTGCAATCATTTTTATTACTTTACAATCTCCTTTATTCGAATCGTACACACCGATACGTTCAAACTATAACCTCTGCTTGCCTATTGTTCCAAGTCTAATTAGTTTCTCTCTCTTCGAGTAAGTGAGATTCCTCCCAAAATCTCTACCATTTCGTTAATCCAACGTCAGTCTGTGACCATCATCGACACCGAGGTATTCTGTCTGAGAATCAACGAGAGGTCCAGGATCCTACGATTCGTGTCTCGAAACCGGTTGAGATCTCGAAAGAGGAAGGAGGGCCGAGTTCGATGGCTGGCTCGAACCCGCGCGAGCGTCGGCGTACAGCGAAAAATGTGATAAACCCGCGAGAATAATAAGTCTAAATTAATGAACGTAGGCTTGCAAGAGACGCCTGTGTGTATTTCCCGTGTAGAGGTGCGCGAATTATAATACATATAATACGTTGTTATTACTCGAAAACCAGCGTACCTAAACACGATACGTACCGTCGACACACACACACACACACACATACAGACAGACACACATATATATATATACCCGCGTGTACGCGCACAAAAGGAGACACCAGAGAAGCGTAAGGATTTCGTTAAAAAGACAAGAAAAAGCGTCGAAAGCAGGACACGTCCAGTGTTTTTTTTTTCTTTTTGTATAATACGTGTAGATAGCCGCACAACGTAACGCATACGATGTACATTATTATTATATATGTTACAGAGAGATATGTATATATATATATATATTGTATATATATATACATATATATATATATAAATATAAATATTATAAATATTATAAATATAAATATATAAATAAATGGAGTCTAATGATACACTAATGTTAGGTATATACACACATATATATATATATGTATGCATGTATGTATGTATATATATGTGTGTATATATAAAGTGAGAGCGAATGATCGAGCGAATGACAAAGTATGACAGAAACAGCGAAGCGAGAGAGCATTGTACAGCGAGTTTCAAAAGCACCCCTCTCTCTTTCTCTCTCTCTCTATCTCTTTTTCTCTTCATCTCTCTTTTCCTCTCTCCGTCTCTCTATCTCTCCAACGGACAGCTGGAGCCCTCGAGCTGCTACCCCAGTCGATTCACCGACCTCCGAACGGGGGGATGAAGGAGGGGGAGGGGGGGTTGCTTTTGAAACACGCCCCTCCACGAAAACGCCCTGTAAATATAGAGGAGGCGAGAGTCAGGGAGCAGCAGCGCATGTCGCGGAAGATCACCGATCGCTATTGCGAAAAATCGTGCGTTTGCACACGCAACCTACAGATTTCATCTCCCTATCGACCGATGTGTGCTTACGCTCCGTTCATTTCTCAATCTCGAATGTTCTTCGAACGGGGCGTTGCATCGCGACCGACGACAACAGACAACTCTCTCTCTCTCTCTCTCCCACCTTCTGATCATCGTCACCTTCGTCTTTCGGTCTTCGTTCGGGCACGTAGCAACCGTAGATTAAAGATCGATCACGGAGGCGGAAGGACGAGGGAAGACGATGGACGAAGGCTCATACGTGCGCACGCGCGCGCGCGCGAAATTGAAAATCTCGAAGTCACGAAATCTCGTAATCTGTTCACGCTTTCATTGTTCCTGCGCGTTCCGACGTTTCTCCATTCGAATCGCTTGTCCATGAAAACGTCGTTGTTCCAGGTCATCTTCAACCCTTCCACCCTCTCTGAAAATCTTTCTGTTCCTCTTTCTGCATTTTTCTTCTTCTTCTTCTTCTTCTTCTTTTTCTTCTTCTACTTCTTCTACTTCTACATACTTGTTCGAGTGTCGCCGCTTCGGATACAGTTTTCAGTGTCGTTTCCGGCCGGGGACAATGCGAACCTTGAGAATCACGCCGTTCGTTGCGATCTGCGTGGTGATTCTGTGGCTGATGTGTATATATATACCACATACATACGTGTACGCATGCGCGACAAGGCGGAAGTCAACGTCCGTGGCCCTCGCGAGTTTCGGGCCCGGAAGCGGAGGAACTGACGCGTGCAAACGAGGATGTAAATGTTTCAATAAATCCACGTATTTCTACGAAACTTTGCCGAGTTCTATGTAATACACCCTGACTGTTTCCCTTTCTCCGTGTTGGCCCTTTTAACCCTTTCGTCGCGCCATCTTTAAGCTATAAGCTATAACTGTAATGGTTTTAGCGATAGATATAAACCAACGATTGTAGACGGAAATCAAAATGATTCGGTGCTTCGAAAGATATACGTAGTTTGTTCACGGTTGTCGTTACGAAAGGGTTAATTAACTCCTTCATTGCCAAGCAAATTTAAAGCGTCTTGCTCTGGGCGCCAAGATTTCATTTTAAAGAAAATATGGGTCATTAGTTTGTTAAATAAAAAGTGATATTAGATTTGTTGTTTTTTAATAAAAGTATTATATAAAATATTCGTCCATCCTTTATAGCGATTCGTAACTTAAACGGAATAGAGGGGAATGAGGAAAGTTAAACAATTTTATTGCATCGGTATTGTTTGCAACGTGCAAACGGAAATTGCGACGTTTCCTCTGAAGAAAGTTGTTTCTCGCTTTTTCCTGTTTCCTTGTATCTTCTGCAACCCATCCAACACACCGTCGATTTTTTACATTTGTTTCCTCGCAGTTTCCTGTTTTTCGTCCCAAGCACATTAAATAACGTTTCGTTTCGTTCGACGAGTCAGCAGTAGGAAAAGATAAAATACTTCTTTGACGATACAAAACTCGATACAAAACTCGAACATGTTAATTGACTCGTAACTAATCATATTCGCGAGCAAAATCCGCGATATATGTACAGACTTCGAATTCACAGTGTCAGACTGTCTCGACGAAGTCAGGGAGGTTGCGCGTTTTCACCAAGAACCATTACAACGCCTTGCATATTCATTATCCGAGACTTTGCTAATTGATTTTCAGCCAAGCACATTACCTAGCAACGAACGCAAAAGATTCCACTTTCTTTCCACGGTTCAGTGGGCAACGCGAAGGAGAACACAATCCAAGATCGTTTAACACTAGATTTACGGACATTTCTTGTGTATCTACTTCTAATATTCATATATTAAGGAATTTTAGAAGTGAAAGGGAAATAGATTCACGGAATGTATTAAAATTACAATTCTGTGGGATAATTTCCCTGAAGAAAGTAAGTGATTTAATCGAATCCCGTAACTGTCTTAGTGAAAAGATGAAATAATATTGTTTAGAAATTAAAAATATTTACTTAATAAACCATGCATTATTAAATGTACACTAGTTAATACAACAATAGTCATTGAAACATAAATTATTTATTCGAAACCAATTAATAAAAGAAATCGGTTCGGGTTATAGTATCAAGTCACTTACTTTCTACAGGAAAATTACTCCACAAAGTTGTTATTTTAACATTTTCCTTGAATTGATCATGTACCTTAGAAATCTGATCAAATTCTTATTTTTACCGTCTCCCTGCAACATGCACACGGTTTAATCAAAACCAACGCTTACCAATCCGACGTTGCTCGACAACAAAAAATCCAGTTCGTCGCTGCAACTATAAATCCCGCCGGAACTTCGTTCCTCCAATTTACGTGATTGTCGCAATTTCGATGAAAACCGTGGCGCGCGTCCCTCCATCATCATACCTCATCCAAATCCATGCTTCCGTCGTCTATCGCTCATTCGATTCCCAGTCGAACAATCCCATTACGATCCTCTTCCCCCCCTCGCACCCCCCCCCTCGCACCCTGGCCACCCCAGTTTTATCCAGCGATAAAGGAAAAAAGGCGGTCGCGTAGTTTTCCGCGATATAAGAGCATTAACAAATTCGTCCGATAATATTTGACTTTCATCCGGGAGCCACGTTCGTTTCGCGCTCATTGACTCAGCCAGCCCTTTTTCCGGCCCTCATCCTATTTCTTTTTCCTTTTTTCCTCTTCTCCGTTTCCCTCCCCTCGCGCGATCCACCTGATCTCTGTATGCGTGCAGTGATCGATACGCGCGCTCATTAATTACGGATCCGACGGGTGGCTTCTGGGAACGTACCGTAAAAATTCGGGAGATTATTATCTGACTGCCAGACAACGCTTGCTCGATACGGATCAATTCTGATCGGATCGATTCGATCGATCCTGTCGACGCGTAACGAGGGATTAGCGGGATCGATCGC
Source organism: Tetrapedia diversipes (assembly GCA_033822845.1). Taxonomy (NCBI): domain Eukaryota; kingdom Metazoa; phylum Arthropoda; class Insecta; order Hymenoptera; family Apidae; genus Tetrapedia; species Tetrapedia diversipes. The sequence goes on along the minus strand of JAOPTO010000750.1, from coordinate 64,508 downwards.
TGTTTTGCGCCGTGATCGTTGAGCAAACGGTTATAAGCATGGATCCTGGGGAAACGGGGAGAAACTTAGGGAAAGAAAAGGAACGATAGTTTTGGAGGGGCAATTTTATTGTGACATAGTTAAGTGTAATTAATGGTTGTTACTCGCGGTTATAGGTGCACGGTATGGTTAATCATAATTAGTTAATTATAATAGGAAATTGTTGACTAAAATTAGAATTAACTATAGGTACTTGACCTTCACTTGGCTACTTAATCGCAGCTAACTTTATTTATGGTTAATTTTAGTTGAGTTAGTTGTAGTTTGTTTATAATTAAATGTTAGTCAGTTTTGTCAACATTTATTACAAATTGATTATAGTTAATTATACTTTCCTTAGCTACCAGCTGTGTTACAAATATAGTTAATTTGGGTTGGTGATCGAGCAAGGCGTAATTAATTAGCCAATTACGGTGACTTGGCAGCTGAATCGGTTTTTATACAGGCATGTTTGTGAAAAGTTTTCGGCACCCATTACAGATTCTCGGAGTAGACGGATTAACAAATCAGGATTGCTTGAACAAATATGTTTCCTGGCATATTGATTTTTCTTTACCAGATACCGTTGACCGAATTTACGGCCGTAGTGTTTTTATTATCTTATCAGCCCCTTTTACGTCACGCATTAAAAGTTCCTATTACACCTATCTCGACTTTATTGCTCTTAAATTAACCCTTAAATCGAACGTCACATTGCTCGCCGTCTGTCTTGTGTAATATAAGCGAAATGAAAATTGCTCGACAAATTAATCGTGAACCGGTTAATGTCGAACAATTAGCCATAATCCTTTCGGGTAATTCCAGCGAATGGCTGTAGAATGAAAACATTGACTTCGTGTTCACGTATAGTTACATATTGCACTAATTATAATCGGTTACTTTAGATAACTTATCGCTACGGTAATTACGACGGTTCTTAAACCTACTACACTTATTATAGTATCTTACAGCTGCGTGTCAAACTATTACGTATGTATACCTACCAAAAATAGTTTTGTCGTGTTGTATTCTCGAGCTTCAACCTATCTACTACGCTAACCTATAATTACATTGATCGTGTCAACGCAAGAAATAGTGACATTTAACGCAACGTGTGCTGTTAACACTTCACCGACCGAGAGCCTATTAACATTTAGCTAATCGTATTGTGTCACACCTAACCGAACACTCTCCATCGCGTATTAAGAATTTATTAAACATTGTACCTTGGAAAAGTAGAAAATGCATTTGACGAATTGTGAACAACATTAGTTCAAGACTAACTAATAACAAAACTTAATAGAATCAATCGCAGTGCACTCGTTGCGGGAAAAATAGATCTCCCCATTTGGTTGGCGAAGTGTTAAGAAAAATCGAAATTTTCTCTTGTAATTTAAGGTTTACAAATTTCTGAACATCCAAACGTAGCGATTTTCATTAAAATTTCACTAAATGTCACCAAAATGATACTCCATTAGTATAACCACCTTTCAACACACTTATTTATAACTTTCTTTAATTTATGAATACATGAGCGTCCACCAATTAATAGATCAGACAAGTTGAAAATACGTCGCGATAACCAAAGGACCAACAAACAACTACGGAAAGACCGGAGAGAATCCGTGCGGAGTCGCGTCGCGAGATCGGGTAGCGTAACGAGTCTTAGTTAACCGGTGGACAATCGAGGTGCAATCTCCCGCGGATTATTCGGCATGATACACAGGCAGATATACATTGAGAGGTACTACAAACCTGTGTATCTCGCCAATATTTGACTAAATCATGAACAATGTTTGATTGTACACATGCGCGCGGCCGCGCGCGCTCATCCCGCGCGCACACACGCTACGCTTCGCGTGTAGCCGTGCCTCGTTCGATATAAGCTCGCCGTGCCACGGAACCAGACACACCGTGTACCCGATCTGTACATGTGTCTGCGCTTGCACGAGAGGGAAAGAAAGGGGTCGTCGAGAAAGGGATGCTCTATACGGCGAGCGGAAGCAAGAACATCTCCGAGAGTGCGCTAGCCAGAAAGAGACGCGGTGAAAGTGTACCACCGGAGGTTGATGGGAGTGGAACACAGCAAGGGTGAACCCGTGGACGCGCTAGAGAGAGAGAGAGGGTGATCGTGAGACAGGGAGAGGGGAGGAGGCAGTAAGACACGAGGGAAAAGAGGTGGAAAAATAGACACAAGAAGGCAAGACAAAAAAGAGCGTGCCCGGTGAAGAACGGAGCAGCGGGGCGAAGAAGAGTCGAGAGCTACGCGGGGAAGGGAGGGGGAGCCACGGGAAGACACCGAAGGCGAAGGGAGCAAGAGCCGCGCTGGAGAACGCGTTGGACGAAAGGTGGAGTAACGATATGGTGGAGGGGGTAGTAGGAGCGACGGAGAAGAGGGGAAAAAGGCGAGGAATGCGAAGGTGGGGGTGATCGAGCGGCGGAGCGCTAGGGTGGGGGAGAAAATGGTATAGCGGCGCGGGAGTGGGGAGAGCCGCGAGGCTGTTGGGCCGTAGTGGTGGGGATCCAACGATATCATAGTGGAAGAGTGGGGGCTGGAGGGCCGTCGCGAGAGCAACGGGCGGGGAGGGGATGCCGATATCGACGAGGAGAGGTAAACCGTGTGCGTGCGTGTAACGAACATGCTCTTCTCTCCTGTGGCCTCTCTCTCGCTCTCTTTCCGACGCGGAAAGTTCGCGCGAGGGCTGCTGCGAAGGAGGATACGAAGGGCAGAAGACCCTTCGCATGGAATTTAACGCTTCATCGACGGGTTTTATCGGCGACTCGCTCTTGGGACACGACGATAAGCGGCGTCGTTAATTCGAGGATATTAAACTGGAACATTAAGCGGCAGGACGAGCAGCGAACGAGATCTGTCAGGTATAGTTGTAGGACCATGTTGGCTCTCGTCGGCATGACTGTAGTCTCATGGTTGTTTGAGCTGGATGATGTTTTGCGGGGCAGTATGGTAGCATGATTATTGTGATAAGTTGACTGGATCGTGTAGTAGATCGATGAAGAGAGGTATCAAACGATTTTGTTGTTATAATACTTGAAGCTATATAAGGCTTGACTCAGAATATTCTAATTTTGGAGTATAGTAACGATATCTACTGAACTAGTACTGTTATTTGAGAGCAACATCCAATATTGAATTACTATAAAAACAGTTGTTATAACTTTACTAGCATACATCTATTGCACGGTATAGTTGAAGTAATTTAAATCAGGTGCAAGTATAGTAACTCGATCCTTTGGATACCGATGCCTCGTTTCACGAGTCGCGTGGAACGGCACGGCTGCACTGCGTCGCCTGTATGCAGATATTTGCACGGGCGTACATGTGCACGCGGTGTTAGTCGGGCTAATTTGCAGCTTCGTTAATTTATGGTTGCGCAAGCGTGAATTTCGCGTCGCCAGCAAAGGCGAGGAGTCAAGGTTCGCGAAGAATCAGTGACAAGATGTCCGACTGTAGACGCAGCGAAGCATCTGAGGAATATTTTTTCTCTTAATCGTGTGCTAAGTATGTATCGCGCTTAGCAACCAGATTTTTTGAAAGATTTAATTCACCGTGCAATTAATAAAATAAAATGAGGAATAATAGACATATGGTGGTTATAAGTGTTGGAATTGATTGCTTATAATAATATTAATACTATATAAATAATAATATTCGCACTCTAGGACTCTTTTCTCGTAACTTAAGATTCCTTTCTTGCAACTTTCTAATTACGGGAGATCTTTGCCTATATATCTATCACTAATCTCATTATTATATATATAGTAATATTCGCACTCTAGGACTCTCTTCTGCGTAACTTAGGACTCCCTTCTCGCAACTTTCTAATTACGGGAGATCTTTGCCTATATATCTATCACTAATCTCATTATTATATATATAGTAATATTCGCACTCTAGGACTCTCTTCTGCGTAACTTAGGACTCCCTTCTCGCAACTTTCTAATTACGGGAGATCTTTGCCTATATATCTATCACTAATCTTAATACTAAATATAATAATAATATTCGCACCCTAGGATTCTCTTTTGCATAACTTAGGACTCTCTTCTCTTAATTTAGGACTCTGTCCTCGAAACTTATGACTTTCTTCTCGCAACTGCCTAATTACGAGAAATCTTTGCCTATATATCTATCACTCCCTTACTCCTACTACGGAAGCTCGTATCCCCTAGTGTATAGTCTACATTCGTACAACATTGTATTTATTTCAGTATCTATGATTATTTCAATATTGAGTGTACTTTAATCTGATCACAAAAATTGAGTAACCGTGAAAATGAGATGCAAAACTTAATTGAAAATTATTTCCTTGAAAGATGTGAATGTGCATCGTAGCCACTATTGCGGTCGTTTATGTTATTGAATCTTTTGGATTTGTATACGGTATTGTGATTCATAATAATACTGTTTTGATTAGACTGTGACGCATTATAGTTTATAGTTCGCGGAATCGCGCATGTTATCGTACTGCGTGCGACCACAATTCATGTGATAACCGTACGCAATCATTACTTGCAGCGTCACGTAATTGCAACGCGTGTAATCGTAATTCACATGATTCGGGCTTATACAGTCGCAACTCACATGACCATTATCTCAAACCATCATAACTGGCTTCTTCCATCCAATTACTGTGCGTTTTCACAGCTGTAGTAGCCATAGGAGTTTGTGGTATAGTTAATTCTAAGATAACGATACGTCTGCGATTAAAGTCCAGATAATGGAAATTCCTTAACCAAGCTGGCTGGTACAACCATTATCCATTGAAATTGTCCTGATAATTCATGGACCATACAATTTCCATTAAAAAATTTTTCCATCGATTATCTCAAGATCAAAACGATTATAAAATGATTAACCCCAAGTAACTAAACTTAAATTAGTTACTGTGTAACTAATCATTCGACTCATAGACTACGAATTAAAAACAAGTATATTTTTATACTTTCCTTATTTATTTTAAACAAATTAGCGTAACTTAAGAGAAGTATTATAATATTTTAATTACCAGATAAAAAAATGGTAAGAAATTAACGTTTGCAATTTTGGGCAGATCTCGAATTCGTAAAACTAGCAGGGGTCGGTAGTCAATTAGACGAATGTTTAGTTATCTAGGGTTAAAATTCAATTATTTTCAATTACTTGAATAATTTTCAATTAATCTTCATTTTTATATCGAATGTATTCTATTTATTTGATTTGTTCAAAGATTGAACTAACCCAGGCTAAAATTGATTCGAAACGGGTTACCTTTTTAAAATCGGGTAACCAAAAGATCCTTTGCCAAGGAATGACCCAATTAACAAGTTAGTGGCGTCACGTGACTACGAATCACGCGACCGGAATTCGCGCGAGTTAGAAAACAAGCGAACCTGTAAGTCGTGCTTTTTTCTCGCGTTTGCATGGCCAACAGCGCGGAGGAACATGAGCCCGATGGAATGTCAATAACGTTATCGAATTTGTTGCAGTTTCTCTTTTAATTAGCGTTGTCATAATTAACCGACATCGTCGTCGGACAGGGCAAATATTTGAGGCGAGGTAGCGGCAGCCCCTCAACACGTACCTCTCTGGCCACTATTAGAACACCTTTTGCCGCAGAATGTTCCCGGTATTTGTCGTGAAATAGTTTTCCCAACGACGCGTTAATAAAACGCAAACAACCAGCGGAAAAGTATTAACCTTTACACAGTTTAATACGGCAAAGATTCGGGTAAACCATCATCGATTACACTAGCGTAAGTAAGTTTCGTGTTTTAAACTGTATCCCAGTAATATAGTGGGTTGTCCGGAAAGTTCGTGTCGATTTCTGATAGGTGGCATAAGGACAGGTCTAAAAATATATTAGAATGATTGAGGATAAATAATATGTGTACATATGGTAAAAAACAATACTTCAGGAATATTTTAAACAAAATTTGGGTGCGATACGTTAATTTTTGTCAGTTTTATACACCTTTGAGTATGGAAGAAAATAAAGTGCATTTAAGGCATTTAATACTTAATGCCACAAAAGTGGCAAACATGATACGCCCTGCTTATGGTACGTTTTTCAATAATTACAAAATTCCCTTAATGGTAAAAATTTCAATTCGTTCAACGAGATGAAAAATCACGTAGAAAAGATTTTCGCTGAAAAATCTGAGAGATTCTGGAATGACGGAATTTTCAAGTTGCCTGAAAGTTGGAGAAAGGTTGTACAGAGGAATGGCACCTGTATAATTTAATAAATCTATGATAAAATTTAAATCCCCTGCGCTTCAATCTTCCTTCAAAATCGGCACGAACCTTCCGGACAACCCAATAATTAATCAAACTTATTGCAGAGAAACAGTTGAACAGTTACGTGTGTACGTTTCTAAACTAGTGCAAAAAAAGCAAGAAGTTCTGATAAGAGAGTAATTACCTTTTAAGCTGCTCTTTACGTATTGTTCGCCATTTTGTTACACCGTGAAAGGGTTAATGTTGCTTTGATTCCTTCTCTATCGGCGACAAATATTTGGCCGCCGATCGATCAACATTTTTGCCTTCCCTTCCTCGGTTTTTAGTGTGTATTAGTCGCGTGACAGTGCCCTCTTCGTGTCCCGGTTTGTTAACACGCTGTTGCGCGTACAGTTCGACGATGACCGCTCAAACTGTTGTACACGCCATTCCGTGTTGCTCAAAATAATTGAAAGAATTATTAGGTAAACGAACGGACCAAACATGAACGGGAAGATCGTTGCACACACTCCGTTTGTTTAACTTATTACGAAGCGCTTCCAAAGTGCTGCCCGCTAATTTGAGCGATTAGACTTTCGATTGATAGTTTGAGCAGCGTGTTTCACGTTTGGAGATTTTGGATTTTCTTCGAATTTCGATCACTTCACCGAACAGCAATACATTTTGCGTTATTAACGATAATTTAGCTCATTCGAGCAGTACAAGCATTAGCACTTTGAGTATTAGGATTTTTGATCAATTTTTATTTTGTGGGATGGAGATGTGAATTATACATTGATGAAAATTGATTCGTCCGAGTGGATCATAATGATTTAAATCACAGGTTTTCATTAAAGTTTATATACCCACTAGCTGTGGGTATCTCATACACTTAAAATCACCAATTTTGCAAGCCCTTAATTTTAATTTTAACTAGAAAGTTAATTACTTACTAATTTTTATACTGCTTGTTTCAAAATCGGTGGATTTTCAAACAACCTTTCATCGCACCTTTCACCCCCTTGGGGGTTGTTTTTCCGAAAATCTTGGAACTCGTATTTCTTTATTTCTAACCAAAAAGCTAAATATCAGTTTTCATAGTGGTTGCTTCAAAATCGGTGGATTTTCAAACAACCTTTCAACCCGTATTTAACACCGTTAAGGGTGGAATATTAAAAAATTCCATTAATAAATGAGATAAAAGGGGACAATGGGTAAAAGAAAATCATTGTCCAAATTTCGTGTTTCAAAGCTTCAGCAGTTTAGACTCTACGACGATGAATCAGTCAGTCAGTCAGAATATGTCTCTTTATATATATTCGCCTATAGTAGCTCTATATAAGTATATAGTAGTAGTATAGTAGCTCTATATAATTATACTATATATATATAGATTATGGATTATAATAGGTTTCAAAAAGCAAGCTTTTACCATTTTACCATTTTATACCATCGAATACCTCGACACCGGAGGTACAAGTTAGGAATGTTTGTTGTTGAGAATTTTTCGCATCGAACTGTTCCTTCGCCGGACAAATGCGAAATTCACGAGATATCGCGGATAACTGGGCGCCTCATAGACGATTGAATAATATCAGATAAGGGATATCTAAATACTTAACGCCGGCTCTTAGTGCAGCATGCCGATCCCGATTCTCTTTTCCATGGCGATTGGTTTCCCGCATAAATGAAATTCTGCGCAAATGTTCCTCGTAACCACGTTATCAACGTAATTTCCCCACACCTGTTTTCCATGACGTCGCTTCCTCTCGAATCGTTGCGATCACGTGATCACGCGATGCGAGAAGCACAGTCGCGTATCTTTTCGAAAAGTTGCTCGATTAATTTCCTCGATCGTTTTCCCCTTTCTGTGCCCCGCACAGCAAAGATCGTCGAGCCGTTCGAAAAGAAGAAAGAGGGGGAAAAAAGAAACGGAGTGAAGAAGAACAAAATAGGCAGATTTTCAAATTGGAGAGAATTAATATTTCCAATTAATATCGAAATGTAGAGTTTATTTGTTTTCCTTATTTTTCGAACAGATGATCGAGCGATAAATAATCGGAAAAATCGGCTTTGTTGTATATGCTCTGCTGAACATAAAAAAAATATTATTCCGTCCGGGAAATCGCGGAACAATAAACGCGTGATAAACAAAAAGTTTGCGCGTGTACACGCGCGGATCGATTAGCGTCGCGCTGCGAATTTCATTTTAATGGAGTGTAATGGCTTTATGGAAATACGATATAATAATTCGCTGGCTACGGCAAACATGATAAAAACTGCAAACAATTTTGATACATTTCACACATTCTGCACGGTATATCGGCCCGTATAATTTTCAATTTAATTTTATAACTGGATCGCGAACGAACGGGCGCATGCGAGCATCCGTTTACGCTCGTTCGTTCCTCGTTGTTTCGTTAAAAAAAAAGAATAATATATAATTACATGTCAAACTGTCTGTCTGTACAAAATGCAAATTCGTTATTATTATTTCTGGTGCAACAATTACTCGAAGATACATTCGTTTTTTGGTAATTGAAAAGATTAAAGAATTAGAAGTACAAGTGAATAATGATTCTTAGTTGAAGAAACAGATGCGTCAAAGAAACAATGATTTGCAATAAAAATTGTTTAAGTCAAAGGACTTCAAACGGAGTAAAAGCATCGCCTGTTGGTTTTAGTTTTTTAAAATCATTTTCAATTTTATTGTTTCAATTTTCAGAAGAATACTTATAAGATAATCTTGTTATTTAATTTTTGACAAATACAGTAGCGGACAAAAATTTAAGACCAAAGAAACAATGATTTGCAATAAAAATTGTTTAAGTCAAAGGACTTCAAACGGAGTAAAAGCATCGCCTGTTGGTTTTAGTTTTTTAAAATCATTTTCAATTTTATTGTTTCAATTTTCAGAAGAATACTTATAAGATAATCTTGTTATTTAATTTTTGACAAATACAGTAGCAGACAAAAATTTAAGACCAAAGAGTCAGCGAAATTAAAGTAACTAATTTATAAGGAATAGCATGAGAAACAAAATTTGTATTCTGTACAAATCGATAAATAGTGTTCTACCATAATAACACTAAAAATGAATATACACACAATATTTGCATACCATAAAACTATGTTCTATATTTTCCTCTCATCTTAAACTTTTGTTCGCTACTGTGTATAATATATACTTGCCAAACATTCTTTTCTAAAGACCATTTCTTTTTTAAATTATCTACTATCTTCCATTTAAAGCATAATTTAAGCATATCAGGGTTAAATTAATTCTGATATCATTTCCTACCAATTAACTAAAATACCACGGAAAAAAAAGCTCGTACAAGTTTTACAGGTTATTTAAACAAAAAAAGAGTTTTCTCAACCAACGATTATGAATCGATGAGAGGTGTGCACAACTAAAAAAAAAAGAAAAAAAAAAGAAAAAGAATGTGGTGGATGGTATGTTTCTCCGTGCGAGGATTTAAGCAGGCAAATGTTATTCCATTCTGTTTCATGCGTGACATAATACCAGCAGCGCCCCTTTTAATTAACGTTACTACAATTAACCAACACTCTCGCGGATGGGACAAATATTTGAGTGGCGAGGTTACTTATCTCTATCTACGGGCCTCTTCACTGCAAATTTCCTCGTATTCGGTTTGAAATACGCTTTCTCCTTTCCCGCTGCACACTCTTCTTTTTTTTTTCTTTCCATTTTCGTGTTTTCGCCAGAAGACCGCTAACGACACGTTAACATAGCGAGACGAAATTCACACTGACATTTTTTTGTCGTGTTAACTATCACTTATATCGAAAAACGATTAATTGTAATCGATTAATCATTTTTTTCTATTTTTTTTAACGAAGCTGGTAGTAAATTAGCAAAGCGAGACGAAATTTGCATTGGTTCTTTTTCTTTCACGTTAACTATCACTTATATCTAAGAACGATTAATTGTAATCCATCAATTGTTTGTTTCTATCTTTTTAACAAAATTGGTAGTAAATTAACAAAGCGAGACGAAATTTGCACTGATTTTTTTTTGTAGCGTTAACTATCACTTATATCGAAGAACGATTATTTATAATCGATCAATCGTTTGTTTCTATTTTTTTAACGAAGTTGGTAGTAAATTAACAAAGTGGGAAGAAATTCGCACTGATTTTTTTTTTGTAGCGTTAACTATCACTTATATCGAAAAACGGTTATTTATAATCGATCAATTGTTTGTTTCTATTTTTTTAACAAAGTTGGTAGTAAATTAACAAAGCGAGACGAAATTCGCACTGATTTTTTTTTGTAGCGTTAACTATCACTTATATCGAAGAACGGTTATTTATAATTTGATCAATCGTTTGTTTCTATTTTTTTTAACAAAATTGGTAGTAAATTAACAAAGAGAGACGAAATTTGCACTGATTTTTTTTCTTTCACGTTAATGCTCACTTATATTGAAGAACGATTAATTGTAATCGATCAATCGTTTGTTTCTATTTTTTTAACAAAATTGGTAGTAAATTTTCTGCAACAGGATTACGCACGAAGTAAGTTGAAGCTTAATTATTTCAAAATGAATGTTTAAATATTTAAGATATTTGGAGCCTATTAATCGGCTTTTTGCGTGCTTCGTTTGCAAATTTTATAACGTTCCTTTATACCGAGATAACGCGTTTCAGAACATCATATGTATACTGTAAGGAAATATTAAGCTACTAATTACCATTATATATAACTATTAACTTAATAATAAAATCATTAGCGATGCATCCACGCCAAAATGAGCCGATTAGGAGTGCGTATGTTGAACAACTAGCGGTCGGAAAAGTACAGTTTATTTGCTAAAAAATTATAAAAGTCGAACGAACGAATTGGAAAATTTTTTAGAGATTGCAGCCTTGATCATGTAATGTAATTGAAATATGTTCTGAATGGGAGTATTATAGACAATTTAATTATCTGTCAATAAATTATGAAGTTCGTAACTGGATTCAGACACTTTAAATTGAAATATCTATTTATAATTATTTACATTTCATTTGTTGCTACTTGTGATTTAAATTCCAATGGATAAATTGAATTTTAATGACGAAGCTTTGTCTCAGTGAAACACTATCGAACCGTTCACTCATTACGATCTACGATCCTCGTTCCGATGCAGATAGCTAATAACGTATCCCATTTCTTATCGCGTGCATTAATCACGAGCTCGATAACTCTTCGAAATTGCTCCAAATTACCAGTCGCAGGTCAAGTAATTAACTATCGTATAAGCTGATCGCCTCGTTTCTATGAACCGCCATACTTTTTATTCCCTTTTTATTTACCCTTACCTCTGCTTAACGTCGACCCACTTTTCCCCTTTTCCCAAGTTAATCGTGAAAATTGTTAATAACTCTTGTCGATGCGAATAGATGTTAGAAAAGAGAAAAGAGTCTTTAAAAAATTTTAATTATGGCGTTGTACTGTTGAAAAATTGAGGTGTACACGTAGGTCAAAAAACTTATTTAATCGTAAAAGTGTGAGTCCCATACACCCCACGTGGCCTGAACAGAAAGTCTTCAAAAAATGGTCCGGTACGAAATTTGTACAATACTATCGACGCATATATGCGTCCATAGAGTCCTTACGAGTAACTTCCAACAGACGCATATATGCGTCCATAGCACTCAAAAGGCTAAATACTATCGACGCATATATGCCTCCATAGTTTCTACGAGCAACTTTCGTCAGACGCATATATGCGTTCACAGCACTCAAAAAGTTAAATACTATCGACACATATATGCGCCCATAGCTCTGAAAAGGTTAAATATTATTGACGCATATATGCGTCCATAGTCCCTACTCGCAACTTTCGTCAGACGCATATATGCGTTCACAGCACTCAAAAAGTTAAATACTATCGACGCATATATGCGCCCATAGCTCTGAAAAGGTTAAATACTATCGACGCATACATCCGTCCATAGTCCCTATTCGCAACTTCCGTCAGACGCATATATGCGTCCATAGCACTCAAAAGGTTAAAAATCGCTCACCCAACAAGATAATAGATATTAGTCCCATATCGAAGCACGAAATCAGGGTTTCCCTCTCTACAACCACAAACGCTCGAAGTTTTCCGAGTAGTAGCGTAGAAAATGAAAAAGAAAACGCATCGTCGCGACGCCATCACAAACCAACCCCTGTGTTTCCACCCCCTTTCGTCCCTCTTCACCCTATTCGTAATTTCTTGGTCGCGAAGCGGATTAGCGAGCAGGAGATCCCTGTATATACCCTAACCCGAGACGAAAGGCAAAGTCTGTCAGAGGTTCGCGCATTTGCGCGAGCGAGCGCGCGCGTAATCGCGCCCACTCGTTTGTGTGTGTGTGTGTGAACGTGTGTGTGTGTACGTGTTCAGGACAGCGCGGCCCGGTTTACTTAGGTGCGGCCGAGAAATTGAAATTTTCGTAAACGGATTAGGGGGTCCGGCCGCACGACAAACTCCTTGTTAATTAGAATGTAATCCGCCGCTTAATGGGACGTCCGCTAATAAAATCACCGGGCACACACGTTCCCGCGATCTGAGACACCAATCTCGCCGGAGACCAGCGGAAATTGAATGTCCCGCGTCTGGAGAACACTCGCCGGGTCTGATTGCATCGCGGCACGGTTTAAGGATCGGCTCGAGGAAGATACACAGGCATGGGGGGTTCCGTTTTAATTTGTTCGTGCCGAATGTTAGGATACGGTGCAGGAGATTTCTTTGGCTTCCTTTTTTGCCACGCGAAATTTACTTATTTATTTATTCATTTATAGGGGATTAACCCTTATGACTAATATGATTAATAATATAAATATTGGAATGAAAATTATATGACTTCTGAAACGAATAAAGATTGTTTCGAATTACTTTAATATTATTATTTACACGTGATTGTAGCATTTAAAGTCTGACAGTTGAAAACTTGTAAGTCAACATATGATGGGAATAAGTTGGAGTTGTCGGTCGATATTCATGCTTAAAAGTAGGAGTGTTAAGGGTTAATCTATTAGAGAATTGCAAAGAAATTATTAGAGTTAGGTATGAAAATATAACAATGGTAACATAGAGAGAAAAGTAAAAATATAGAAATGGAAGAGAAGTGTATAAAAAGAAGTAAATTTTACAGAAAAGAACGGTGTAGTAGTTATTTTATAGGGAAAATATAATAATGGTAACAGAGAGAAAAGTAAAAATATACAAATGGAAGAGAAGTGTATAGAAGTAAGTAAATTTTATAGAAAAAAGCGGTGTAGTAGCTGTTTTATAGGGAAAATATAATAATGATAACAGAGAGAAAAGTAAAAATATGCAAATGCTGTGTATTGTGTGTCACACATTTTTTAGTATGTACAGATTTGTGCACATTAACGCATGTTTCGTGTACGTATACGGATGAAATAGATAAAAAATGTGAATGTAGAAAAATTTAGGTATACTGTATGATGATAAGTACTGTAGCGTATGGGAATGAAAATAAAAATGGTTTTAGTAAACGAGTACTAAACTCTTGAAGGAAATCTCGCAGCGAAAGGGTTAATATTATGCTCAAGAAACCCTCATAGTGTTTTCTTACATCAAATTATTACAATAAGTATGTTACGCTCTTTTTAGTAGACCTTGTTTCCTATAAAGAACACAGTGATTAATTTGAAACTAAGTTGAACTTAATCGTATAACTGCATACAAGCAAACGCCATGATTTTGCGTGAAAAAATACTGATTCATAGGAAATGGTAAGTCTTCAGACATCCATTTTGTATGCATACACTTTACACCATCGACATTACGTAATATCGTTTGAAAAGCGTCGAAGAACACTTTTCTTTGATAAAGTCCTTCTTTCCTCTCAAGAAAACCGACATTCTGTCTCTCTCAAGGGGAGCACCAGCGCGGAAAGGGAATCGATTCCGTCTTTATTTGGTTATCGTTACGTAACGCCTGTAACCTGACGTTGTAAGCCCTCCCGTAATTTCCCCATACGCCGCCATGGAGAGGTTGTGCGAGCGCGCCCGAAATTCTCCCTCACGGAAGTCCTATGGGAATCGAAACAACGTATTAACCATTCTGGAAAGTGCAAGGGTACAAAAATCCCAAGGAACTAAACGTACAAAAATATTCAAGTATCGAGAAATAAGAAAGGAAAGATGGGAAAAATTAGGTATGCAAATTAATTCGGTGTCTTTGCATTTAACCCTTTGTGTCTTCCGTTCAAAATAAAATACCTTTCCTGCCCTATGGTGATTTGAAAGTAGCAACATTATAGTCTAAGGAACATTAAAACAATCATAATAACTTGGTATAATTTCACCTAATAATAATAAACAATTTGGCGTTCGATAAGGAGTATTTGAGGTACTGCATTGTTTTTGTTTTTGAACCGAAGAAAAATGCTTCTGAAGCTAAAGAAATGGTTTGTTCCGCTTTTGGTAGTGATGCTGTGATGTATAAAACGTGCAAAGAGTGGTTTCAAAGATCTGACAAGCAAAAGAAATTTGTTGTTTGAAAAAACTAAACAAAGTTTGAAAAAGCTAAATAAGGGCTTGCGTTGCAACCAGGTGTTACCCACCAATGCTTATCGCAACGTTTACTTCAGTTAGGAAAAATTCGAAAGTTAGTAAGATGGGTTCTGCACGAAAAAGGCACCGAATTAATTAGTACACCTGATATTAGAATTTTTCAAAATTCACAGAGGAACTATAAACAACGGAAATCAAGCAACAAGCACAAAGAAACGGAAAACTCTGACTCCCTTTCATAACGAATACCCACGTTAAAGAGAAAACAAAGGTAGCAAACCTTTAAAACCGAAATTTAAAGATTCTGACCAAAAGAAAGGGAGAAAAAGAAGCGAGAAAGGAGGTCTAGTCGGAAGGGTGAATCCAGCGGACCATAGAAAGAGATCCGTGAGGTCTTCGCGAGCAAAAAGCTCGGCGAGGAAGGAGCCATGAGGAGCAAGAAAGAACGCGGAGCGGGAAGTACGAGAAGGCGAAGAGGAGGGAAAGATGCGACTGCTGACGCGTGTGGGAGCGGCTATCAGCGAATATGAGCACGTTTATCAGCGTGGGGGGTTACGGAGCGTCGGCCATGTTGAACGGGCCTGCGTGTTCCAGCTCCCTGCTGTGTCTCTCCCACTCTCCATCTGCCTCTTCCTCTCCTCTCTTTCTCTCTATCCCCCTTCCTCTCCGCGATCGCTATCTCGCCTCTCTCTCTTTCTCTTAACGTTTCCCTCTTCGCTCTATCCTTCTTCCTTCCTTTCCATACTCTCTTTTCTATTTCCCTCGCCCTCCTTTTATTCTCTCTCTCTCCCCCTCTCCCTATATATTTCTCCACGTTATCTCTATTCTTCTCCTCTCTCGGAATACTCCTCTTCTTTCCCACACTCTCTCATCCTACCCCATTTCCCCTCTCCTTTCTCTCTCTTCTCCCCTTCACAATCCCATCCAACCCCTCCCTCTTCATCCATCCTCCTCCTTTCGCCCTTCCACACGCGCAACCGACTCCGTCTCCCTTTAACCCATCCCAATACCATCCCCTCTCTGTCACTCTCTCTCTCTCCTCGTTCCTTCTCCTCGTCTGGCTCTCTCCCGCCCCTTCACCCTACCCCCTCCCGCTGTGCTCGTCCCTCTCAGTCGGACGAAGGCGCGTCAATACCTCGGCCGAGCGTGCTTTGCACCCCGCGAAGTCTCATGGGTCGCGTTCGCTCGGGCCAACCAGAAGGCAAGCTGATACCCAGGCGTAGCGATGGCAACGCTTTCCTCGCTCGACCACCGCCGCCGCCGCCGGGCAGCCGGCTCTCTCCTGTCCCCCCTCCCCCTCCCTTCGGCCTACGGTCTCTCCAGGGCCCCCTGTCGTCACGCTTCGGCTCTCTTCTTCGTTCCTCCCCGCTGTCCTCGCGGAAAATCACGGGGAAAGCGAAGGAGGACGCGGTGAGATTCGACGGACATCCTCCGGGGATCGACGCCAGGATTCAGACGCCGTTCACTGGGCTACCAGGCTGACTGGCGATCGAAATTTAGGTTGGCGAAGGGATTGGACCGAGGAGCGGAGTTCAGAGGCGAGGTTCTTTTTTGGGATCCGTGCGGATTGTAGATTGAGCGCCTTTTAAGGTGCAATAGCATATCTGTTTGGGTTGTTTTTGGTTGGTATTGGAAATGGGGTTTTGTGTTGCTAAATAAAATAGAGTCTTACTTGAAATACTGTAAGACTTTATTATATGACAGGAGGAACGTAAAACTCTGTTTAAACTTTGCAAGCTTTGTCGTGAGACCAGCAAAATGCAGTGGTCGAAATTCCTACGACCTTGTCGGGATCCTTCAGCCCCTTTTTCATACTTTCTAAAATGCCAGATGTGGTTTGGGTGCTTGAAAGATGCCCTTCGGAAAATACTAGTTAAGAGAAAGCTGGTTTATGGTTCATTTTTACTTCGCAATATTTTTGTATTCAATTTCTAACAGGTGAGAACGCAAGGAAAGCAAAAGTTCAATCGTTTGCATTGGGTCTTAGGGAGTTATTTTCAGCAGTTGGAGAATGAGTGAGATAGGAAATAGGTTTACACTATACTCACTGGCGGTTAGGGTATACTTATTCGCGATGAAGGAATCAAATTGAAAACTATATTTAAAAAATACCTAATACGAGGGAAAGAAACCGTAATATTTTCAAACGTGTAGGTGTCACAATAAATTTACCAAATATCCACGAAAAATTACGAATTGGTCATTTTGACCGGTCTTGGTAGTTATAGTGTTAATTAATGGTTCTTAATTTTAGCTTCGATCTTCTAATTAATTTATACCTGTTTCATACAGTTTCTTTATTCATCGATTTTTCTGTTTTACAATTAACCTACCCTTGTCTTTCCATTTTTATTTAGTAACACATGTTTCAACCTTCTATTCATTCAAATTCGTCAAACACAACCCTATTACCCCCAGATAAAATATCTATTATAAACATTTTGCACTTTAAATTTTTCTCTTAATCTGAATTCTACTTGTAATAATTTTCGTTCAAGTTAATTGAAATCCATGAATTAAGAATAAAGGAGACAGCGAGTGGTGTGCAGGTTTTTCCATTTTCCTGCGTATTCACAGATCCGCGTCGCGAAGACGTCGTTTCGGCGGAACGACGAGAGGCAACGGTCTATGAAATATTAAAACACCCTGTGAGACAGGGGTTGCGCGTTCCCCGAGCCTCTCCTCGAAATGAATTCCAGCCGGAAGCCGGTTCACGGGAGAGCTGCACTCAATAATTCTTGGGCAACGGCAAGAAATTCGGCGTTTTTTCGCCCGGCTCTCGTGTTTGCTCGTTCGTTGAACGTGCGAAGTTGTTATCCGAATTTATGGCCTGCAATAATTATTACCAATATATCATAAAGGACTTTCTTTTAGCCTAAGATATTGTTTCGTTGCAAAAAAAAAACGTTGTCTCGTTGAGTTAGAAGGCGCGAAGTAAATGGGGAGAAGTTTTTAGTATCTGCAGTTTATATAAAAAACTAGTTGTTGCTCGCGTTTTTTTTTCATAGTGCTTGCTTCAAAATTAGCGGGTTTTCAAACAAACTTTCATCCCTTATTTTACTCTGTTGAGGGTTGATTTTCCAAAAACGTTGAAACACGTATTTCTTTATTTTTAACCAAAAAGCTAAATACCAATTTTCATAGTGCTCGCTTCAAAATCGGCGGATTTTCAAACAATCCTTCATCCCTTATTTTACTCTGTTGAGGGTTGATTTTCCAAAAACGTTGAAACTCGTATCTCTTTATTTCTAACCAAAAAGCTAAATACCAATTTTCATAGTGCTCCTTTCAAAATTGACGGATTTTCAAACAATCCTTCATCCCTTATTTTACCCCTTAAGGGTGGAATGTTAAAAGGTCCTCCCTTAGTGCGTGCCTATGTCATAAAAGGAACCCATTGTTCAAATTTCATATTTTTAATTTTAATAGTAGCAGTAGTTTAAGCTTTGGGATAATGAATCAGTCAGTCAGTCAGGATATCTCTTTTTATATAAAAAATAGATTGGATTGTTTGCCGTTACAATTCTTGTTCTAGCATTAAAGACAACAATTTTAAGCGAAACTGAACTACAACGATCAAGTTGTATAATTTGTTAAAGTTGTTAAAGTGAAGAAGTTAAAAAGGGCAACTATAATAAGCGAGAAATGCAATGAAACAGAAGTTACATCCACGTTGTTTAACTTTTTTACGAACGACAAAATTGGCAAACCCTTCAAACAACCGCCAACATCTCCTCTAAAAATACCTTTACAACAGTTTTAATCGAATTAATTCGAAATAACCGGTTTAAAGAGCGGAGTCGTTCAATCTCGAACACCGTTCTCCCAAAAGGGAAACGGAATTTGACATCGAGTCGAGGGTTTACTCTTCGCGGGGCCTCGTTGCAACCCTCTTGCCGGCAATTTTTTTTTTTTTTTTTTTTTTTGTTTCATTTCGTTCACGTTCCTATTTTACGTCGGCGGAGCTCGCGTGTTTGTTCTCGAAATTTGAGAGCTCGCACACGATCGTCGACCGGCAGTCGCGGTTATTTTTAATCGCGCGAGCGAATTAAAACGGGAATCGCTTTTTTTTTGTTCATCCCGCGCGAATTATTTTCAGACACGTTCCGTTTCGGTTAACCAACGTTAATTTTTCGTTTTAGTACACGACCGAACGCGAATCCGTGTAAAACGCGAATCTGTTGGGCGGACGGGCATCGAAGCTATCGCTTACTTTTTATAATAATAATAATAATAATTTTATTTATGGGCTAGTAGCCCTTTTACATAAGTTGCGAATTATGCAGACAATTATTACGAACAATAATACAAAACAATTTAGATATGAATAAAGAACAATTCCAAGAACTTCCTGTTTGGATACAAGTAAATCTTAACCCTTTCGCTTCGATCGCCGGATATATCCGGCATCTTGCAAATATGTAAATACCTAAAAATATGTAAACTGAAATCGATCTAATGTTATTAGAATAACTAATATAATTTTGTATAAGCTTTTCCATATTACAAATTTGAACTATACTTGTTACACTAGACCAACGATTGTTTTATTAAGCACAAGTGCATATTTCTGGAGCCTACTTTCGTTCAGTGACTGCACTGCCAAAGTGAAAGGGTTGAAAAAGAAATTGGGTTTTTCTGACGAAACGCCCAGACTGAATAAAGTTGTTGTTAATTGTTTTGTAATGCTGATAACTTCGATCATGGTTGGTGATTAACAGTCACCTCTCGAGGGCTAAGGGTTAATAGCTGACCAATTTTAGAGTATTGTACAGGTTTAGAATTCGGTTGCTTTTTTTTAAACGATTAGAATGACATAAGTAACCTGTCAAATTTCACGGTGCAACACAGGACGGTATGTAACTAAATACTAAGTGATTCCAATAAAGCTCTAATACGCGTGAACCCCTGTAAGGTTTCGCAGGCCGAGCCACCCCATGGTGTTACGCCCCAGCGATACAGTTATTGTCGGGTTTACCCTTTGCACTTCATTATAGATGAATGGAACTAAACGCCACGCACTATAACCCAAGAATAATTGGCGTGAACGAATCCAGACAATTCATTCCCTATATTCTACCGCCTGCCGACTATTTTTACCCTCCGATCTACTTTAGCCCATCCCCTGTAACCAATCGCGTATAACGCTTACATTCCACCTTTGTTCCACAATTATTCATCTTCTCTAATTTCCTTTTTTAACACTTTGCCAACCAAATGGGAAGATATCCCATTTTTTCCTCAACAAAGCGCTGCCATTGATTCTATTTACTTTTGTTATTAGTTAGTGAAATTTGAACAATGGCGTAGGCACCCGCTAAGGAAGGATTTTTTTCACATTCCACGACTAAGGGAATTAAATAGGGATTGAAAGGTGGTTTGAAAATCCGCCGATTTTGAAGCAACCACTATGAAAACTGGTATTTTGTTTGTTGGTTAGAAATAAAGAACGTTTTCGAAAAATCAACCCGTTTGTTTGAAAATCCGTCAATTTTGAAGCAAGCACTACATAATTACATAAAACATTATACATCGGCCATACATTTTTTGATTAAATTCAAAGTTCAAATGTGACTCGCAATCGCATCGTGGTACGATCAGAATTAACACTAGAACTACCAAAAGGAGTCGAATTGACCAATTTCTAATTTTTGATGGGAATTTGGTAAATTTACTGCGACCCCTACACATTTAAAAATTTAATACGATTTTCATCATGATTACTAAAATCTATTTTCTTCATATCAGGTAATTTTTCATATAATTTTCAACTTTATTTCATCGTCGCAAGTAAGTGTACCCTGATCGTAGGTAGCTCCTAGTGTTAATTCTCTGCACAAATCCATCCGTTTATGACGTCTAATTTCTCGTTCCTCGAAAGATCAACACGAACCCAGCTCCAACAAGCTCCCCTCTTTCGATCGTCCAGCAAAACAGAAAAAGTTTCCGGGATCCCCGCGCAATATTTGCGAACAACCGATCGTTACAAGCGTTGCTCCGCTGATTTGCGGAAGCGGCCGCAGCGGGATCAGCGGTGATCAGCGGCGAAAATCGGGCGAATCGGCTGGCAAAGGACGAGCGACCTGCTCGCGCGCTATCATCGCGGGGCTTGTTTGGATTTACCGATAACAAACAGGCCTGCTAGAACAAAGTCGGCCCCGAATTACGTTCTACGCGCCCTCCGCAAACGTTCGAGCCCGGGCCGGGCCTGATGATCGGCTCGGCCCTTTGATCGAGCTGGATCCGAGGTGTAACAAAAGGATCAGCCGGTTTAAAACAATCGACCGGCCATGTCACGGGCTAATCCGGTTAAGGATAATGGCGCGTAATTAGCCGATCGATGGATCGAACCGCGAGAACGAGCATGTGCGGTCCTGCCTTTGATCCGTCACACCTGACTTCACCCCGTCGACCCCGCGATTGCCGTGCTTTTTTGGGGGTGGTTGGGGAGGGGGTTGGAGGAGTTCGATCTGCAAAAAGTGGATTAGTATGATGGGGGTCGGAGGTGGGATCGGGAATTATGCACTGGTTAAGGCGCGAGGGTTGCTTCCGACCGATCTGTTTGACGAGCCATTGTTCGGGGGTGTTTTCGGGGTGGATTCGACTGTTTATGGATTAGTCCTTGGCGTCGCTCGGATAGGGGGCGGGAAGCAGGTGGTAGAATTATAATTTTGAGAGAATCTTTGAAATTCTGAGTGAAATCGAAGGGCATATGTGGTAGAACGTTGAATTATTGGAATTCATTGGGGGACAGGTGAATTCGAATAAACAATTCTTAATCTTATGTTGTATCGTCTTAAATGAAAAGTTGTGAATTTTTCTTATGCCATAAATTAAACAGTTTACAAATATAGATGACTTTTAGGCGAAACATTGAATACTTGGTAAGGAAAACTCGGTATGAAAATAAGTTATACACGTTCAGTTGCGAATATTTGAATTTTGAATGATAACTGAAATTAGGATGGTCAACGTTCTACCGCAATTAAATGTAAAGTCTCTGATCTTATAAAATAGATTAGAAACAACAAAATTTCACTATACTTTTTCTAATGATGTGGAATCTTTACAAATAGATTAATCGATTAGATTGGAGAACCGTGTATCGATTATCGAACGTACTCGAATCGGTTGGAACGTTGTAAAGCTAACGCGACGCGGATTTTTCCATCAAGCATCGCATCGATCGTGTCGTTTGGCTCCTGTGACCGTCGGCGTAATGATCGCTGACCATGATCATCATCCCTTGGTTATCCCCGCGCAAATCCATATGCTATAGCGCCTGGCACGTCCCGCCACATCATCGTCTCGTTTATAGACGGCTACACACGGGCATTTCGTGCGTGAGCTTCGAAATAATAATTGAATTCGTTCGACAACTATAGCAGAGGTCGACGGATCTGCTCGGCCAAGGCTTGCAAAGTGTGATCTCATTAGCGATACGTCGGTTCGACCAGGGAAAATTGTTCGCTATTGTTTCGATTCAATTGTAACAATTTGCTCTCGAGAAAATTAGGTTTCAGGGGGTAAATAGAAATCTTTTGAAATATAAAAATTGTGAGTGAATGGGCAAAATAACCAAGTATTTTATTTAAATAATGATCAAACAGGGAACTGGACGACGAACAAGACAGTATAATGATCACGAAAAATCGCTTCACTCTGTAATACTTTCTCTCTCTCTCTCTCTCCCTTTCCTCCTCTCTTCTTCTCTCGTCGTCCTCTTTTAAATTCTCAAGCTCTCTCTCTCTCTCTCTGTCTCTCTCTATCTTTGCCCCTTCTAAATTCCTCTCCCTCTCTTTGCCTCTTCTAAATTCCTCTCCCTCTTCCTCTCTCCCTCTTCCTCTCTCCCTCTCTCTTCGTTCACTTCTAAATTCTCTCTCTCTCAATCCCTCTTTCTTTTTTCTCTTTCTCTCTTTCTCTGTCTCCCTCTTTCACTCCCTCTCTTTCTCTCTCTCTCTCTCCCTCTCTCTGTATATACATATGGATCTGTATTCTCTGATTGCTGTTAATGCACTAAGTGTCTTAAACAAACATTTAGGATACGTTATACAAATATCTAATAATATGCAATGCATAACACTTTTTCCAATATGGCAGACAATGGAATTCTATTGTAAGGTTAGTTTGTAAGGTATAGCCAAAGATGAAATAGTATACTTTATTTCTCTTAAGCAGTGCATTTTATTTAATGATTTTTACTTTCAAAGCAAACTGTCATTGTATGTCAAGGGGTTAATTTTGAAAATATGGAATTCCTCGTTCCAAGATTATCGCGAGAAACTTTTTGTTTAAACCAATGGGACGTAATAGCGATCAAGTGTTAATGGATTAAAATTTGTGATACACCAGAAAAAAGTTCTTAATCGATTTTCCGGAGAAACTCGCAGGATTAGCAAGATCTTCGAGGTTCGTTTGCGCAGTTCCTTACGCGGCTAAGGGACGATCGATCGCAATTTGCCAGTTAACCTGATTGCCTCGAGTAACCATTTCCGTAATTGTAGTGGACCACGGTCATCTCTTGATCATTGTCTCGTAAATCCACACTCCGCGCTGTCCGGCACGTCGCGAGCGCAGCCGATCGAACTGTTTGCATGATTCCTCGCGTCCCGTTGCGCTTTTCCGAAACGTTTCGTTTAGGCGGATTCTCAAACTGTTTCTTTCCATATTAGGAATGTTACTTGAACCAGAATTGAAAATGAAAGGAACATTACTGATTAAACGTGATTAACGCTACACTTTGAATTCAAAGGTGAAATTTTAATTGTGCCGGAAATATCCTAAAAATAAGATTCCTTAATTTGTAATAATGATAATCTTCAGTTCAGTTAGGTTGCAATATTTTTAATAACGTAAAACAATTTTCACAAATTAAAATTATATTTATTCACTATATATATAACTATATATTTATAACTAACTACATACATTAAACCAATATACATATATAAATACAAAATAATATTTATAAATTAAATCGATATATATAATATTTATAAATTAAGAATTATATTCATTATATATACATTTATTTAAAGAAAAATAAAAACTGGAGTAAGTGCTACTCCATTACGTCACGAAGTTTCTGCAAACTCGTATAGAATTGCCATTTTTCGAACAAACTCCAAATCCCCTTACAACCCACTTTTTATCTAAGCTCGAAATTCAACAAAAATCCGTTCGCCAGTCTCCATTATCGAAATTAACAGGGATTCTCGATCGATTCCCGGTGTAGTCCAGCGATACTCCGTTGCGTGTATCCACTTTAGAAAATGAATACGTCAATTCGAACGGTTGCCCGGCAGAACGGCGGTTCTCTGCGAAGAGGAGACAACGTGGAACGAAGGATCGTCCTTGGTGTGTTTACCATCGGGAGAAGCTTCGACGACGGAGCACCGGTTAGAGGGGGTGGGTAGGGGTGGACGTGGTATAATTAATCACCGCTCATCCATCAACCGTCTCCGACATTCGCGGTCACTTCGGCCACGATAATAGATTTCGCCTCGTCCGGGGATCGAGTGGACGCGCCTGCGACGCGATAACGCGTCCTGTGCAATTGATCGTGGAAGGTGATAAGGGCGGGCTGGGTTTCCAAGGAAAGTTGAAGGAAATTGAGAAATCGGGGTGTTTCGAGGTTCGAGAAGAGTGCGTCGCGCTTCAAAACAAGGTGGCTTCAGATACGAAAATTTTTCGATATCAGTCGACTGCAGTAGGTTACGTTAATCGAAACAACTAGCTAATTAACGAGCATCATTAATTTACTGAATGCGAACGTGAGGTAAGGCCACGCGTCTAGAACAATTCCCCCATCTCGTTGTCTTCGTGAACAAGCGAACCAGGAGAGGATTAATCGAAGTCGAATTTGGTAATTATTGGCCGCGACATTATGCCGGACGCCTCCGGCTCGTCGACGAATTTGCGGCCGTGGCCCGCGGAATCGCTCGATTTTACTTCGCGTTCGCGTAATTTATGCGCGCTAAGCAAACAGGCTGGGGCCGGGTTGCCGGTTAAAATAATCCGGAAGTTCCGGTGATTATTCGGAACGGGAGAGGACCTTTCTCTCTCTCTCTCTCTCTCTCTCTCTTTCTCTTTCTCCCTCTCTCTCAGTCTTTCCCCTCTGTCTCTCTCTTTATCTCTCTCACCCTCATCCCTCACTCCCTCTCCCTCTTTCCCACTCTTTCTTTTTCTCTTTTTCTCTCCCCCTTTCTCACTCTCTCTCTTTTTCTCTCTCTTTCTTTCTCTGTCTCTCTTTCTCTCTTTTATCTCTCTCTCTCTCCTCCGAGCAACTGGGATTCGGGGACGATCGTTAAAAACATGCCTGTTTACATTTAATAAACGACTACGCCCTCCTCCCCCTCCCCCTCCTCACCCTCCGCCGCCCTCTCAGCCCCGTTTCCACGGCTTTTAATCGCGCTCGTTAACGGTAATTATTCCTAATCAATGGCGACCGTCCCGTTTTAATTCGTCGGTCGAACGATAACGATGTGTTTGGCGCTGGTTTTGAAAGTGTTCCGCGTGAAAGTGTTCGTCGGTCGTGTTTGGATCAGAGACGGGGAGG
The DNA here is from genome assembly GCA_033822845.1 of Tetrapedia diversipes. Taxonomy (NCBI): domain Eukaryota; kingdom Metazoa; phylum Arthropoda; class Insecta; order Hymenoptera; family Apidae; genus Tetrapedia; species Tetrapedia diversipes. The sequence goes on along the minus strand of JAOPTO010000750.1, from coordinate 39,177 downwards.
GTTAACGAGGGTGTGATCGGTTAGACTTTAAACGGCGGTTGTTGGATGCGTTGTTGCTTTCGGTTTAGTGTCGCGATTTATAGGGGCTGTCGGGTGTTTTATTGAAATTGCGGAACAGCGGTGAAATTAGTGCTGTTTACTTCAGTTTGATAAATGTATTAGACTAGTTACGTAGGTATGCCGTTTGGGTGTAGAATTAATTACGAACGTATTTACGCGTTCGAGTTATATTATGAAATTCAGAAGATAATCCTCGTCTGTAAATTTGTCTTAAAGTCTCTTAAAACCTGTTAATAAAGTAGGCGAAGAGAAATATAAAAGAATCGTTCTGAAAACGTAGGATGGTTCGAAACATTAGGTTTTTTGGTATTTACTCTATATATCAGCCATAATTCATTGTGCCGAAATGCAATACCTAAAAATGGTAAGTTTTTGCAAGAAACCTCGTTCAATCTTATCTCTCCATTCCTACTTAGAAACTTCTAACCATAATTCCTGTTAAAAAATAAATAAACTTCATATCAAAAATCAACCAAGAGCTTAAACATCGAATCAAAACTCTTAAAAGCCTGACAGACAAAACCTCCATACTTGGTACAAATCTAAACACATATTCATACCGCCTATTTCCCTCTCTTTCGTTCCTAAATCTGCCATCCGTCAGATCTACACATTTGGGGGTTGCAAGGTATCCCAGCACGATCAAAACGAGGAAACGAGCCTCAGTCCAATTTTCAGACTCACCATCGGCTCATTCGATCCTCGTTTCCGCGTGAACCTTCAACCAACGAGGAGCAACCAGAAGCAAAGAGCGAGGGGAGGAGAGGTTTCGCACCCTTTATCAAGCTGGAGACAAATAACGAGATCATTGCTCGCACGGAAAAATGTCCCGTATGTATATGACTGTTCGATAAACAGGGGCGATTTGGTGGATTCTGTGCGTCCGCTCCACTAAACGCTGCCATTCTCCTGCTAATTCCCCCGGCCAATCCCCTGGGATCCCCGTACCTTGCACCCCTTCCTTCCCTCGACTCATCCGCGATAAACTCGGCCGTATGCGCCCCGTCGACAACTGTCGTCGTCTTCCCGCGCTCCGATCCTCCGATTTTGTTCGTGCCCAAAAGCACAAGTCTTTGTTGTGATCGCTGATGTCCCGTACAATAGGGGCGGTCACGGGCGCTGCTCGTCGGGGGTGGATTTAATTGTTGCTCCCGGCCTATTTAAACGCATTCTGATGTCCGGTATTTCGTGCGAGGGGCGAGAGCACGGTATATAAGTTCGATTCGTTTCTTTTGTCGTTCGAAACGATAAATTCGAATGTTTATCGATAATTGAACCAATTTAGTTTACCGGTAATGTAATAACGATTAGAGAATAGAGGATACGGAATTCTAATAATCATAATAATAATAATAATAATAATTCTAATAATAATTCTAATAAGAATTTTAATAATAATAATAATAATAATAATAATAATCATCATCATCATCATAATAATAATAATTCTAATAAGAATTTTAATAATAATAATAATAATAATAATAATCATAAGAAGAAGAAGAAGAAGAAGAATTCTAATAAGAATTTTAATAATAATAAAAAGAAGAAGAAGAAGAATTGTAATAAGAATTCTAAAATAATAATAATAAGAAGAATTCTAAAATAATAATATTAATAAGAATTCTAAAATACTAATAATAAGATTAATTCTAATAAGAATTCTAAAATAATAATATTAATAAGAATTCTAAAATACTAATAATAAGAATAATTCTAATAAGAATTCTAAAATAATAATATTAATAAGAATTCTAAAATACTAATAATAAGAATAATTCTAATAAGAATTCTAAAATAATAATATTAATAAGAATTCTAAAATACTAATAATAAGAATAATTCTAATAAGAATTCTAAAATAATAATATTAATAAGAATTCTAAAATACTAATAATAAGAATAATTCTAATAAGAATTCTAAAATAATAATAATAATAAGAATTCCATTAATAATAATTGAGGTTTCTTCACATTTATCGTAAAGAGCAGTCATTAAGCTTACTTTTACGATCAAATTCTACCGAACTTCATTCCAATTGTCACGATGTGTCTTGAGTTGAACCTGTTCCTCGCTGTTTCCGGGGAAAAAGGTTTCGAATGAAAAAATGAGAAAAATTCACGTATCATTTTCAAAACGTTTTAATTGTTCCCTTTGCATTTATTATAAAAAATAAATAACCGTTCCCTCATCCACCCTCAATACCACTCAAATTTCCATCTCGATTGATCAACATAAATCAACACCGCCCGCGCAATTTCATTATTTATCTATCGAAACAGAATCGCAAACACAAGCAGGCGACCCCTTTATTTCCGCTGAATACGGTTACCGGAAGCTGCACGGACGTCGATAATCAACCGCGCAGCATTTCCAGCCGAAAGTGACCAAAAACACCGCCAAAGGAAGTCTCTGATCCGCCTGTCCACCATGATCGATCCATGTCACGTATCGATCAGCAACAACCCCCTAATAGGGGGTGTAAGTGCGTGGCACGAGGGGTGCAGGCCGCAACGCGTATAGTTGCCGTTTCATGGGGTGTTTTATTGACGGGTGTCGCGCTGCAGGGGTTAGGCCGTGTTAAACGGCGTGATCTTAAGCCGAATCCCTATTGAACAACCCCCTCGCACCCCCGAATCCGTCGCAGGCCCGTTCAGGATGGATTCTCTTGGTGAAACAGGCGGTGAACAGGTCTATTAGTCGGGCCTTTTCGCTCGTTCTACGACTCTTGCTCTTTTAACCCATTTGCATTCGTAAGCGAAATAATTTGCATACGACGATTGTCAATTATCACCAATCCTGGAATAATACGTCCTAGATAATATTCTTTTGTCATCATAACATATTTCGCGAGTGTGTTGTCGACGATACAGGATATCGAGGCTTAAACGAACTATCTCACTTTATTTATTGCACAAATCTATAATACTATTTTCTGCTCAATCGTTGCGCATAATTTGTTGGGTTAACGTTTGACGAGGTTTGATAGTTGGAATTGGTGTGCGGAGGTTGTAGGAGGGGGTGTTGGATTCGTTTTGATTGGCTTTGAAATTTTTGAACAAAGATGTGTAAGAAAAATCGCGAAAAGAATGGAATTACGTTGAAAAAAATTTATTGGGAAGCGTTTGATGATGTTTGACAAGGTTTGGAACGTTATTTCAAAAATATGTTTCTATTGTTTCTGTAGACGTGAACGTACGTTTAACTACGAGTAGAATAGAAATATGGAAGCTTAATTTCTTTCTCTCGAAGGAATTCCTTGCAAGGTGTTTGATTTTGTTTGAGGAGATTCAATTATATATATATTACCTATTGGGAATGGGGTTTTATATTGCTAAATGAAATGAACTCTTATTTGTAAAATAATACTTTGATAATTTATTAACACTATTCCTACCACGACCGGTCAAATGACCGTTTTCAAAATTTCGATTAGAATTTCACATATACAACGTAATCGAACCGCCTTTAACCCTTTCGCTTCGGCTGTCCAGTCCGCCGAAGTACCATCACTGAACGAAAGCACGCGCCAGAAATATGCGCACTGTGCATTTTTCTAAGTTTTAAATAACAATTGTGTTGAATAAAACAATTGTTGCTCTAATGTAACAAGTATATTTACATTTTTAATATGAAAAGGCTTACAAAATTATTAAAATACAGAATTATTAAAATATAAAATTATTAAAATACAAAATATATTTAGATGCCGCCTATAAGCGGCGCTCGAAGCGAAAGGGTTAAATTTTAGACTTTTCCTCAAATAAACCTATAATATATTTTTCAATATTCACTTCTTTTTTCATTGTTAATCTTTTGAGAAAAATTTGTAGTCTGTTTTACGAGGGAATGAATAGGTATACGTGAAGTGTCAGTAGGAATAGTGTTAATACTTTTATGTAACACGAGGAAGGGCAATTTTGACCGCACCTAGCGAGTTTTGTCACAAGACTAGTAGAACGCAGAGGTCGAAATTCTTACAAACCCGTCCGGGTCCTTCAGCCCCTTAGTTCTGTTTCTCGATGTTTTCGAACTTTCTAAAATGCCAGATATGGCTTAGCTTGTTGGAAGAAGCCCTTGAGAAAATACGTTAAGAGAAAGCTGGTTTATGGTTCATTTTTGCTTCGTAGTATTTCTGTATTCAATTTCCAACATTATCAAAGAAGAAACAATGTACAGTTTAAATTTTACTTGTGAAATTATACACTTACGAAAGTATATTTTATATAATATATAACTATATATTTTGTGTTTTTTTGCACAAAATTCGTCTAGGCCGAATAGATGTTGAAGGAAGGCAAACAGAGCACACGATCAAGGGACGCGTGGCAAGAATTATAATGTTGCGAGCGCAGGCCCTTTTGTCGCGTGTTTGCCGCTGTATTTCGTAGGATGAACCGGGCTTTAGGTTCACCAGGCCGCTGTTGACAGCTTTATTATTATGCGTTCGTCGCAGGAAACACGCATCTGTCTCACCCTCCGCAGCAAATTCCCCAAAATCCAGAAAGTAGATCGCCATGAAATTGCAATTTATAGAAGAACAGGCAAATATTTTGGTAAATAATGTGATTCTAACGAACAGACCGCGAATCAACGTGCAAAGAAGCGGAGAACGTGTAGAAAATACACAAAATATATATTTAAAGAGTCAAATTTTCATTTTTTTTTTTTGAAGATTTGTGTTTGCAAAGATGTGAATTCCCGTAAAAATTAATTATTCATTGACGAAGATAACCTTTTTTCGACCTTATTTTCGTGGTAGAATACTCGAAACGATTCACGATTAGACGATAGAGCGTCAGAGATCACGATAAATCATTTTTCCGTGAAATTGCTCGATTTTTGCGCGCGGAAAGGCGAGAGACTCGCATCAAAGGATAAATCTTATCAAGCCCCGGCACGCAAAAGACGGGCTGTAAATTTTAGAACGCTTGATAGTGTCGTGGTACGAGCTGTCTTCTAATTTTTACCATTGCCACTTGAACAATGTTGAAAAGGTGAGGCTTCGAGGCCCAGAAATTGGAAACTCTCGCAGAGTATCTCGTCCGACCTTTTATGGTCATTTCTACTTGGACAATTCCGCATGAAGGATAACTTACGATGAAAACACAAACTGAAGGTTGAAAAATAAAAATTATAAAGCTGCTTTCAGAGTTGCAACCGTATTGAAACCTCTTCTAATTGTTTTCACCTTAAAATCCATATTGCAAGCTGGTGTTATTAATAGTTTACTCTGTTTCTGTTGAAACAATGGTATAAATTTATTTTGGGTTGGCAGCACTGACTGCTGCCTGCAGTTGTTTCCGACACAGTGTCTCGAAAATTTTAGAAAAATAGTTTTCCCGTTTTATTTTAGCTCTGTGCTTTTAGCTACAATTCCTTTTATTATAATAGTTTATTTTGTGTTCAATAATAATAGAATAAAGTGTTTTTGCCAAACCACGTATTTCTTATTTCAACAGTTTCGATAGATTTCTTGGCAAAGATAACACAGATTATACATTCTTTTTATTTATTTTCTCTCTCAAATCGACGCGTTCCTTGGAATATTCACGCGATGAAAAATAAGGAGACGATTTCTATTGGATTCCGCGAATTTTTCGAATTCACGGTTCGCAGAGGTGTTTCCGAGAAGCGATAGCAATAACGAAGGAGTACGTACCGCGGTTAATGATAAGAAATCGTGCACCGAGTCGTTCGAGGTAATCGGGAAGAAAAAAATGTACAAGTGCATTAAACAGAAGAATTAAAAGGTGGTGACCTGTGAGGTGGAATCCGATAAGAATCGAATTATATTCGCGAATTGCATTATAATTGCACCGATGCATTAATCAACAATAATTGAACAAGCACACTCTTGGAAATGAATTATTTTCAATTTCCAAGATAATTACCGTGGAACAATAAACATTAATAAAATATTTTCAGCAAATTAATTAGCTTGTTGGAATGAAATACATTATTAAAATTAACGATTACAAATGTAGTAAACGTTACCGTCGAAACGGTAACTGAGGAAGAGGGAAAATAATGAATCCAGCGTTCAGAACGTTCATGTAAATTATGTTAATATAATATTCACAGTAAGTATAATAAAAAAGATACATATATATGTATATCAATAACACAGTATTTATATCGATATTTTCACGTTCTGATTAATCAGTTTCGAGGATATCGAAAAATTTCAACCCCTTTTCTGAATTTTAAAAAGCTTCACCCTTCAATCGATTACAACCCCTTATTTCTTTATTTTTATTTCCAATTTAACCGTGATCCTCCCTCAACTAATTCTTTTCAGCACAAAGTGGATGCAAAAAACTTCAATCACCATCCCTTTTGCTTTTCAATATCATTCCCTTTTCAAATCTTTGTTCGCGTTCAATTATAATTTCCTGTTTAATTCCACCGCAGCGGGAACACGCGAGTATAAGCCAGAGCTCTCTGATTTCGCTTCACGCGAGAAGATAACGAGGCCAACGATCGAGGAGGCGCGAGTTCATCCCAGAATTCCTAGCGGAATAGTCGCAACGACGATACCAGTTCGCGCGACGATAGCGCGTGTTTGCACAGCGATAAATTGACTTGTACCTGGCGCCCGTCTCCTTAGCCATCCCTCGTCATCTTGGTCTGCGCCAGAAATAAGGCGTGCATTGTTTCCCATTAGCCTCTTAACACTTCCACGTCCGCATGGTTCACAAAAATTTTCTTCTCAGCCGTTGGAACTTTTTGAAAAAATTTCCTTCTTTGTCGCAAAAACTTTTTGTACTAATAAGTGTTGAATAATTTGAAGATTATAAAAAGATGAATCTAAATATTATTTCTTACCAGAAAATCATATAGATTGCGATAAGACGCATGCAAAGAATACCATATGAAGATATAGTCTTAGGATTAATTTCGTCCAATATAATACGCTCAGCTCAAAAATTATGGAAGCGTGGCATGTGTACGCTTTTCAACGTGCTGTTCAATTAATAGGTATCTAAGGCGTTACAAAATCAAATTCCTGTTAAGCAACTAATTCTCGATCCTACTATTCCTTTCAAGAAGTAACAATTACACCTAAGAATTAATTTTCTGATCGCAGTATCCTTTGAACAGTAAGAAACACTGACTTATCAGTTTTCATCAACACATCCTAAAACACATTAAAATGAAGTTAAAGAAGATTCTGTTCTATAGAAAGTTCATATTGAACATCTTTAGGAAATGAGTATTTCTTTTATGGAGGTTTTCCATAGCGAAAGGGTTAACGACTATTTCATCGGATCGTGTTAAGCAACTAACTCTCGATCGTACAATTCCTCTCAAGAAGTAACAATTACACCTAAGAATTAATCCTCTGAACAATAAGAAACACTGTCTTATCACTTTTCATCAACACATCCTAAAACACATTAAAATGAAGTTAAAGAAGATTCTGTTCTATAGAAAGTTCATATTGAACATCTTTAGGAAATGAGTATTTCTTTTATGGAGGTTTTCCATAGCGAAAGGGTTAACGACTATTTCATCGGATCGTGTTAAGCAACTAACTCTCGATCGTACAATTCCTCTCAAGAAGTAACAATTACACCTAAGAATTAATCCTCTGAACAATAAGAAACACTGTCTTATCACTTTTCATCAACACATCCTAAAACACATTAAAATGAAGTTAAAGAAGATTCTGTTCTATAGAAAGTTCATATTGAACATCTTTAGGAAATGAGTATTTCTTTTATGGAGGTTTTCCATAGCGAAAGGGTTAACGACAATTTCATTGGATCG
>JAOPTO010000750.1:0-29408 GCA_033822845.1 Tetrapedia diversipes | reverse complement strand
GTTGATTCTTTAGTCTTAAACTTTTATCCGTTAGTGTATGTACGTATAAATTTTTGCATTTCGTAAAATTCTTTTTGAAACATTTCTTGTTTCAGACCTACTATTATACACAGCTAAATTGATTGTAATTAGATGCGTTAGAAGTTTCAACAAAGTTTTCTTCTTGGTTTATTTCATTAACATTCTTCAACCTTTATCAATTCTATCCTTCGATTCTATTCTTCTATCCCTTTCCCTCATAATTCCAACCCTACACTTTCCTTTTTCTAACTTTCCTTTTCCTTCGTCCATCTCTCCTCGAATTCTACATCATCCTACTCCCTTTTCGAATCTCTTCTACATTCACACCCTCAACTTCCACCCCCATTTTTGTCAATCTTTCTCCTATGGATCTAAAACTAGCTTGCAAATTTTCTAAAAACACCCGATTGTCAGTCGTCGTCAGCGGTTGGAAACGGCGTGGAATAATCCAAAGGAGGCCAAGGCAGGTGTGTCGGCCACGGGGACACGGAAACCGGCGGGGAAACGATGGAGAGACGGAACGAGACACGGGGAACGTTAAAAGCCGGCCTCGTGGCCGTCTATTTGCGTAGATCCAAGAGATCGGACAAGTGGCTAGGCCTTTGTCGGACTCTCCGTGGGTGGTTCCCCTTTCTCACCCCATCATCCCTCTCTTCTTCTCCCTCCCTCTTCTCCTCTTTCTCTCTCTATCTCTCCCTCTCTCTCTCTTTCTCTCTTCCTTTTCTGCGCTCACCTCGCGTAACCCCGTCCACTTGAACCACCACCCCTACACCCCCGTTGAGTTAACGTCACCCTCGCAGACTACCACCCTCTTCTTATCGTTTCCCTGGACATCATCGTCACAGTCTTACCCTTTTCGCCGTTCGTCTGGCGACGATCAAGCGGGCGAACGCCATTTTTTAATTGCAGGGGGTGAAACTGGTAGGTGGGCGATGTTGGTGACAATAATAGGGGAGAGGTTGGTTTTTATTTGCAAATAAAAATTTCTTGGTTAGGTTCAGGGTAGATTGGAATTGATGGCGATAACAGAATAGAATCGATGGTGGTAATGATGATGGGAGTGAAATTAAGTTTGATGCGATTCAGAGTGGGGTATTTTTTTTTTGAGATTAATATTTTCGATTATGTTGGTTAACTTTGATTTAAGTCAGGTGGAACCAGTGTATCTATGATACTAGTGGTACTAATAAGGGTGCAATTAATTTGGAAACGATGAATATTTAAATAGTTATTAGATCTGTTGAAATCGATGTTTGGAATTTGAAAACTTTGACGTCTTTTTGCCTAAGTCGTTTGTACTTGTTGAATTTACACTTTTTAATTCAAAATTGTTTTAGGATCAATCTTCTGATTTTGTCTATTTTTACTATTTTATCATTTTACTATTTTAAAATATTTGAATACATATTTTATTAAATTCACTAAAAAATCACGCGATGAAAGAATGCGAATGAAGTAAATAAATATGAACAAATTGCGGCATTATATCTTCTGCTACTTTTCCAATAATTCGTTCGGTGTGGACTTTCTCTCTTCCCATCGACACTGGATTCCGTGAGTAAGGGTTGCTCGGCCGCCAATCGAGCATCAGGATTCTCCTGATTCCAGAGCATATTTAGAAAGGCCTCCGCTTTATTTGTTGGCTTTAAAAACATTCTCCGCGGGAAGCCGCATTATTTCACACCCTCCTTCGATAGCGTGTCGGACGGGGTAGGAAAATATTGAACGGCGATCGAATAACGTTTTGAATTATTCACAGTGCTACAATTTCAATGAACCATAAATAATTACAGTATTTGATTACACATATTCTACGCGTATCCGATTCTTTGCTGTCCTCACTTCTACCCCTTTCATATGATACTTGAACTTAACGATTCGTAATTCAGTCAAATTGACTCATTCCGGCAATCTAGGGTTAACAATATTCCTGCCACGACCGGTCAAATAAGCGTTTTTAAAATTTTGATTACAATTTCATATACACAACATAACTGAATCGCCTTTAAACTTTAGACTTTTCCTCAAATATACGTATAATACATTTTTCAATATTCATTTCTTTTTTCATTGTTTATTTTCTGAGAAAAATTTGTTGTCTGTCTCACGTGGGAATGTCGCAGTAGGAATAAGTACACGTGAAGTGTCGGTAGGAATAGTGTTAAATAAACGAAAACAAACATCAACCAAACAAAAGCTGTCGAGAAAAAAAAAATCTCAAAATTCGCCATTCGTGTTTCTTCAAAAATCATCCCCTTTGCTCTTCGTCCTTCTTCGCCTCCGTTTCGCCTCCGCTTTGCACGTTCACCGTTTCTAAACAGGCATCGAGTGTTTGCCAAGGAATGGAAAATTGACTCGCGGGCGCAAATTCGACGCGGCCCGTCGAGGGGGCTTGTGCAAGAATTTCGACGCCCTCGAGTGTGCGACGCCGCTGCGCGCGGGGGTTGGAGACAAAGAGGGGGTGCGGCGAGAGAAATCACGTTTCCGGAACGGCGGCTAGACGCGTTCGACGATTTCCGAATGTTTCCCCGGAAATTCTCGCCTCGCTTCCTGGCCTCGACACGCTTCCGTTGGTTTGTACATATCGTCGCGCCTCTCTTTGTCCGTTCGCCTGCCGGGGGCGAATTCGCGCACCCTCCCCCTTCACGCGTCGATCAGACACGGAAACGAGCACGCTCTCAACCCCTTTATATTTTTCCACGTTATATTCTATCGCCTTGCCTAACCCCTGCCTCGTTTCGCGAATTTTTTATAAATTTGTCGACAGCGATTTAACGCTAGGTTTACCGAGGCGTCATTTTGGCCCCTGTAAGGAAACTTTTTGTCAATTTTCTTGAAGAAAATTCTTGCGGTATTTTATGAGAATATTTTAATTAATTTTTAATTACTTTTATAAGACGTATAATCTTTATAATAAATGGGTCAAATTGTGTTCTTTTCTAATTAAATACCGAAAGGGGGCATTTTAACCCCTTTGGTAGAAATAGGTATATATCAATATACCTAGTATTAATTCGAGAGCTTTCAATTTTTAGTTAGTTTTTTATTAGCGTGCCTTAGAGGTTAAATCAATCATATATGTAAAGTTTAGTATATCACTTAACTGAACTAAATGACGTTTAATATAAGCGAATCTTAATAAATAATTCGAATTTGAAAATTTATCAAATTACTATCATTAGACGACTAACAGTCACCTCTCGAGTGCAAAGGTTTAAAACCATCGTTGGGCGATTCCAAACTTTTGACCGATACTGTGTGTGCACGTACGCGTGCGTGTGTATACGGCAGAAAGAAAACTTCAACCCTTCCGTTCGCGAGTTAGCCAAATATTATCGTTCTCATCGAGCCACGCTCTGAAAACGATTGCGCTCCGCTGCAGTCACGTAAGAGCGTTATTATCGCAGTGTAATGTAGGTCGGCCGCAAACAGACCGCTTTTTCTCTATCGATTAATTATCGGTGAAAACTATTCCCGCGGTATCTCGAACGATTACTCGATCGTTCGCGGTGTATGTATGTATGTGTGTATGTAAGGTGGATGCGGTGCTCCCGTTTTTATCTGAAGAGGGTCGAGGACCTATTATCGGAATTGCGAGTAAATACAGAGGAGCCCCGGTAGTCGCGACTGTATTCCGATCGATCTAACGCGATCGAGGATCTATCGTTTGTATACGATATCCCGTAATTCGTTGTGTCGTAAAATTGGGTTTATTTTATAAACTTTATTATGTAAGATTAAAGAGCCCTGACTATCGAGCCTAGAATGCGACGTATGTGTGGCTGTTGTGGAAGACAGAAGGAAGGAGAGAAGGAAAAGGAATGGGAAGGCGGTGTTTCGTCCAGGGCCTGCTAGTGGATTCATCAGTAAGACTACCTAACACTTAGCTGACTGAATGGGGAGATCTCCTATTTTTTCCTTGACAAAGCCATTGATTTTATTTACTTTTGTTATTAGTTGGTCCTCAGCTGATGTTGAATTCATTAAAAATTGTATTTTGGAAAATTTATGAACAGTACTAGTTCAAGACTAACTAATAGCAAAAGAAAATAGAATCAATTGCAGCGCTCTGTTGAGGACAAAATGGGAGATCTACCCATTCGGTCAGCTAAGTTTTAACAGGCCCATGCCTTAGACACAGCGATAGCAAGGAAATACTTAGGAATGGACGAACTGATGAGCCAGAATTGTATTCCATATTCTTGAAGGGAGAAAAGAGTGTGGCTGTTGTGATTTGAAGGAGAAAGGGAATGGGAAGGAGGTGTTTCGTCCAGGGCCTGTTAGTGGACTCATCAGTAAGACTACCTAACACTTAGCCGACTGAATGGGGAGATCTCCTATTTTTTCCTTGACAAAGCCATTGATTTTATTTATTTTTGTTATTAGTTGGTCCTCAGCTGATGTTGAATTCATTAAAAATTGTATTTTGGAAAATTTATGAACAGTACTAGTTCAAGACTAACTAACAGCAAAAGAAAATAGAATCAATTGCAGCGCTCTATTGAGGACAAAATGGGAGATCTTCCCATTCGGCCAGGTAAGTTTTAACAGGCCCATGCCTTAGACATAGGGAAAGCAAGGAAATACTTAGGAATGAACGAACTGATGAGCCAGAATTGTATTCCATATTCTTGAAGGTCGAAAAGAGTGTGGCTGTTGTGAATTGAAGGAGAAAGGGAATGGGAAGGCGGTGTTTCGTCCAGCGACTGCTAGTGGACTCATCAGTAAGGCTACCTAGCAGGCCCATGCCTTAGACACAGGGATAGGAAAGGGCCCTGATAGGAAGGGGGTCTAGAACTCGTATGTGTAGAAACCGAGGCGAACTCGAGCACTCGCGAGAAAGGTCGTCGATTGATCCCTCCTAGTGGCGAGGGCAGGAAGGTCGTCACACGTAGTTTAAATTAACGAGTCCCGTAAACCTAGTGTTAAATTGTAACGATTCAACTGTGTCGTTTCAACGAACCTGTGTTTGCGTGAATTTTGGAACACTCTTTATAATGACACGAATATCGATTTCAAAAGAGTTGGTTCACCACAGAAACGAGCATGTATGATGAAGGTGGCCTGTCTTCGCAGGTGCTAGATCGTTTGACGAACGGAAAAAACAAGGAAAAAGTGAAAAAGAAGGCAGATATACGATCAGATAGGTGGATTACCAAACTACGCGGCGAGAATCGAACACGCACGGTTTGTTTGCTTGTCGTTAGCATGAACATACTTTTCGGTGTAACGTTCCAGGGCGACGCGACGAAACGGGGATCGATAAGTGTTTCGTTAAATTGGAACGGATTACGGGCAACTCGAAGCCTGCATCAACCCTCCATCGTGTTAAAAACAGGATTGTTAGCTTAAGACAACAATAAATTAAATGAAAACGATATTTCGATAGGCTGGTTTCCGATGGACCTTTTTAAAGACTGGTTTTACCATCAATACGCTCTAACCCTTTGAAGCATATCATCAAACAATAATCTGCCTATAAAATTACTTATAAAGTAGCTGATTTCCCATTTTTGAGAATTAATAAGCTGTGAAATAGATATAATATTTAAATGTACAGAAGATAGTTGTATTATTTTTATTATGTAAAACAAACTAAATTTCACACCCCCTGAGCGTAAAATGGAAACACAAATTAATGATAATTTCCTGAATAAAAGTGAGTATGTTCAAATCACCAGAGAAATGCTTCACATGAAACACACCCTGAAACAGCGAGATAGAATAGCATTTCTTATTTTCACTCAGTCTCCTGATGGTCATCGATCACTCCCAAAACAATCTTTCTGGCCGTGATACTTTAACCGGGGAAAACGCGCGTAAACAGGCCACCGTAGGAGCAAACCGAATAACGCCTGGGGTTGGCCGGTTTTTAGGGTTAATAAGCGAGCAATAGACGGGGCCAGAGGGAAAGGTGGGGACGGGTAGAGGGGGGGCAGTCGCTAATTAGTCGTGCAACGGGTCGCGCAAAATTTGCCGGAGAAATCTGAATGAACGTGCCTTGAATCGTGCTACGCGGTTAATACAAATGTGTATTACCGAGCAAATAAATAAATATTTGGTCATGAGCGGAGCAACTCAAATATGTTCAAGCAATGTCAGCAGCATCTCTGTCGACGCTCTTTCTCCCTCTCCTTCTCTCTCTCCTCTTACTCCGACGCCTGTGCCCGCGTACACGTGCATATAAATATGTACACACGTGGGATACGTGCGTGAGTACGCGAGTGCGTGGAAAATACGTGCGTGGAAATACGTAGGCGCGTGTGGAAACAGAGAGCGAAACGTGGAAAGGAAACGCAGCCACGCACGAACGCAGTATGTGTGTTTGTGTGTGTGCGCGCGAGGGCGTTGTTCATAGCCTTCAAACTTTGCTTTTATCTTCCCCTTTCTCCTTGTGTTTTTCCTCTTTGTGTTTTTTCCACGTTTTCCTCCCTGTGTCCATTTTCGCGATGCTTCATTTTGTATTGAAGTTTCGACTTCGTTTATTTTTCGTTTTTCTGCCTTTCCAACCTTTTTTTGTTGTGTTAGGTTAGTAGCGCCTGTGTTTCGTACTTCATTCTTTCAGCTTTCTTTTTATACGATGGGTTGGTTTTTGTAGATTTTTTGAAATTCAGTTTGGGTTTTTCTCAATTTTCTGTTTATTTTGTAACATTTTAAAACAGTTTTCCTTGATTTTCCTTCTGCTTTGTCATCTTCTTAATTGGATAATTCTTTTACTTTTGTTAACAGTTTTTACTTTTATTTAAGATTTTTTTCTCTTTACCATTTCGATTTAGGCGTTTTTTATGCTTATTTCTGGAGTAATTGGTAATTGGCAATCGAACTCTAGAAGAATTCCGAAATCAATCGATATAGAGCCAACAAAACCCTCCATCTAGCGACTAGTTGTTTTCTTAGGGGTGGCGGTTACCCATCTTAATTAAATCTAGAGAAGACGATGCTTAACATGAAAGATCGACCGAGGAGTACCACTTTTCAAATGGTAATATCGAAGACATATTTGTCTTCCTTATTTTAGGTCCTTGTATTTCATCTCCCAACCTTCCCTCATTAAATCAATATCTTATGTTTTTTCATACTTCTCCTTTGCTACTTCATCTACCCACCAGTCCCTGCTTTTCTCTAAACTTCCGCCTACCTCTATTTTCTTATTCTTTCCATTACCTCCATACTGTAAACTCTCTATCACTTTATTTCCCTTCTCTTGCTCGCTTTTCCTCACTCCCTT
Source organism: Tetrapedia diversipes (assembly GCA_033822845.1). NCBI lineage: Eukaryota > Metazoa > Arthropoda > Insecta > Hymenoptera > Apidae > Tetrapedia > Tetrapedia diversipes. Next base: position 22,159 of record JAOPTO010000750.1, on the reverse strand, counting down.
CAATGTTTCCATTTCTCTCCTTTCTTTTTTCCATCACTCCAATTACACCCATTCTTTTCGTCACCATTCTTCACACTCCTTCGATCCTTCCTACCATTTCCTCGCCTCAACCTCTCCTCTCCGTCCGGCTCACCTTCTTTTTCCACTTCCTTCGCTGTTTGCGCGTGCTCCCGCGTGTGCGTCTGCCATTATACCGTCGTTATACGCGGCGGCACGCACACACACCGGTGCCAGCGCACCGTATCCGTATCCACGTAGTACGGCAGGCGATAGCGTTCGGGTACAATATGTACTCAGTCTACCCCACGGTTGACTCTTGGTATTTGATTCTTGAATCATTTTGTGTACGAGAGGAGCGGTTAATCGTAGGTTAAATATTTTGGCTGATCGGAGTGCGGCCCGGCGACGACGATCACACGGAGAACGGACACGCGCGATTTTCCTTCGCGTTTCCGCAGGATTTCACGGGTTCCGCGCCTGCGCGCAACCGTTTATGCTTATCAGGTATAATGAATGGCGGATTCAACTGGTAACTTAAAAATATTTCATGGCTATAAAATATAGAACGTTTTCAACATTTAGCCAATCGAACAGTTAGATCTCTGATTTTTTCTTTAACAAAGCTCCGCCATTGATTCCATTTATTTTTGTTCTTAATTAATCTCGAACTAGTGTTGAATTTATTAAAAATTATAGTTTGGAAAAGCATAAAATGCATTTGATAAATCATGAATAATTCCAATTCAAGGGTAACTAATGAAAAAAGTAAATGGAATCAATGGCGACGCTTTGTTGAGGAACTAGGAGCTTTTTCATAAATATTTATAATTCTATAATTAATTCTTTTTATATAATCTTAATTATTTTGCAAGGTAAAGAATAGTTCGGAATATAAACTGAATAATTTTGTGTAATATTGTATAATATACATAATTTTATATTTTACATTAATTAGAATATTGTGTAATATGATATTGATTTTGATTTTGTTTATTCGAAACAAGGTGGAATAAATGAATGTTTATCGTGTTTCTTGTGCAGCAAAGAAGGCTAGTTATCTTAATTAGGTTACCTGTGTTTGAAATTCGCTTCCGTTCGTTTAATGCACAGGCTAATATTTATTGCATTTCTGTTTCACCGTAAAAGAGAGGGCGTTCCGTTGTTTGATCAAGGAATTACAAAATGTCTACTTTGTCTGTTGCTCTCGACGCGTGTGTACGTATGTGACTTTTAAATTAGTTCGAAACAAATGGTGGCTAGGCTTGTAGTTTCAAAGAAGCGTCGAGTGTTTGGTGGTTTTTAGGATTATCTTCAAATTGTTTCCCTGTTTCAACACGGGTGTCAATACACTCTCCTTATTGACACTTCAAACTCAATCTTAAAACGTTTAAATATTTAATCGTGCACTTAATACGTTGTAATATTTGTTGTGCATTTAATTGGTCGGTCCTCTCTCTCTCTCTCTCTCTTTCGTCTTCCCGAACACCCTATATTTACTTAAATATTTGTTTGCAAAATTAGAACAGACTACCAGCCACCAACAAATATAATCGACTGGAGTTTCACAAATATTTGAGTAACGCCTGTTCGTGAGAATTTAAGCAAATTTTTCATATTTGCAGCACAATCTTTCGCGTCGCAATAATTGTACAGGCGTGATTAAAAATGAAAATCGAGTTAATTTTTTTTTTGTTTCAAAGTTCGATGTTATCTTAGCCAATGATGGACTGCTCCGTTTTTTTTATTTACAACACCGTTATCGTGGTGACATCTCCTGCTATAATTAATCCACGGTATCTTCGAGCTTTCCAAGATTTCGGTGTGCCATTTCGTTCTCAAACAGATATGTAAAACATACAAATGTACGAAAGACTTTATCTCTTTAGGTAAAGAACGATTATGCAGAGGCTTCTATCTAATCGTCTCGCTGTTTGTTGGAAACGGAAGGTCATCCTTTAAATAAAGATACTTGTCGTTCCTTCTCGTCTCGAGTCTGCTCTTTCGAACGTTGCAAATGATCTTTATAATATTCAACAACGCTCCGAATATGCCAAGAATCTCTGCATTTTTACATTTTCTTTCATTTTATGCCTTTCACGTTTTCCATGTCCTTGGAATTATTTATTTTACCTCGTGCTCGATTTATTTCTTAGTATTACATGAAATTCACAGATTTTCAATTAGTTTTAAACATAGTTTCCCTATTTATTGCGAAATTCACGAATAAAAATTATAAACTATCGTAAGTTCATAAAATGCAAGACAAATTATTTTCTTCTTCTGTATTTCATGTGCCACCTATTTAATTTTCACAAATATTTGGAGTATTAAAAATTTGGTTACAAGTATTATGATAGTAAATATATTAGTTATACTAGTATATCATACTATATATTAGTAAATATATTAGTATATAAAAGTAAAGATATTAGCGCAATAAACATGGCTCATTGCTAATTTAACTCTAATTATAGTCGAGTATGGAGAACAACAAACGAGAAACTGGTTTTAATTGCTCTCCATTTGTTGCGAACCGATGGCGTTTAGGACTGAAAGGCGTTGACGCTTGTACAAGTGACGAAATATAATTTATTAGCATCCGTTCGAGGTGGGGCCAATTAATTTGACGCTCAACACTTGTGCAAACGGCCCCGTGACGCGTAATGACGATAATGTTGACGAAAAATGAACCATCGTTTGAATAAATTGACGCTCGTTTCGTTTCGATTTGTTTGTTAAGTTGGAGTTTCAGTTGTGAAATATACATAAGGTTTGAAACCGAATTACGGTAACCGTGAAATGTTGACAAAATTAGGAGAATATTGTAAGTAGAGGAAATCAGGAAAGTTATGGAAGTTACGAAAGCTCTAAAGACGAAAAGTAATATTTGAAGAAATTACAAAAATCCTGAGATATCTCAAAATCGTGGGAAATTAGAAAGTGGTAGCCAATAATCGTGACATTTGATTGTATTTTATGAGTATTTATGAGAATTATGGAATACTGAAGTTATCATAGTGAAACTGTAGTGAATTTTACTAAGTGTTCGAAGCTAATTTCTGAGTACCGAGAAATGGCGTAAAAGATTGAAGATGGAGTAATCAGAACACTGTAGAAATTACGCGACTCAAAAAATCTAATATTTATACCATTAAATTAGAAAAATATTAGCAATGCCTCAAATTAAATACAAGAATGTAGAATTATTCTTATTCTCTATTCTTATTCTTATTATTCTCTATTTTTATTCTCCATTCTTATTCTCTAATTGTATTCTTATTTTTTCTATTCTTATTCTCTATTTTTATTCTTATTTTTTCTATTCTTATTCTCTAATTGTATTCTTTTTTTTCTATTCTTATTCTCTAATTGTATTCTTATTTTTTCTATTCTTATTCTCTAATTGTATTCTTATTTTTTCTATTCTTATTCTCTATTTTTATTCTTATTATCTATTTCTATTCACTATGTTTCGCGTGCATTCGACGGAATCATATTTCGACGAAAGTCGCAGGACACTATAGTATCCAGTGAGGTAGAGCAGAAAGCAGCCAACAACACGCCAACGTCTACCTAACAATTGGTTCGCGTGGAAACGATTGAATGTGCAGCTCGTGGCTGCAACGCGTCACGCCGAGAAACCGTAATAAAATTCTGCTTGTCCCTGGATTCCACGTATGTAGGTACAAACACGTACACGCCGGTACGTGCACTCGTTCCTCTAAATGTACCAGCCTTACTGACGATATCTATCCAATCTCCAGCTTCATATCCCATCCCATAAATACATTCCCTGATAACGGCGGACTGCGTTCCGTCGACGATAAGATACACGACGAGAAGGAATGCTCGTGTGACGGTTCGAGGAGGAAAAAAAGGACGTAAAACGGGAGAAAAAAAATATTAATATTCACCTGAGAAGATATCATTGAACTATCTCGATATTTTCGCAATCGTTTGAAACGTAACGTTAACAGTAGGTTTACCCGTCAATTTGACGAGTTCTGGACTTCATGAGTAAAATTTGCAAAAATAATTACTGTTATTGTTGGAATGAGTGAATTTTTCAACTTTCGATGCCAATGGCATTGTCTCTAGTTGGTGTGCCTCGTCAACGTTCACGGGCAAAAGGGGAATTGTTGAAGTAATAGTATTAATCCTTATGGCTTCAAGTGTACCTTTCAAGCACCACCAATATAATTAATAATATAAATATTGTAATGAAAACTATATTATTTCTGAAATGAATAAAGATTGTTTTGAAGATTTAACCCTTATGGCTTTAAGTGTGCCTTTCAAGCACCACCAATATAATTAATAATATAAATATTGTAATGAAAACTATATTATTTCTGAAATGAATAAAGATTGTTTTGAAGATTTAACCCTTATGGCTTTAAGTGTGCCTTTCAAGCACCACCAATATAATTAATAATATAAATATTGTAATGAAAACTATATTATTTCTGAAACGAATAAAGATTGTTTTGAAGATTTAACCCTTATGGCTCCAAGTGTGCCTCTCAAGCACCACCAATATAATTAATAATATAAATATTGTAATCAAAATTATATTATTCCTGAAATGATTAAAAATTGTTTTGAATTATTTTAATATTATTATTCACACGTCATTGTAGCATTTAAAATCTGATACTTAAAAACTTGCAAGTCAAGATATAACGTGAATAAGTTCGAAAGTTGGATTCTTAGAAGAACTCCTTCAAAAAGTACGTTAAGAGAAAGCTGGTTTATGGTTAATCTTTGCTCCGTAGTATTTCTATATTCAATTTCTAACAATATCCCTCCAGCGTTCCCATTCGATGGCCACAACAAGTGGTATCCAAAAAAAAAAAATATTCATCGTCGAACCTGCAATTTTCCACGAGGCGTCGCGACGCTGGTCGTCCGCGGAACCATGGACGGGGACAATGACGCGCTGGCACGTGACTGTAATTAAGTTCCTCGTGATTAATAGCGCCGGGCGAGCGGGGCTCGTTCGCTCGGCTGCTGCATTAATTTACAACTCTGTTTAAGGCCCGGGCCAGCCGGGGAGCCCGAGTGCCATAACCGGCCGCCATAATTTCCTGTCGCGCTACGCGCCGCTGTTTACACACCTGATAAAGTGTACACTTTTTCGCCTGGTACGCCGCGAACATAATCGCCCGCGCCTCCGACGATTTCCTGTCGCGATCGATTCCGACGAACGATCCCCTGAAAGGGGGGAGAGGAAGGGGGGGGGGTGAAGGGGTCGTGCTTGAGATCAGCAAGGTGCAGTTTCCGGTCATTCTTCGAGGAGGATGTTATTTTTTTCTGATATTTTTCTTTGCTTTTCTTTTTTTTTAACCCTTCGACTGCTATGGGCGCATATATGCGTTGCTGGCGATAATTACTCATGTAGATTATGGACGTGTATATGCGTTTGTCGCCCATTTAGAGCAATACAATTGCTAATAGAGCATAGTCCACGCGCAGCACTTCGATTGGGAGTATTTAGCACTTAAAGGATTAAGGGAGATTCGTTGTATAGTTGATGACGATGGGGGGACGGTTTTTGTTAGAGGAGAATTTTTGTACAGGTGTGGTGTACCCTTTGAGGAATTTGTCGGGGAATATAGAGAGTTGGAAGATACTGAAACTTATTTTAGTAGAGTTGAGGTTAGAATAGTAAAAACAATATTTTGAAAACAGATAGTTTCAAAATTATGGAGGCATCAAGAGTTAGAGAAAGGGGTACGTTAGAGTCAGGTTATCCAAGATCTTTTAAAATAAAAAAATCTAAAAACCTACTTAAATCTAAAATGTTACTCAATCAATTATGAAATCTGTTAAATTTAAATAGAAATTGCGGATATGCAATAATGCCCTCGTGAGTGTTGAAGATGGGCAGAAAAAAAGGTACAAGGGAGAAATAAACAAATTCTTTATTGTAGCTTTGCCATCGTTGTACTCACTATCGTTCGAGGGTGTTTACTTAGAAAATTTTCCTGCCCCGACTGTTATAACTCCAAACGAAGAGACACAAGCCATATTTATATATCTATTTCAAATCCAACAAAATTCATTCGTCAAGGTTGATTACACTAAGGTGAAGTTGAACATGGCTAACCTTGAAAATCTTAAAGCTACAGGTTTACCCTTCTAATTGTCCATTTTGTTCCGCGATAATTCTCTCGCAGATAAATGAGAGGAAAGGAACGGATTAAAAAGTGTTTCGCTCGGCTAATGGCGACCGTTAATGGGCACCAAATAGAAATTGCGGATATGCAATAATGTCGTCGCAAGTGTTGAAGATGGACAGAAAAAAAGGTGCAAGGGAGAAGTAAACAAATATGACCCGCTCTGTATGAATTCCACTGAGTGACTAGCTTTATTGTAGCTTTACCATCGTTGTACTCACTATCGTTCGAGGGTGTTTACTTAGAAAATTTTCCTGCCCCGACTGTTATAACTCCAGACGAAGAGACACAAGCCATATTTATATGTCTATTTCAAATCCAACAAAATTCATTCGTCAAGGTTGATTACACTAAGGTGAAGTTGAACATGGCTAACCTTGAAAATCTTAAAGCTACAGGTTTACCCTTCTAATTGTCCATTTTGTTCCGCGATAATTCTCTCGCAGATAAATGAGAGGAAAGGAACGGATTAAAAAGTGTTTCGCTCGACTAATGGCGACCGTTAATGGGCACCGATATCCGGAAGAAACGACGCCCCTGGGAGAGGAAGAGAGACAGTGTCGCTTTCCCCTGGCGCTTCTAATCAGATTTCGCGAAGGCTGCGACACACCGACAGACTGCTTAATTAATTGTATCAACCGATGCAGGGCCAACCAGGTGGACATGATTTGACTAACGAGGGAAATTCTTAAACGAACGTACCCTTTTCCCTCCTCCTCCGCTGTTCGACTTTCTTTCCATCAACCCTTTGCTCTTTCCTCTCTTCTTTTCCCGTCTCCTTCCGATTTCCTCGCGATTCGTCTCCTTAATTCTCGATCACGACCTGAAACTGGTCGAGAGTAATGCGCTCGTTGTAAAATCTCGACGTCAGGCTTTATCTATCGGCGATAAGGTTCTTCCAACGCCGTTCGTATTTAAGTTTCAGTACTTGGAACAATTCGTTATGAATTTTATACGATTTTCACTATTACACAGAACTCATGTATTCATAAATTAGAGAAAATTATAAATAAGCGTATCAAAAGGTGGTTATACTAATGGAATGTCTTTTTGGCGACTTTTGGCGAAATTTTAATGAAACGTATGGATATTGAGAAATTTGAAAATCTTAAATTACAAGGGAAAATTTCGATTTTTTTTAATACTTAGCCAACCAAATGGGGAGATTTGCCATTTTTTCGGCAACAAGGGCGCTGCGATTGATTCTATTTACTTTTGTTAATAATTAGTCTTGAATTTTAGTGTTGTTCACAGTTCATAAAATGTATTTTCTGCTTTTCCAAAGTACAATTTTTAATAAACTCAACGCTACTTCAAGACTAGCTAACAATAAAAGTAAATAGAATCGAAGTCAGTGCTTTATCGAGGGAAAAATGAGAGATCTCCGAATTTTTGAGCAATAAGGAGGTTGCGATTATTTCCTATTTACCGTGAATAATTTAGAAACTTTGACGAATCACAAGCAGATCGATACGGTCCTTAGATCGCTCGCGAATCTCGTGATCAGCGATGAATCATTGTGGTCGGCGAGCCTACCTCTGACTCGGTGCCGTGCCATTTTTTCCGGGAAAAAGCGGTTATCTGCTCGTTAGAAACGTCCACCTTATCTTCCCCTCGCGAACCAAATGAATCAACACACGAAGAGCTCACCAGTTCCTTCCCGGCGAACAAAAATATCGACGCGAGAAAGCGGGCTCGCTCGGCGCCGATTTCCCGGATCGTTTACGACTCGAACCTAACCAAACTGGAATCTAACCCGAACCTAACTCAAAGGATGCTTAACAAACTTCTAAACCTCCGAAACGTTTGTTCATTTACATGTTAGAGATCGTTTGTTTGCATTCCTCGAATGTTTATTTACTTTCTCGAACGCTTTACGTGTATACACACACGTTCTTCGACTCGTTCGTTTTATCTTCGATGCGTTCACAGTAGAATCTACCATGTATGCGTGTGTTACGATAAATGTGATTAATCCTGTGATTATGTATGATTGCCGACTATTATATATATTAACCCTTTGCGGACGAGTGTCGGATATATCCGCCCAACTCTCGCGCTGCGGCTGGCGTTTGTCTGTCGTAAACGACACGTATAAGATACGCATGGATATACTAGCCTAAGAAGTCAAGTTGGCCTAAATTTGTTTGTTTACGATTTTGTTAGATTTTATGAAAAATTTATTTAAATACAGCTTTAGTTTTTATAACACAAATGCGCGACGTAACTATTTCCTTTACTGCTCCGTCCGCAAAGGGTTAAGGGGACCGGAAAGTAACGTCGTTTTCTTACATTAACCCTTTCGCTGCGAACAGCACCTTTTGGCGCTCGGCTATAGACGCTTTCTCTGAGCGAACAGCGCCTTTTGGCGTTCGACTATAGACACTTCCCTTGTCTACGCCTTTTGGCGCCGTACATTTGTTTTTTATGCAAAGAGTGTAACGTTGGATTATGTATTGAACCCTGCTTTAAATTATATCATACACAGAAAAATTATTAAAGATTGTTTAATATTATTTAAGATTATTAAAAATTATTAAAAATTACTAAAATTTTTATTATTATTATTATTATTATTATTATTATTATTATTATTATCATTACTATCATTATTAATATTATTATTATCATTACTATCATTATTAATATTATTATTATTATTATTATTATTATTATCATTACTATCATTATTAATATTATTATTATCATTACTATCATTATTAATATTATTATTATTATTATTATTATTATTATTATTATTGTTTGGCTGCCGTATCGGCCAGCCGCCTCAATGAAAAGATCAGCAAAATCGGTTCCACACCCCGTTTTACGAACGTCTCGCGTACCGTGACGTCCGTACAGACAGTCTAGTATCGCGCCGGCTGCTGAGAGAGCAATTCATTTTTAGGCACCCCGCAGCGAAAGGGTTAAATTCAAACACATAAATTTTTAACAACTGATAGAGATGGAACACTGAGTGTGAGTGTGTGTGTGTATGATTGAAAGAAGGGGAAATGCAAAAAACAATTAAACAGCGTGGTTGTACCGCACATGTTTCGGCAACCGCAGTTCACCCTGATCCGCGCATACGAACAGACATATTGAATTTTAGAATAGTTAATCAAATTGTATTTAGAATAGTTATAGAATGTATTATTATTATTAAACGTTAAAAAACCCAACAACAACTTTTTAATTTTAATTAATGATGTAATCACCCTCATTATCAACAACCTTTTGCCATCTAGTGTGCTAATTTTCTATGCTGGCTCGATAAAAAGCAATTGATTTTTCAGCAAAAAATCTAGAGGTGTAATGACAGAAACGACATTACTTTCCTGTCTTCTTAACATAATCATCACTAAGTTTGGTAAACGCGATGAATTCTTGAATATTTATCAGATTAACCGGCGAGTTTATGTATTGGATGTTGGAAATAAAATACGAATAAACGAAAATTAATCTATTCGAAGAAATATATATGTGAGGTCGAGCTATGCACTGAACAAATTCTAGGAACGGGTGAAGTTTCTGTGTTTCCTTATGCAGGTTGAGTATAAGAGTTAGAGAATCCGAACTGTGTCTTTTAGATTATTCGGTTCATTCGAGTTTTGCTTTTTGCTGCGTATAGATCTGGTACAGAAATAAACTAGCTTAATTTTATAAAGAAAGTTATCGTAGTAGTAGCAGCAATAAACGTTATGTGGGAAATTGTTTATTCAGTTATGCAGCGAACCGAACGTTGAGTTTGGGTTACAAGATATCTCGTTTTAATGCCTTATACATAAATATTGATAATAAATGTATGATAGTAAACAATTTAACACTAGAACTACCGGAGCCGTCAAAATGACAGATTGATGATAGATTGATTCACTTTACCAGGCTTCCAAAATTTACTATGATTTTCTGCAGAAGGTGTAAATAAAGGTTTGTTTTCTGTGTATTCGATATTTTTTCATGTAATTTTCACTTTGATCTATTCCATACAAATAATTACACTAGCGTTCATGTGCTTTTATGCTGCCTAGGTAGCGAAGTTTCGCGGTAACTTATGACAATACCATATCTGTAGGAATGCGATCGAGCGGATGCGAGTTTGGGAAAGTCTAAAGCAGGGCTTCTCAAACTATGGGTCGCGACCCCAAATGGGGTCGCGTATTAAAATTCTGCAATTTTTAATTTTAGATTTTTGTATGTTTCAAAACGAATTCTAAAACTATATATTTTCATATGTATATGTATATTGTTACCTAATAAATAAATCATCAAAAAATATTAATTTATTTTTCTTTTATATTTGTATGGGGTCGTCAAGAAACTCGCAATCATAAATGGGGTCGTGAATGACAAAAGTTTAAGAAGCCCTGGTCTAAAGAGTACTTGAGTTGGGCGATTGTCGTGCGAACGCAGAATGTTTGGGCTCGAATGTTTCTAAGGCGTGAAAGATGAGAACTTTGGAAAACAGTGTGACTGAGAAATTGTGGGTGGTCGTGACCGAATGCGCAGAGTGAGAAAGGTTGACAATTAGAATGAAAGGAAACGAGTGTTTGGAAGAATATATGACGGGGAAAATGCGAACGCGGAGGCAGAAAGCTTTTGACTAACGTAGAAGAAAGGTTTTGATCGTGAACGTAGAAAGAGTGTTGAAGTTGCTAAGTTGTAAAGTCGTTGAAGTTGTTTTTGTTAAATCGTTTTAAATATACTTTTATTAATATTTTAATCGCTTCACTTTTATTTTTCACACCTGAATTCCATCTTCCGTTCTACATTTTATAGAACATTCCTATATATCTGTAACTTAATATTATTAGATTTTGTTAAATCCCGTGTTTTCTTTAACCCTTTTAGTGCCGGAGGCCGATATATCGGATCTTGATGCACTGGCGAGAAGTGCCAGAGCTGATATATCGGCCCGCGCCTTGTAGCACTTTACTATTCGCATTGCAGGAGAACTCTATCCCAACATAAATTTATAATACGTTATAAATAGTCTAATTTCATTAAGAGAGAATTAAAAAAAAATAGTATTTCGTTTTAACTCTTTGTGGACGACTTTTTCCTATCCGTTAGAGCTAACGAAATCTAACATAAGTACTATGTACCCTCGAATTATTTTTTATTTTTATTATGTAATATTATTTATCTTGTTACAAAATACATTGGAAATGCAAAGTGTATACTTTGTAATAAATGGTCTATATAAAATTATGATGAAAAGATGACTTTTTGTATGTGCAAATACGTTTTGTAAGAGAGAACTCAACTTTTACTTTCTTTATGATCTTTTATACCTTTGTTATTTATATAATTTTCAATGAATATAGAAAAACTAGTGTCATTGTTTTATTCTCCATTTCGTCCTTAATATACTGCTTTTCGAATCATGTAAATATTGTTTCTTGTTTGGTTTTTATGAGCATTTTCCCAAACCCAGGTAAAACCGTGAAATTTGGCCGGTTATTCTCGCATAGGCACCACTTTTTCGCCTGGCACCAAAAGGGTTAAAATAAAATCTTGGCAAACTACTCTAAATTTTCCTGGCAGGTTAAAACTTCAACCGGCCACTTTTCGTTCGCCTCTTTGCACGAACAATCGCACCGATGTCTCCGTGGGTTGTTCGATCGTTCCTATCGAATCTTTGGTCGCGTTTTTGCGTCAATTTCACGGTAGACATCGAACGAGGGAACCGAAACAGAGGCCGCGATGCCCTGAAACCGCCTTCGTAGCGCTGCTCGAAGCGAGACGAGCGTGTGGACGGAGAGAGCAACGGCGTGAGAGGAGGAGAAAGGATACGTGAGAGGAAACGCAGGAGTGAGATCGATTCCGAGGAGAACGAAGCTCATCCTTCACGGAGAAGATTTAATTACAGCCCATTCAACGCCTCGTAAAAGCCGACTTTCTAGAAACCGAACGTTCCACTGCTGCTTCCTCTCCGCGTGTGCCGGTTCTTAAAGAATCGCTGTGACCACTCTTGCTGCTCGGCGAATTCGCGATCCCAACCTGGCGTTTCCACATACCTGTACGCGTCTCTTTTATTTATTTATTTATACGGCGATGGAAATGAGTGTAACACAAGAGATTTTTGCTTACGAAACTCTACGGACAATAAAAATGTAAAACTTCTGAATGTGTGTGATTGGCTCGTGATGGCTGCCTGTCACCTTGAACGTCTCGTTGGAGATTAATTAATTGATTAGAAAAAAAAAGAAAGTGGCTTCAATTTGGCCCTTTCCACGCATTGTCCACATCCCTCGAATATTCGCGAAGCGTCTATCCCAACATACGGGATTAGAAAATTACAAGAAAATTATTACAATGAGGTATGAAAAATACTAAATATACTAAATTGTCTCTTCTGTTCGGTCCACCCTCCTATTTTTCTAATTTCAAGGATCGCGATCCCTTTTGTCGCATTTGTACATATGCGAATCACATTCGTACATCAATTGTCTTTTTTGCAATTAACATAAATGTATTCAGATCGCAAGTATACTGATGATTATCCTCTTAATTTTAATTTTACTATGCTTATACGTTATAGATATCTTTTCTTTTAATACTTCTATTTTCTTATCATGTACTCGCTGTTACTTTGTTCACTCTTTTCTGTTTTTACGTTTACCTTGTAATGAGCTTCTGCCTGTAAATAAAATAAAATAAAATGAACGTATAGATAATACTTGCGAACCATAAAATTATGTTTTATATTGCCCTGTCGTCTTTACGTCGTCAATTCATATTAATAGATAAGATATTGTTCTTTGGCCAATTTTTAAATTTCCATTAACAATAATCGTGAAACAATTTTTTCAAGCAGGATCGACTCCATTCACATTCGTCTATCATTGATCGAATTCTTTCGATCGATTTTAAGCTTGTTTTCGTGATACTAACAGCTGATCGTTGTAATGCGCTGGCCACATAGTTGCGATTCTTCTCGCGGTCGGGTGGCGCAAATCGCGGAACACACTGCAAAATTAACAATTTGTCCCGCGCCGAAGCAACGCCAGCCCGTCCGGGACAAGTGCGCGTCCTGGATGCCGACAAAAGAATCGTTGATCGAATCATTCCCACCATTTCTAAACGCCGCTCTCGTGAACATCGATCCCTTATCTTATAGAATCCAAGGAGTTCGTGAAACTTAAGCTGGACGTTGCTGCAGAATTGATTCGAGGTGTTGTTAACTCATATTGCCCTTTTCTTCGTCCCAATATTTAGTATAGTTTCAACGATAACAGTAATACTCGAAGATTTAGGTTAATTGGAAATTTATTGGAACTTATCCAGGTTTTATTTTCAATGGAACTACACATACTTACGTTCTTAACTTATTATTACATTTATTTTTCATAATTTTCTCATATTCTTTATAGGTTTAAACCCATTTTTGGCTTCGTGCGAGCGGGCGACATTAAAATTAAAATATCTCCTAAGCTAATAATAAAATATATAGTCACCGGCTACAACAAAACGCCGGCTGTACACGATGGGTGACTATAGTCACCCATAGTAGCGAAAGGGTTAATATCCTAAGTTCTTCACTTTATTATATTCATACCTGAGCCCTACTATCTCACTTTCTATTAGATAAAAGTAAAGTAGAACTTCCTATACTGGCTACAAACCACCGGCTGTACACGATAGGTGATTATAGTCACCCATAATAGTGAAAGGGTTAATATCCTAAGCTCTTCACTTTATTATATTCATACCTGAGCCCTACTATCTCTCTTTCTACTAGATAAAAGTAAAGTAGAACTTCCTATACTGGCTACAAACCACCGGCTGTACACGATAGGTAACTATAGTCACCCGTATTAGTGAAACGGTTAATATTCTAAGCTCTTCACTTTATTATATTCACACGTAAGCTCTACCATCTTACTCTACTAAATAAAAGTAAATTAGAATTTCCAATATAGTCATCGGCCACAAAATGCCACCTATACACGACGGGTGACTATAGCCATCCGTAGTAGCGAAAGGGTTAATATTCAAAGCTCTTCACTATATTATATTCACACCTTCCTACCATCCTACTCTACTAAATGAAGGTAAAGTAGAATTTCATATGCAATCACCGGTCTGTACACGACGGATGAATATAGTCACCCGTAGCAGCGAAAGGGTTAACATTCTAAGCTCACCATTTTATTATATTCACACCTGAGCCCTATCATCTTACTCTACTAAACAAAAGTAAAGTAGAATTTCCTATACTACAACAGCCCTCTATAACATAGAGTTCCACGTCCGTTTTCCATCGCGAGCGAGGCCGAGCCAACCATCGCCCATCGGGTAGAGTTCGCAAGATCGAGAGGGCAGGCAATTACACGGGTTCACGATCGATTCCCCGGCCTGGTAATGAATTTTTTACGACGCACCGCCGAAGAAGATCCGGCCGATCGTTCCGTCCGCGTACGACGAGGCCCGTGTCCGATCGGGCAAGGCATCGGCCCGAATTGAAACGACGCCGTGCACGTGAACCCCACCGACACGCCATTCGCCCCTGCAATTGGGCTGACAGAGAGAAGGCGCGTTAGCTGGATCACTTCGTCGCGTTACGGGGCTTTTACAGTTTATTAATTTTACGCGCCAGCGGAAGTCTTTGTGCCGGCACTGCGGCGGTCCTGTGTTCCTCTTTCCTCGCGGCGTGGATCGTTCGTGGGACGGACACGGGTTAGGTTCGTGTTAGGTTCGAGTAGAATCCCCGGGTGAGAGCCCGGAGCGGCCTTGCGCCGCTTCCTCTGTACTTTGACGGCGTCGTACTGTGGCTTAACCTTAATTATTGGGATAAGTTCAAATTGTATTCAAAAATGTATCTAGGATTAAGTCTGTAAATAAATATTTTAACTAGGATAGTTAACCGTTTGTATCTACTAGATAGGGTCTCTAGCGCAAGGGAAGTACTGGAAGTGTTCCTTTTAGAGTTCTCGATGCAATAGCAGTAGGTGGAGTAGTCACCGTGGTGGTTTTAGTGGATAAGCTGCCCCACACTCAGGGTGGTTGGGTATCTTTTCGAAGCATTAATTTTATGAAGGATTTGGTTCTAGTTGTTGTGAGATTTTTGCAATAGCACTCATGAGATTATAGGAATCTTAAAAGGAAAATGTATTCTTGTACAAAACTAGAATTTAGTAACAGTGTCGGTTAATTTTATGAAAGATTCAGTTGCAGTTCTTATGAGTTTTTACAATGGCATCTATGAGGTTCTGGGGATCTAAAATGCGATAATATAAGTATGTTTATTTTAAATGCAGCTGTTAGAGAATAATAATAGTAGGTGTTAACTTTATGAAATATTGATTTTTAGTTCTTCTGAAATTTTTGTGGCGGTATGAGTTTCTAAAATTTGTTATATTAAAATATTATAATACAGTGTTAGTGTATTGGTATATAATTGTAGAAGTTGAGTTTCATTCATCGTAAACCTTTATTTCCCCATTTCTTGGTCAATCATCGAGTACATGCATATTTGAGAGAAGCAACTGCTCGATACAGCCGAATCGATAATAGCCCCCCAGCAGGTTCGCTAATTTCGGAGTATATTACACAGGGTGTTCCAATATTAAATCACTCTGACGTAATCGCTCGTGTTCGTAATTAACTTAATTAAAAAGTTCCTAATAAAATTTCGTCGAATTCCTTTGCTTCGCGGAAAAGTTATAATGCATGTAAGGGGAGGGGATGAAAAAAGCTCGAATTGAATTTATTATTAATTCTGCACGTGGGACGTTCCCCTTCTGAAAAATCTTGTGCGTTTAACAGAGGTGTCCTTGTTTGAAGTTTGAATGTCCTGCGGAGCTGGTCGAGTGCAACGTGAAGAGCAAAGGGTAGATCGTTTGCCTGACGCTGACTTTTTCAGTCTCAGTGTCAACCCTTCCGGTTGTTTCACCCTGCATCTCACCCGATTCCTTGTACATACACATTGTTGATCGGGCTGCACACTACTCGCTGCAACTTTTGCAGAAACTTATTTACGTTTAGATAAGAAGAATTTTTATGTCGGTCATAACCGACATCTTTTAATTACAGGTTAAAATTGTCAAAATAATTAAACCCGAATTTACATATTTTTCTTAACAACATAATTCAACAGCATTATTACTACCTTTTACACTGTATACAAGTTTCTTTAAAATATTCGGTCCCTTATCATTATATCGCTTCCTCCAAAATTAAAAACTTGATAATTTTATTTTATTGCCTCGCTGAAATACTTTATTATTGACCAATACTACAATTATCGACCACGGATAGTTTTTATCATCGCAGGGAATATTTTTACTCGATAAAGAAAAGGTTATTTAACGACATTCCGAAACTTATTATAAACTTATATAGAAAAGGTTATTAAACGACATTAAAGAAAGGTGTTATTTAACAGACATTCTAACAAATTTCTCAAATTAATAATGATTCAATTTAACAATTACTAATCGCAACCCTCCTGGAAAGGGTTAAACCACCGCTCACTAATTCAATAATCAAGCAATCGTTGGCATAAGCTTGCAACCTGTCCAAATGTCATGCCCCACGTACCGTGGCGGCAGAATAAAACGCGGATTTTCGTACGCGATCGTTATCGGCGGCTTGATTTCGTCGCGGGTTAATTGCGATAACCCGTGCCGGTTACGCGAGGGGGATGACGGCGACATATGCTCTCCTCGGGGTTAAATAATCCGGCCGTGACTCGTCGGATATACACGTCAACGTGACGAGCTTTCGTGCGGCTCGTTGGCTCGTAAAAACGCTTGACACGCTACGCCCACGCAACCTGAGCGCTCTGACTCCGCCATATGCTCGCGAATCGCGAATCGCACAGGGAGCCGGAAAGTTGGCTATTTGAACAGCAAGGGGCAAGAGAGGTACAGTCAGCCCTCGTATAGCACGATAATTAGGTTTCAAGAAAGTGTCGAGCTATGTGGAATCGCGTTATACGAAGCTTAAGGATTGCAGACTGCAAGAACAAGAAACGAAAGTATAATTCAGAAATTAATAAAATTATTCTGCATACCAAACTCATTATGCTTGCGTCACTGCCAGAGGGAATACTTTTATGATACGTTCCCGCTTATTTGACCGTGTTAGGGTGAAATCGTGTTGGAAGATCGTTGTAAAACGCTTGACACGCTACGTCCACGCAACCTGAGCGCTCTGACTCCGCCATATGTCCGTCTTTTTGCTCGCGAATCGCGAATCGCACAGGGAGCCGGAAAGTTGGCGAGCTGGACGGCACAGGGACAAGAGAGGTACAGTCAGCCCTCGTATAGCACGATAATTAGGTTTCAAGAAAGTGTCGAGCTATGTGGAATCGCGTTATACGAAGCTTAAGGATTGCAGACTGTAAGAACAAGAAACTAAAGTATAATTCAGAAATGAATAAAATTATTCTGCATACCAAACTCATTATGCTTGCGTCACTGCCAGAGGGAATACTTTTATGATACGTTCCCGCTTATTTGACCGTGTTAGGGTGAAATCGTGTTGGAAGATCGTTGTAAAACGCTTGACACGCTACGCCCACGCAACCTGAGCGCTCTGACTCCGCCATATGTCCGTCTTTCCGCTCGCGAATCATTATGCTTGCGTCACTGCCAGAGGGAATACTTTTATGATACGTTCCCGCTTATTTGACCGTGTTAGGGTGAAATCGTGTTGGAAGATCGTTGTAAAACGCTTGACACGCTACGTCCACGCAACCTGAGCGCTCTGACTCCGCCATATGTCCGTCTTTTTGCTCGCGAATCGCGAATCGCACAGGGAGCCGGAAAGTTGGCGAGCTGGACGGCACAGGGACAAGAGAGGTACAGTCAGCCCTCGTATAGCACGATAATTAGGTTTCAAGAAAGTGTCGAGCTATGTGGAATCGCGTTATACGAAGCTTAAGGATTGCAGACTGTAAGAACAAGAAACTAAAGTATAATTCAGAAATGAATAAAATTATTCTGCATACCAAACTCATTATGCTTGCGTCACTGCCAGAGGGAATACTTTTATGATACGTTCCCGCTTATTTGACCGTGTTAGGGTGAAATCGTGTTGGAAGATCGTTGTAAAACGCTTGACACGCTACGCCCACGCAACCTGAGCGCTCTGACTCCGCCATATGTCCGTCTTTCCGCTCGCGAATCTTACAGGGAGCTAGAAAGTTGGCGGGCGGTACTTTTCCTAAATTTTCTTCAACCTAGGAAGATAGTTTCAAACGAAATTCACTTGAATCCAATTCCAACTTGTTTCGAATTTATTCAACATTGGAATTAACTTACTCTAATCCAAACCTTCTTTCACAAACGCAGTCATGCAATATTAACATTTGGCTCGTAAAGCTGTTTTAGAAATGAACACCTATCACACCAACATTCTCAAACACCTTTAAAGGGCTAAGATCGCATACGCGAACCCTTAACTCCAGTTCACCTAAACTGGCTTCCAAAAACAAAGAAGAGTACGTATCCTGCACCCTCGAGGGAATGTTCCTCGTAGGTTGAAATTACTCAATCGCACGGACATGTAACGTGGCTGACTGGCCTACAAGTCGATGCCCGAGTCGATAAGAACGCGTGTTCCCGTCCACGTAAACGCGTCGCTTCTGTAAACGTTCGAAGGGGCAGAAAATCCCGTGGCCCGGTCGGGCTGCACGCAAGTTTCAGTGCTTTCGAGCAGTTATGGAGGGCGCATGCCTGCATATTTCATGAGCAAACAGACTTCAACCCCCCGTGGCATGCGCTGCAACCATCCCCCCTCTGTCTCGCTTTCTCCTTTGCCCTCTCTCTTGCATTCTCTCTTACACTCTCCCTTACTCCCTCTCTTTTTCCATCTTTTCCGTAGCCCCTCTCTTACTCTCTACTTTAGTTTCTCTCTCACTTTGTCATTTACTCTCCCTCTTTTTCTATCTTTTCCGTAGCCTCTCCCTTACTCTCTTACTTTGTCTTTTACTTCCTCTCTTTTTCTATCTTTTCCGTAGCCCCTCTCTTACTCTCTACGTTAGTTTCTCTCTTACCTTGTCTTTTACTCCCCCTCTTTTCCTATCTCGTGCTTAGTCTCTCCTTTACTCTCTTCCTTAGTCTCTCTTTTACTCCCTGCTTGAATCTTTCCTTCTCTCTTATTTTCTCTTTTTCTATTTCTTCCTTAACCTCTCTCTTACTCTCTTCTTTAGTTTCTCTCTTCCTCTAACCTTTACCTTCCCTCTTTTTCTATCTCTTCCTTAGTCACTCACTCACTCTCTCTCTCTCACTCGTTCTCTTACTTTCTCCTTTGGTTTCTCTCTTTTTCTCTCTGTTTCTCCGACGTCGTCAAGCTTCGACGAGTCTGGGCCCGCTTCAAAAAGACTTCCCTGGAAGGAAAGCGCGCGGGGGCCGAATTATTAACGAACTTCCGCCTGGTCAACGCTAACTTCTGCCTCCCTCTCTTCCCTCTTCGCCTGTATTCCATGCTAGGGCATCGTATGATCGAGCTGGTAAATTAATTATCGTCGCGTTACACGGATCGAAGAATTCACGATGGAATGGTTGAAAAATTCAGCGACACTGAACAGGGTTTAATAGACTAGTTTTTGATAAAGGTCTAGTTATGATAAAGGTTTGGGATGTTGAGAGGTTGGTTTCAGAGTTTTCTGTTTAGAAATCTTTCTCGGAATTTCTTTGGAGCTTGAAATTATTTCAAAATAATTTGAAGTGTTATGCTTCGATTATTAAAATTTATTATAGCCCATTATAAGCAACCAGTTTATCAGGATATTCAATATAAATTTTTGAAAAGCTTGTACCAAATATTAGAAGCCAAAATTACAGAATTAACCTTCTTTTCTCTTTCAGAAGCATGTAGAGGCATCACACCTTTAAGGGCACATTAATGAGCTCCACAGATTTGCAGAAAATTTACATATACAAATAATCAAGTAATATATCCCAAAAAATATCTTCACCCTACCAGAAACTATGAATTCCACTCGATTTCACAAATGTCACGCATAAAAGCGTGAATTTCAACGACGCTTTCTACATTCCAATGAAGCTGTTATAAAGATTTTCAAATTCGATCAAACAGCCATTTCCCCTGAATCCACACGGCAATAACAGTATCGTTTCGCAAGAAACGGCGTGCTCTCAGCTTGAAAATGGCAAGTAACTTTCCGCGGAGCTGTAGACGCAAAAATCGGCTGTTTGCATAGCGCTGTTTTTCACACCGGCGTGAAGCGAAACATTTATCGTCTTCCAATCGGATCGGTGGATGCCCGATAATACAGCGTTTGTTTGTCCCGTTGTCTTGTTTCACGCGCCGCGTTTTTTCCCTCCCCTCCTCGCTCGTTTCTATTTTTCCACGGAAAAACCAGACGCTCGTCTCTCGTTCCTGTTTGCCGAATGAAAATTTTTTGTTTTTTTAACACTAGATTTACGGGCACTTCTTGTATATCTACTTCTAATATTTATATATTAAGGAATAGGTGTATATAGAGAAAGAAAAATTGCAGAACTCAGAGGAGAATAGATTTGGGTATATTTGTATCACTCCCTTAACACAATTCAGTAGAAGTTGCTGGGAATAATAGTAATTATTTTTGCAAATTTTACACACTAATTTCAAATCTAATGTTAGTCGTCAAACGATAGTTTCACAAATTTTCAGACTTTAGTTAGTTTGCTTATTAGTTAGACTCAGATGTTAAATAGTCATATATGCAAATTTAAGTATACAACTTAATTAAACTAAATGAAATTTAATATGAGGAATCTACTAACTAAATGAAATTTAATATAAGGAATCTACTAACTAAATGAAATTTAATCCAACGAATCTACTAACTAAATTAAATTTAATATAACGAATCTACTAACTAAATTAAATTTAATACAACGAATCTTAGATGGCTAACGGTAACCTCTCGAGAGTTAAATAAAGGGTTAAACCAAAAGTTTTTACATTTTCCGTATCTGTATATGTATACGCTATATATGTATAGCGTTCTTCGTCGTCCATACCTTATGACCAACGTCAAAGGTTGCAAAGCGAAAATTAAACGCAAGTAGCATCGAAGGCAACGCAGGATGAAAATTTGTCGGGATGGAGGGAATATTAAATTCCGCGGAGGAATCGTTCGAGAGATATCAACGCTAATCGGTGGGCGATAAAACCGCTTGCGTTATCGACGAAGAGCTCATGAGAGCAGCAAAAAATACGCGTGTTGTTTTCTTCGCGCAGGAGGCATAATTTCTATTTACTTTTCACGAGACAGCTTCTGTTTCGAAGGTGATGTTCCGAGAAAGATTCTCCAGAAATAATCTTTCCATGGAAACAAGTATGGTATCAGCGAATTAATTATTTTTAGTTACAGTCTCTGTCTATTTACCGATCAGTGTTCCCATTCTTTTGTGTTCAATCAGTTTGTACTTCAGAATCAAAAGTTAAGAAACATGTTACTAAAATGATGTGCATGAAAAAAATGGACCCCAGTTAGTCTGACTCTCGTGTACAATATTGTGTAGTCTAACAATAATATTATTAAGATATTCCAATTCCTCTTAAAAGGTCTCATCCCTATTGTAACTAACTAAACCCAAGGAAAAATTCACTCTGACCCCCCGCCCCCACTCTTGACAATTAACCTTCATACCGTCAGAAGGAAGTTAATTTCAATTATATTATCATAAAAATTTTTCCTCAAAAAACCTCACCTTCATAACCAAAGAAAAATTTTTTCCACCCCCTTTTCCATCCCCAACATTTAACCCTCCTATATCACTGGTAGGGAATTGATTTCAATTAGATTATCATAAGAACTTTTCCTCAGAAAATCTCACCTCCATAACCAAGCTCAAAAATAATTCCTTCCACCTCCTTACCCCTTCCCAATATGTAACCACCCCCTCCAATATCGTTGGAAAGGAAATGATTTCAATTACATTATCATAAAAATTTTTCCTGAGGAAACCTCTCATCCAGAATCAAACCCAAGAAAAAATTCTTTCCACCCCCTT